>CM017190.1:29776168-30271168 GCA_004837865.1 Musa balbisiana | reverse complement strand
AATGTGCAAAATCGACAAAAAATTTAGTTGCCAAGGCAATTTTTTTTGGGATGTCATAAAGAAACTTGTCATGCTAGTTGAACAAAGAAGGGAAAAAGAATGAAACAAAGAATTCTGTTGTCTTCATAAGTACCAATATAGTCTTGCACATCAACCATTGAAATTTTATATATGTGGTTGTGCAATTAAAGTTGTCAACTATGATGGCAGAGACTGCCTTCTGAATCAAAACTTTGAATAGAAGAATCGTACTAAAGTTTCCCATATCTCACTAATAACATACATGATCATTTTAATTACTGAACTTCTTTATAATTTACCATATGGAATATGTGAAAAGACCTTGTTTTATCTTAATCAATCACCAAATCATTGATACTCCACAGAGAAAACAATAATCCATGAACTGAATATGTTACACGGGTAATTTTTTAGTTTCTTTTAGACTTACCTATCATAACACACCCAAAACTATCTACAAATTTTGAGCAGAAATTTAGCTGTGATTTTCCAATGAATACCGTAGAGAGATCATCAGGGAAGGACGAAAGTCATATAAACAACCAACCTTGCTTCTGCAACATATTTAGGGGCATTTGACATGCTTTCCATGCCACCTGCCACAACTACATCATTGATACCCAGCTGGATACTCTGTGCCGCAAACATTGTGGCTGTGAATATAAAATAATCATTAAATGCATAGGACTTGCCAGCCACAAAATTTAGGTAAATCTTAATAAAGATTGTACCCTTCATTCCAGATGCACAGACTTTGTTGATGGTAGTACAAACAACAGTATTTGGTATTCCAGCACCCAGTGCAGCTTGCCTAGCAGGAGCTTGCCCAAGATTTGCACTCAAAACATTGCCAAAAAAGACTTCTTGCACAAGTGCTGGATCAATGCCAGCCCTTTTAAGAGCACCTGAACAATATGGACAATATCTCAGAATATCGAACAGATTAAGAAGGTAGGAAAAAATTATATAGGTCTTACATTCAATCGCTACAGATCCGAGTTTGGTTGCCGACAAAGAAGACAAAGCACCAAGAAAGCTACCCATTGGTGTACGTGCAACACCAACAACACATACATCTGTCCACAAGATGAAGAAAAAAATTTGTTGTGATATATCTGGAAAATGAAGCATACATCCCTTGACACATAATAAGTATGTTAAACAACAGCAAAACTGTATTGGGTTGACCTTATTCTTTACAATTAAATTGGCCAGACTTAACTAGCTGATCGTAGTCTGCGTTTTGCAAGTCTGCCAAAATTAGCTCATTTTAGCCTGGCAATACTGACACTGGTGTTGCCAGCAAGTATAAAAGCATTTTCCCGAGCTATCACAGTAGCTTCAGAACGTTACATAAGCACAGATTGAGTTGGTTTCTATTTTAGTTCATGACCGTTAACCCAAACACTAAGGTATCAAATGAAAACAGACTGCAACAGTTACAAATTACAGATACGATATCCAGAATCTTTGTTGAACTAGATCATTTAGACCAGCCATAACATTCCATAAGGGAAAGATTTCAGGTATCGCAAATCTTAGTGATTGGATGAATATAAATTTGTTAGCATGCTAAATTACATACAGCTTTCAACCATCCTAATGGATCAGGAAAATGATTCACCTTGTTATGGCTGGCCGCTAAAGTCCGTGCCATTGAGATCCCGTAAAGTATATAAACAAAGGAAAAGTAATTCTAAATAGAACTCATTGGCCAAAACTAATGTTGCATCATGATTTATTCTGCAACATGTTTACCTCTTGGTTGGATCAAATCTGAAGCCATTGCTGCCTCCGTCAACAAATCCAAGTGAGATAATTAATACAAGCGACTATTCTGGTCTTAAAAGAAAACAACAACAAGAAGAAATATTATAAGCATCACTCCATCAGTCAGTCAAGCAACATAAACTCAGAACCGAAAAGAGAAGACGGGAAGATGCAGTTAATGCGTGGCTAACAGTGCAACCACCTCAATATGTTTATGCATCAGATCAAAATGGTAGTTACATGTGCATGGGAAACAAATCATATGAGACTCACATTTGGACCCGAAACCAAACTAGATTAAAGCAAATATTTGTTCTTAGAGAAAATGTGAAAGTAATGATGCAAAGTTGTATCATTCTAGATCACAAAAGACAAAGAAGAAATCAATTAAATGGCATGGTAGAAGCAATTTACATAGAGAAAGAGGGAAACAAGAAGGAAGCTGCAGAACCACAACAGATAAAAGCGATGCCCAAAATAACAAAAAACAAATAAAACAAGAAATCTGATTAAAATAATGCCAAAGAAATGAAAAAGCAGCTCAAATGTAACAATTTATCATAGAAACAACGTGCGTACAAGAGGATGAATCAAGAAGGGTGGGGAAGGAAAGAAGGACGGGTGAAATGCAAAGAAGAGACCAGGAGACAGAGAGTACAATGCGGAAGCGGAACAGAGATCTGGGGAAAGAAAAGAAGGAAGAAGCAAAGAGAGAAAGATGGGTTAGGGTTTTTCGGGAGACAGGTGGAAGGGGGGGGGCGGGGGGGGGGATGGAGGAGCTCACCTTCGTCGGCCCGAGAGGAGTAGACCACGTCGAGGGTGGTCCACATATGTAGTAGTAGTACCCAGCACGTGGGATCCATCGCCATTGTACATTTCGCACTCTGTACAGACTTCAAAATCGCGACCAACTCCTTGCTATTATTATTATTATTATTATTATTATTACAAGTAATACCACTACTACTATTATTATTATTATTATTATTTCGCATTTCTAAATTTCCACTTTAATAAACAGAAAAAAATGGTGTGATGGACTGCCACCGCGCTAACAGATTCATGTCACGGGGCACCGAATCTAATCTCTGTTGAAGGAAGGTCTTCTCCGGCTACAGACTAATTAATGTGTTTGATCTGATCACAAGGAAGGAAAGGGAGGACTGGATTGTCCTTTTCTTGTTTTTTTTGATTCAGTGCTTTGCACGGGTCGATGGTGGTAGGTAGGGAGGGAGGTAGGTTGGTGGGTGAGGTGGGCTTGCACAAGACCAGAACGGTTACCGAAGCAGGTGGGAAGAGGGACAGAGTGTTGGCATGAGTGACGAGCGAAGTCAGATCTGCTCTGACTTGTTTGTTATCAGCCGACTCCTCTCTCTTCGAGCCCAAATCTTTCTTTCTCTGGCGAATTTTCAAAAAACAAAAAAAAAAACAAAATCCCTCACATCTTTGAGAAATTTCGAAATCTATTTTTTTCATAAATGATATGACCCGCTGCTACCACTTCCCTTTCTAATATCTTATCGGATTTGTAATCGTTATAGTCATTATTGCCCTCGTCTCTTTGCATGGAGTTTCAATGATGAGTACGAGGCCTTCATCTTCATCGAACCTATCTAATGATGAAGATCTAGTGATCCCCATCAGCCTTCGCCTTCATCGAACCTAACAATAATAAAGATATGATGAGGGCGAGGCACAATCTTCACGATCTTTTCGTTTACACCTTTTTGTTGGTTGTGAAAACAACTAGTAAAAATAGGCCACACCCCTTTCTTGCTTATGGTTGATCACGTACACCCTTACTCACGTAAGAGCAAGACAAATAGATCCAACAAGATGAATGCAATGTGATGTAAGATAAAATGATCTTTTCATATAGACAAAACCGAAGCAGATGGATCATCATCACATCATCTTCTCGATTTTTTCGAGACTTTTCACTTCTCGCATGGATTTGAATGCTAGTGCCAGGAAAATACCTGCATGATCGATACAGTGAAAATTGAATCTAAGCGAAGTTCATGAAAACACAATAGGTACTCTTTTTTTTTTGTTTCCTCTTTGCAGAGGAAAAAATAATCAATAATTTTAATGCTAAAATATAAAGGCTCGATTGAACAAAAATATAAAAGCCAACAGGTTCGATTTCATAGAACATATTGAATCGGCCTCTTACCAGCACCAATGAACGATCCGTTTGCAATGGCTTGCTGTCCTTGGCTGCCCAATGTGACGCCAACATTCAGCAGGGTTCCACTTAGAGCGAAGTACATGGTGGCCATCTGCAATACTGAGGCTCTTCTTGCGGATCTTTCGGACTGGAAAAAAAAAAAGAGGTTTGTGGTAAATAGGGAAAAGAAAGAAAAAAAAAGAACAAAAGAATAGAGTAATGATAATGCAGATTCATCTAACGTGTAAATTTCTCCACAAAAAAAAAAAAGGGGGTGTACAGATGCAGTGAGGAGATAATATCTATATTAGTGAAGACAAAAGGAAAAAAAGGAAAAACATGTCCTTTCTGCAGCTTTTGCTTCTTTTCCTCTTCCATTTTCATGGTTGCTTTATTATCAGGAAATTATCCTGCTGCTGTCCGTACTCAAGTTCACATCTACTGAAACCTAATTTTTTTCAGAACATTTAGCTTTTACATGTGAAGCTACTTTTATTATCAGTCGTATTTTTCTACAGGCCTAAATGAGCACAGACATAAACTCTGATGGACTTATGGGGGGTGGCAAATATTCACATGAGAACGATCACCCTTCACTTATGGTCGTTGTGTTAGTGTGTGTGCGTGTGTTATGTATACAAAATTGCTAAAATTTAAATGTAGATCTTTTGACACAATATGACCGACTGTGCATTTCATAATGATACCTCGAGCACCCTGACGCGAAGCTTTAAGTCTCCCGATTCAAGTTGGCCCACAAATTCTTCTATTCTCTGGATCCTGTACGGCATTGAGATAGTAAGATCTCTGGCCTGCAGTTTGGCAATGCGTCGTCTTCATTAGGCAGAACAAATTACCGATCGGTTATATTCGACATGAAACATCTATAACAGAGGTTCAGGGATGTCTAACAAAGACACCACTGAGGGAAACTATCAAGACAAGAAGAAGAAGTTGCAAAACACCATACGTCATTAGCTTGTTTTCTTATCCCCTCAACAAGTTCTGTCCCACCAGGTTGCTTCTGTCGTATGTCCAGTAATTCCTGAGGGATTAACAACATGATACAGCATAGATATGAGAATTTGGTTGTCGATTGGATCCGTCATATATGAAAGGAATCTTATTTAAGGAGAACATAAATGAATACATATGATTAGTTTGAAAATGTTAAGGTCACAGAGGATGTGCAATAGAATCATGAATACATACAAATTCTCTCTCTCTCTCTACATATATATATATATATATATATATATATATATATATATGTAGAGAGAGAGAGAGAGAGAGAGAGAGAGAGGGTAAGGAGCTTATGAAATATTGAATGCATGAAGATATTTTCTAAGAGGAAGATACGGTAACAGGAAGGCATGAAGAAAATATTGTAAAGCAGCCTATAATGATGCTGCAAATACAGAAATCTGAAACAAAGAAACTAATGCCAAAAGTTGAATTATAACATGAAGAATGGCCTTTTTTTTACCTGAGCATATGGTGCAGCAATTTTTGCAAAGGAAAACTTTGGATCCAACAGATATCCAATGCCTGCAGGTCAAAAGTAGAAGATAAAGAAGATGCATGTTGTGCTTCTGTTGAAGCAAAGTATCTGTACTGCTTATGATAACTACATGCAGTAATCAATAGTAAGCCCTCTCTCAAATCCATATAACAAAATTGCAATTCTTACAAATGTTACAATAATAACAGAATCCACTAGCTATAACAGAAATGTATCCTGGTTTACTCATGTAACTAAAGCAGAAATCACATCCAACCTACATCATTAGTTTAAAAGCTGAGTTACTTTGAACATGTTCAGGTATTCAGTAACATTTTTGGGATTAATATAGTTGAAGTATATATTGATCCACTTAAGTTCATTAAAAAAGGACTCGATTTAAGATAAACAACGAATTAGTGCACAAGTACTACAACATCTCAGATGAATAATGAATCGATTTAAGATGACATAACAAAATTATCATGCAACAGAGAGAATATAGAAAATGATGAAAGACAATTAGTATGCAACTCTGGATGTAAGAATGCACCTTCAAGGGTCATGAATGCCCTCAGGACAAATGTAAGGTGGATGGAAAGCGGAACGGCTGATCATTTGCTATGGCAAACAAGTCCTACAAAAAGCTATTAATTATTCACCTGAATGAAACATTAGCACTATATGAACAGGACTCCTCAACTAATGCAGCCTACCTCACCAATTACTGCAACAGTCTGCTGATGATCGGTTGTTTGGCTCAAAATATCATCCAATACAAAATTTATAGACCTCCTCACCTAAACAATCATCAGAATGTACAAGAATTTAAATTCACTGTGAGTAGTTATCATTAGATGAAGAGGGATTTAAGAATATTAGCAGGCTTTGCTAACCGATGACAAGTCCCCTGTTGGTTGAAGTGCTTCAAGTTCAATCAGACATCTGACAACCTGTGTAACACTCATTGTTGAATCCAAAATTGTTCATAAATCCAAGGATGCTAATTAATGCCAGAAACTACTGCATCTAAGACACTCCTTTGATGTCAGAATTACCATTATAGCACATGTAGATATTACTGAATCCAAATCTACAACTTAAGCCAATATAGATTGTTCTGGCGAAGGTTCCTAGTAGTAAATATTTGCATACCAGATATTCAAACAGAGAATTACCATTTCAGAAATTTATATCTAGATTAAATTGTTTTTAATTTAAAATTATTACAAAATTTGATTTTTCAGAGAAGTTCATCAAAAAGTTAGCAAGCGACAAAAAGTTAATAAATTTGCTAGCACGAATGAACTACGATACCCAATTAATAAACGCAGACAAAAAAAAGCTATTATTATACTATATTTACATATTGAAGTATTGTACCTAAACCACTCTTAATATGGCAATTTATTGTAAAAGGTATGTATGATGTCACAAGCTAGAAATGAGCATGCAAGATGCCATACATTATATACAAAAGATCATTCCACATAGGAGGAGGACCTCAAATAACAAATGACGGATCATCTTCATGCATGGTAATATTATTATTGTCAATACCTTGTTTACATCCTTCTCATAGACTGCATAGAACAGTTGAAGCAATCTCTCCCTGGTGAAAGATTTAATTTCACCCATCATACCAAAATCATAGTAGATAAGTGACTCATCCATTGCAATAGCAATATTTCCTGGATGGGGATCCGCATGAAAGAAGCCAGCCTTCAATATCTGAGTTGGCAAAAGGTGAAGAAAATATTGTAAAGCAGCCTATAATGATGCTGCAAATACAGAAATCTGAAACAAAGAAACTAATGCCAAAGTTGAATTATAACATGAAGAATGGCCTTTTTTTTACCTGAGCATATGGTGCAGCAATTTTTGCAAAGGAAAACTTTGGATCCAACAGATATCCAATGCCTGCAGGTCAAAGTAGAAGATAAAGAAGATGCATGTTTGTCTTCTGTTGAAGCAAAGTATCTGTACTGCTTATGATAACTACATGCAGTAATCAATAGTAAGCCCTCTCTCAAAATCCATATAACAAAATTGCAATTCTTACAAATGTTACAATAATAACAGAATCCACTAGCTATAACAGAAATGTATCCTGGTTTACTCATGTAACTAAAAGCAGAAATCACATCCAACCTACATCATTAGTTTAAAGCTGAGTTACTTTGAACATGTTCAGGTATTCAGTAACATTTTTTGGGATTAATATAGTTGAAGTATATATTGATCCACTTAAGTTCATTAAAAAAAGGACTCGATTTAAGATAAACAACGAATTAGTGCACAAGTACTACAACATCTCAGATGAATAATGAATCGATTTAAGATGACATAAC
Organism: Musa balbisiana; assembly: GCA_004837865.1. Taxonomy (NCBI): domain Eukaryota; kingdom Viridiplantae; phylum Streptophyta; class Magnoliopsida; order Zingiberales; family Musaceae; genus Musa; species Musa balbisiana. The sequence continues at coordinate 30,263,355 of CM017190.1, read as the reverse complement.
AAAATTATCAATGCAACAGAGAGAATATAGAAAATGATGAAAGACAATTAGTATGCAACTCTGGATGTAAGAATGCACCTTCAAGGGTCATGAATGCCCTCAGGACAAATGTAAAGGTGGATGGAAAGCGGAACGGCTGATCAGTTGCTATGGCAAACAAGTCCTACAAAAAGCTATTAATTATTCACCTGAATGAAACATTAGCACTATATGAACAGGACTCCTCAACTAATGCAGCCTACCTCACCAATTACTGCAACAGTCTGCTGATGATCGGTTGTTTGGCTCAAAATATCATCCAATACAAAATTTATAGACCTCCTCACCTAAACAATCATCAGAATGTACAAGAATTTAAATTCACTGTGAGTAGTTATCATTAGATGAAGAGGGATTTAAGAATATTAGCAGGCTTTGCTAACCGATGACAAGTCCCCTGTTGGTTGAAGTGCTTCAAGTTCAATCAGACATCTGACAACCTGTGTAACACTCATTGTTGAATCCAAAATTGTTCATAAATCCAAGGATGCTAATTAATGCCAGAAACTACTGCATCTAAGACACTCCTTTGATGTCAGAATTACCATTATAGCACATGTAGATATTACTGAATCCAAATCTACAACTTAAGCCAATATAGATTGTTCTGGCGAAGGTTCCTAGTAGTAAATATTTGCATACCAGATATTCAAACAGAGAATTACCATTTCAGAAATTTATATCTAGATTAAATTGTTTTTAATTTAAAATTATTACAAAATTTGATTTTTCAGAGAAGTTCATCAAAAAGTTAGCAAGCGACAAAAAGTTAATAAATTTGCTAGCACGAATGAACTACGATACCCAATTAATAAACGCAGACAAAAAAAAGCTATTATTATACTATATTTACATATTGAAGTATTGTACCTAAACCACTCTTAATATGGCAATTTATTGTAAAAGGTATGTATGATGTCACAAGCTAGAAATGAGCATGCAAGATGCCATACATTATATACAAAAGATCATTCCACATAGGAGGAGGACCTCAAATAAACAAATGACGGATCATCTTCATGCATGGTAATATTATTATTGTCAATACCTTGTTTACATCCTTCTCATAGACTGCATAGAACAGTTGAAGCAATCTCTCCCTGGTGAAAGATTTAATTTCACCCATCATACCAAAATCATAGTAGATAAGTGACTCATCCATTGCAATAGCAATATTTCCTGGATGGGGATCCGCATGAAAGAAGCCAGCCTTCAATATCTGAGTTGGCAAAAGGTAAAAGAAGTTAAGTGTAAATCAGTTTAACTGTGTAACAGACATGAAAATCCATCAGCATTATTATACCACCATCTAATGACCAAGTAAATTCTTAAGCAAGCATGGTAAGTAAAGCATTATGGGCATAATTGCTAGTTTTAAGCGAAATGGCCTCCCAGGTTGATACATTATGAACCAGCATTTGCCACTGGTTGTACGAACCAGGATTCAAACACAAAATGTCTACACACACATTTTAGAAACAAAGTTACGGAGTTCCTCCTGGCATTTGAGTGATATGGACAAGTCCTCCTGGTATTTGAGCGATACAAGGCCAAAAGCACCATAGCTACCATGATTACCCCAAATAAAATAGGAAGTATTGCTAAATCTATCAAGCAATCAAGCATAAAAAAAGAAAACAAGCATTGAGAAAAGGGAATATGGGATTGTTGTCTCGTATACTGGCTTAAATCATTGATAAAAAATTGAAGGTAGCATCAAAGCTGAAGGTCCTGTGTTCGAACCTTATCCATGCCATACTTATAATAGAAACATATCCCTAATTAATTTAAGTTACGCATGTTCCATTGAGCTATCTGCCACCCACATTTGATAAGGAGTGTTAAGAATATAATCAATAGATTATATCTCTTTTACTGGCTTAAGAGATACAATGGCATTTATCAAAAAATTTAAAATTCCAAAGTGCCATTGAGTAATTGATACAATTAAAAAGAATGAATCTCTTTACCTGCATCAAGTATGATTCTACTGCACGTGTTGCAATCCGAGAGCGACTATAGCCCTTTGCATCTATCTGATCCAAGTTGTTTATTTTTGTTCCTACCCAAAAAAAGCAAGCTCCAGTGTCAAATTCAAGCTGTAAAATTAAAACTTAGCATGAATGAATTTAGTGCTTCATCATCATCCCAGTGTCAATTACATGTGAAACATGATCAGCCATAAGTGACCAAACTTTCATGCTTCAAAGTGTATCATATTCAAAAAATTAAGGTTATGTTGCAAACGTACCTGGAACATACTCCAAGGTCAGCACTTTTCTTGAGGTGTAATCCCAATATATTATCTAAAAACAGAAGACATATATGTTGTTAGATTCAGACTAGTATTAAGATGTGATCATCTACCTTTGAGAGACCAAAAGAAAGCTAAATACAAAGGTCCATCAGTGAATGAAACATACAGGTACACGGACCCACTTTATGTTTCTAAAATCCCGTCGAAATCTATCAGCATTTTTTCCTTCATTGATACAGTCAATTTCTTGATACAATATCCTGAAACACAAGATTGCAAGAAATTCTAAATAAAAATTATCACAAAGTAGTTTCATAATAAACTTATTTGACTCCCAAGTGAGAGTGAGAAACAAGAATGTCATGTGCAATTGCCATGAATCTGAACAGATCACAAGCACATGCCAAATGAATCAGAGCTATATAAAAATACATGCTATCTTGGATTTTATTGTCTCAAATTTGCAAAGAGTGCTTAACAGAATTTAGCAGATTTCCTGGAATTACATAGCTGAGAATCCTTATTGTCGGTATGATTTCCTCAAAAAAAAAATTTGCAGTTACCAAAGAAGTTTATATTTGCCAAGTTTTTTCCTTTTATGGCAAAATGCAGCACATTCAGAATCTTGAATTGGCACAACTGAAAGAACTTCTAGTCAAGTAGTGGAGTGCATGACTTAATTGAACACAAGAATCTGTAAATTTAAAAACCGGTTACTTTGGAACATGTCAATGAGCCATTATAAACTTCAAACAAGAATCTAATAGAAATAAATGAAATAGAACCAATTATTTGATTTCACAACATATATATATATTTTTTTAAATGATGAAGTTGATGAAAACCCCAGACCACTCATGTTTACATCATTGAATCTGTGTCCTAGATTGTTTCTATGGTCAATCACAGTCTTTGAACTTGGGCATGCTTCATCCTTTTACATCATAGTACTCAGTTCATCTATGCAGATGATGCAGAAATTCTGTTTATAGGAAAGAATATGAAATGCTTTTCTCATTGTTAAAAGCAAGAGAAAGGATGAACAATGCTGTTAACTACTTACCTTGAGCATTCATCATATATGTCTAACCAGTCCCTTGTAGGACCTCCAAATGTCTCACTTCTTTGAAAATATTCAGCTATCAGCCTCAGGTTTCCTGTAAGCAGATCACAAGTCATTGGTAACTAAAATGAGTCAGAACAAAAATCCAAACTGAGCTAAGACCAACCAGCTTTTAAATTTTTAGATATTGTCCTAGTTGTTCTCCTATTTTCTTTTATCCTTTTTTCTTTTTTCCTTTTGTTCTTGTTGTGATTTCATCCTCCATGTCTTTCCAATTCTCTTTAAATTAATCCCTGGTGGATTTTACCCTGCATCTTTTCCTTCGCAAAAACAGTAAGCAGTTTCTGTCATTGTGTTAGGGTGCTAATTTGTTCTTTAGACTTTCCATATAGAAAAACAAATATCTAAGTATCAGTATATTGTAGTATCTCAGATAAAGTCAATTTATTCCAGTATCAAAACACAATATAGTGCAAATATGACTTACTAAAATCAATGTCAAAAAGCTTCTTTAGACCTGGCCTCTGGACTTTTACAACTACTCGTTCTCCACTATGAAGGACTGCTCGATGTACCTAAAAAGATAAAAATTAAAGTCAAATAGGATAATATCAAAAGGTCCTAAAAAAATACACTAGCCATTCAAAAACAATCACTCTATAGTAAACATGATGTTAAATTCACAAAAATGTAAGATCTAATCTCAGAGATCATTGTCGTTGGGGAGAGGCCTCATGCAAAACAATGACATGGTATGGAGGCACCATTAGAAAACAGGCTCATAAGCCATTTTTTGGCATATGATCTCAAGGTATTTGTGTCTTTTAACAAGGATATCAAATCTGAGTAGGAAGATTGTGATACCTACATAGTCAAATATGAGAACTGATGAAACGTTGGATTACTATTTAGGTTTAGATGAGTCGATCACTAAACTCTTATGCTTAAGCATTTTGGGCCATGTGGTTATTAGGTTAGTAGGTATATCAAACGACAAGAGCCACCACTAAGTCATGGGCACCACTTGAGAACATGATTTTGGATTGTGTTGCCTCTCGATGAGGTTGCTAAGCTTTTGAGTAGGGAAGATTGTGATAAATCAAAACTATATATATTGTTTCATGGGACTACTACTAATCTACTAGTGACTTTTTAGATTTTTGGGTTATGTTGTTCTAGGCATAATATATATACCCAGAAGTTATTGGGTCAGTAAATATATCAAACCACACCTTCACATTGAAAATAACATGGAAATATCAATTGCTACATAAGATCTAGGTATGCTATCACTAATAGTGGCTCTTGTTGGTAGCATGAAGGATTTAAGGTTTGAAGACTGTAATACTCATGAATCTAAAGAAGTGTGTCACTTTGATCAGTTAGTAGATACTTAGATTAGCTATTTAGCTAGTAAGTCGTCATGGTCCATTATCATACACTCAAAAAAATAACCATGTTTATGGGTGTATATTATCTTATCTTATCATCAGTAAGAACAACTCAAAAAATTACATCTAGTGATAATAAACGCCATGCTTTCATGATGGTTTATATATAGCACTGGCAATATAACAAAAATAGAAGTTGCACATGAAAGGAAAAAGAAAAGGAAAAAAAACAAAATTTAAAATGCAGTTCTTGTTGTAAGCTGTGGCACCATCAATTCATATGCGTTGCTTTGAATAATTACTATGCCTAGTTCAAAATTTTAACATGGGGGAAAAGCAGTAGTATCAAACACCTGACCAAGACTTGCTGCAGCTATTGGCCGATCTTCAAATTCCTTGAATAATAATTCAACTGGAGAACCCAACTCACGTTCTATGAAAACTTTTGCTTTGTCTGGTGAAAATGCAGGTACCCTGTCCTGCAAAAATAAAAAATAAAGCCACATGGTTAGAGGAAGACTCTCGAGCAAAGTTTTCTAGCACCAAAACAATGAAATTTTTGCAAACATAGTAAAGGATAACCTTCTAGCAGCAATTAATGCGCTAAACACTAAAAAGTGATCCACTAGGAAAAATAAAAGTATGTTAGTGCCAAGCAGATTATATGCTGAAACAAAATGAGTAGGGGGGAAATTAGGTTTCGCAACAATTAAATGAAATGAAAATAAATGTTTGCTCAACAATCATAATCGAAGGTAACTGAGATACGTGGAACTATGTAAAGATGATTGCTCAAAACAACCGTTTCTACTGTGGTAACATTGACAACATAAAGCCAATAGCTTATTTTATTTGTCTATCAAGCACATCAAAGGAAAAGCTGATGGGACCATTTAGAAAAGTGTCATCAAGCATAAAAGAAGAGAAGTCTGGAAATTGATTGTATGCCAATTACCTGCAGCTTGGCGAGTTCATCTACAAACTCCCCAGGGATTATGTCAGATCTGGTTGAAAATTGCTGCCCTAATTTAATAAAAGTTGGTCCAAGTTGTAGTGCTTTTTCTCTCAACCATGAAGCAGTTTTCCTTCTTCTGATTTTCTGTAAAATGGAACCCTAGTTGAATGTGTGCATTTATTTGTAAGAATGCAGGAACTTTAAACATCAACAATCATCAATGACCAAAGTATATTTAAAATGAGAAATTAGACCATGTTCTGAAACTAGCAGAGGATGAGTTCAAGCATTCAATGAAATTTAAGGAAAATAAAGGATTAAGCGTTTTTAAAGTAAGAGGTGTTGACCTATTGACTTGTTTTTGGTAGCATCGTTCAAAGTAATGAATGGAGGGATCAAATTCATTAAGGGCAAACAGGAACAACCACAGATACAATGAACACAGCACCTTCGTTCGGTCTATAGAAAATATGCACATATATGCAAGTGCGTTATCATTCAACGAGGTTCCAAGATGCTCACCTGCTTCTCCTCTGTAAACCCATCAATATATGCCCATTTTCCATTGTCGAAGAGAACCCGAATGCGTAAAGAAATCACAAAATTCCAAATGTCCATAGTCCTTTGCCAGTAATTGTAATTATCATTGGCCCAGCTGAAACCTTCATCTAAAGGCAAAACTTTGACCTCATCGGTGAAAGTGATCTCCTTGGGGGCTATATTCTTCTTAGTTCGAACGAGGTCTGATGTGCTATCCCTCTTGCTCGTACCGGCACCGATGACGACCATCTTAGAACCATTGATCGGCACTGGTTTCTGGTGAGAAGGAACCCTTTTCCTCACCAAATCCTTGGTCGGAACCATTTTGTTGGCACTAGTGTCGGTGACGAGGCTTTCAAATTCTGTCTGGCGTGCCTGTGCAAGGATACGCGGGAGTCTCTTCGTCGCCGGACAGTCAGCGGGGGCTGTTGCAAAATATGGGGACTTGCAATCGGAGACCGTTCCAGAGAAGGTGAAATCTTGTACGGCTCGCCTTTTGTCGAAGGTTTCCAAGTACTGGCGGCAGTAGCCGTTCGAAGCCAGAACAGCCATCATCCAAGAATAGAAGTGATAAAAGGCTCTGCAATTCAAGCTAGATGTAGCAATTAAACATGCGAACCATTTCTCCAATCGTTTAGCTCAAAACGAGAAATAAATAAGGAAAAGGGGAATCCTCAAGTAATTCAAAGACCAAACATATCAAAATCCTTGTGTTTCCGACCCAGGCAACACGCCTTGAAATCAAGCGTACAAGGAAACCCCACAAATCCTCTCACCTAAATCATGGGAGAGCCGTTCCTATGAGCGCACCCCTCTGTTGGAAGTTCGAACCAGCGTCGAACCGATAAAAAGGGAGGGAAAAAAGAGAAATTCCCGTGCACGAAACCCATCGATCAGACATGTATAGTTAGTAAATTATGCTTGAAAGAAGAGATTGACAGGATTAAGATCACGCAAGGAAAAACAAATGTGCAGCAGAATAGCGGTTGACTTCCTCCGAACCGAAAACCAACAAACGGACGAGAGTAAAGAAATGGATCAGATCAGAGGAGCGAACGAGAGAGAGAGAGAGAGATAGATTCATACTCGGTGACGATTTGGATGATGTTGGGTACCCCGATCGATTCAGAGGGGGGAGTTGTCGGTGATCGAAGTGAGAGAGAGAGAGAGAGAGAGAGAGAGAGAGAGAGAGGGCGGGCGGTTTTAAAAGAAGGCGACTCCGAGACGCCACGCCTCTCTACTGATGCTGTTGACAATCCGTTACGGCGGCCCCCGTTTTCATCGGTACGGGGCCCACAGACGAGTCATTCATGCGGTCGCAGGACCGTGCGTGGCAATGACTTCCTCGTTCAAGCGACATCGACCGAACACATCAAACCAAACCGTAGTACATAGGAATAGTTCCGCAGAGGCGGACTGCACACATGCATGACGCGTGGAGCAGTAATGAAAGATACCCGCAACAAACGCACAGTCCAATGGTGCACGGCTCCAATGATGCCATTTCACAGTAGCTTCTACGGATGCATCGACGCACGAGTTGTTGCTTGCACGTCTTCGCTGCTGCGGTATTCTGAAGCGATAGCTGCTGCTTTTTCCTTGCCTCCAATATTGTATTTATATTAATGGGCCTCCCTCCAACCTGTAGTTCTTGCACAGGTGATATCAGCATTGTTGTCAGCCGCGACAAGATTGTGCAAGCGAGACATCTGACTTCTTACCCGTCAACAGTTTGCATTCTCCAGGTATCTCTCAGCATCAAGGTATGCACGAGAGAGAGAGAGAGAGAGAGAGAGAGAGAGAGAGAGTTGGTGTGCCGACAAAGAGGCCAATTATGCGGTAGAAGCGAAACATATACGATTTTTTCTTTCTTTTTTTCGAAGAACTAGCTAATTGTTGGCTGCCATGGAACTCGTTGTTGCTCGCAGCAGCCTGCAGGAGTTTTCGTTTTTCTCAGCAATCAGAGATTAAAATCATAAGATCAACTGGAAGCGGATGATGATTCTGATCGTACTGAGGAACTCGAGCTTGCATGAACAGATGAGACCTTAATTCTCGTGTTTGGTACCGCAAAAAAATACTGGTTCAGTTCTCGGACATAAATAAGATACCAAAAGGAAAACTATGGAACTGCAGAAGACATGGAGAAATTATGTAATCAATATAAATCTATATATGATCTCAAATATGTGAAACGAGCTTTCTAACTTCCCAGTGAATGCATATGTTACTACTATATATCACTAGATGTAATTTTTTTTTTTACAAAAAGAAACAAAATAAGAGGAGCATAATGAAAAGAAACAGCAACGGTAATGAAAAAGATATAGGAACAAGGACGAAAATACCCAAGTATATATATATATATAAATAAAAGAAGAAGCATAATATGTTATGTTGTTGATACATATCCGAAATCGAGGATGGGGTTATAGAGAAAGCAGTGAAAAAGGTATCAAATAAGGGACTCCCTAATGCTCCGGTTAGTTAGTGACGACGAGAGGATGATTAGGAAGCTCAAGACCAAGGTATCACATGCGTGCAGAACGACATGGCCGAATCATAGAACCATCACAAATGTAAGCCATTCTCTGCTCGTAATTTGAACAAATATTTAATAGGCATGACCAAGTAATAAGTGTTCATAGACGAACAATGTTTTAAGCTGGATCAATTCTGCTTCACAGATTTAGACAGGGTCATACCTGAGTTAAAGCCAGACTTGGATTCAGGTGTTGCACCCGGCACTGCAAGTTCACGAGAAACAACTGCCCAACTATTACCATTAGGCCTTGTACAAGCAGGAGGAGTTGCACAAGAAAATTGTGTCATCAAATGACACAGTCCACTGGTCAGTAGCTACATACATATTGTGTCCTCTGCGTACCAGAAGATTCCTCCCACATTTTGCATGTTTCAGTGAAGCTATTGAGACTCTCCAAACACCGTCACGTTTAACGGAAAATGTTCCCATAAAAATAAGTGCAGCAATTCCAGTGAAATACAAAATCTTGGGTTATTCGTGCCAGTCTGAATTTTTCAACTCCAACTCATTCATCCAACTGTACCCTCCATGACACCTGTAGGCTTAGGTGTTTCCCTAGGTCTTCGAATTGTTTGATATCTTGGTCGGGTGTTTTTTTTTTTTCGCTCATTCCAACCTTGTGAGGCAAACAAACATGAGGGTTGTTGTCAGCATCACCATGGCAACAAATGATTTTGTAGACGCCGAACAGGAGCAGAAAAATGCTTCTTTTCATAGTTTTGCATATTTGACAAAAGATGGTTTAGGTGGCATGCAATAGCTTCTACCGATTTGCCTGTGTCGTCGTGTCTTCACCCAAGATCACCTCAAACCAACAACTATTGTCTTCAAAAATACTCGCATGCAGTCCACAGAATCCCAATGCTGGGGGAGGAATCACCCATTTTGTCAAAACCATGCACGTCCACAGATACACCTCAAAAGCCCACCCCTCCTATGTGCATCAGATGTGCCTCCATGCAATGACTCCTTTTCTGCCACTTCTGTGCACTGAATCTACATGCTCCTGCACCAACACAGATTTGAGTCACTTAGGCAAGGCCATCCATCTTCTAGCATGGTTCCTTCCACCAACAGGTCACCAAAGCAGGAACGTGCTGGTGACACCAGACCTCTATTTAATCAGTCAATGAGAATGGATGCAGACACAGCAATTTCCCTGTCGACAAGGTAAAGTTCGCATAACAAAGAGTAAGTTTAAAAAATGATTATTCATTGAACCACCCAAAGGCAAGGTATTCTACTACAGACACCTGCTAAAAGTATAACTGCATACAAAGGAAACTTCTGATCGAAATACTTGTTGTAGATGATCAAGTAAACACTACGAAGGATGCCTGGGTTCTCAACTATTCTGAACTAAAAGAAAAAGAAAGATTTTCTTGATTCATGGTAGGATCCATGCATGAGGCAATTTAGTCGCCTCTGTATTGTTTATAACATTGATCTACCTCCAAAAGATTATTCTACTTGAGGTAGTTTCCAGTGGGAGTAAAACCAGAAGCTATAAGATTAAAAAACAGTTGAAGAATTCCACAAAATAAGTACAATTTGAGCATGAAGCATAACTGACATGAAGCAACTCGTCAATGTCGAGACAGTTATTGCAAATTTATTAGTCCAGGTATTACAGATGGGTATAAAAGATTGGCTTCAAAACCAGTAAAAAGCAACTGGTCGCCTGTTGAAGCAGACAGACAAGATACATGGCGACAGAAAAAACAAATAATTCATAGATAAAGGGAGGGGGAATAGAATAAGAGAGGATAATATATGTTCTTCAATAATTTCTAAGTCCCCTTTGACATTATTTTGGTTACAATTAGTTTTGTATAGCCATCTACACAGATGGAAGTTATTTGTACTTCAGTGAAGCTTAAAAAAAACATATCAACCTAAATTTGTAGTAAACTTAGTGCAAAACCCCCAAATAGTTGGAACATTGCGGCTTCTTGTTGTTGCTGTTGTAAAATTAGTTCAATATCATTTAGTGGACCAAACTCACCTGAGGTAATGGTAGTCTGGTAGAAACTAAATACACATTCAGGCTTATATCCGCTTCTGAATCACCGATCACCATAGCCAAAATTTCTAATTAGAAATTAGCAACTCTAGCTGTTCATTCCTTGTTTGCACCAAGTCATATAATTAACATCTCTGGTTAGAAGAACATGATCTGGAAAGAAAAAAGAAAATGCATAATATATCGATATCAAATTGTGGCATCCAACTATATATTCAGCTCCTACTGTACTCGAAAGATCAATTTTCCTGTCACCAAGAAACCATGTCTGTTTATTTTGGTCAGAAGAATATTTCGTATTAGGATGCAACTGGATGGGAGATATACTGAGTGCAGATCTAGTTTTGAACTTTCAGATTGGATTTTTGACGCATCCTTGAACAGGTGTTATAAAGAATCAGATACAAGACACCTCGGTCCTTTTTTTCAGTTTGGGAAATATAAATGGTGAATTAAGAGGTACCGCAGTTTCCAAACCTAGTAGCTTCTCTCCTATGTTTATTGCAAGATGACTATGGTTTTTTTTCTTAAGTGGTATGAACGAATAGAAAACAAGAGAACGACAAAATATTTAGTGGCATGAAAGAATTCTACTGTCGAATAAAGAACATCCATCCAAGTATTCTCAACTGAGGGCATCATCCAAGTGACAAAGAACAAGGACATTTTACAAACAACACTATCTGAGACAGCTCCAAAAACTAAACAAATCCTTACCTATTAAGACCCAAATGGAAAGAAGAATTCCAGTAAAATCAGATCCAGGAACTACTACTCAAGAAAAGAATAACTGTTGTAGAAGAACCAAGTATAGGGTGACAGGCATCAGAGCTACGACCATAAATGAAATTTTTATAAGCAGCCTCAAATGACAATTTTTTTTCTCTTAATTTTATTCTGATACAGTCTCGACTGATAGAACCAACTGACACCATTTGAGGTGCACTTCAGGAGTTCTAAGCAAAGTATAAGTCCCAATCAATATCAGAAGGGTACTTTGATCATTTTATAAAAAGGCAACTCATGGCTGCTGCAGTCAAGTGGTATAACATGTGATGTTTTTTACAAGAAGACAATAGAAATCGAAGTCACAGGCTCTTCTAACTGAAATTTTTTTTAGATTTATCTCATCTCTTCCTCCTATTGTTATACTTTCCTATTTTCTGTTTCATTAATCTGAAAGCTTCAGGTTTACAGTTGTTTCCTGTATAATAGCATACTACCCACTTGTTCAGAAACAAAATTGAATTGAAAAGGCCCGACTCGTTCAGATGGCAGCCCTGTCTATTCCTCATATCTCCTATGTCAATCAGGAATACATCTGTATCCTACATGCTGTGTGACTAACAAAACAATGACAATTTATTACAAACCAAGCATACAATGCAAACAACTCTGCACATGTGAATTTGGATATTCCGAAGGAAAAAAGCATCAGTTGCATGAATACAACAGAAAGGGAAGCTTTAAAATACTACGAATGTTCCATACAATTTATAGTTGAAACTTAATAAATACACTCATTAGGGGGACTTACAGTTATTGTAAAGAATATTTAGATCGCTTCATATGGTTTGCAATGCCTCATCCTTCAAGATATAAGCACAACTTAAGTGTTAGCCCATCACAATATCTGGAATTAGCTGATGTTTGTGAGAGTACTTGAGTTCCAGCAGAACACAAACCAGTAGAAAGAAAATGTTCGTTCTGCTACTGAAGCAGCAATACAACTGCAGCGGATAAATTCCCAAGAAAATTCTGATAGCACTAATTTTGTGAGAAATTGTATGCGCCTCACAAGGCATAAAAGATTAGAAAGTGCTGTACAGAGTCATCAAGGTAGTTTAGGCAAAACATGAACAAGAAAAAAGTTGAATGCTACAAGAAACTGCAGCCTCAACAAGTTTCTCATGCTAGGATAACTTTGTTTCCTTTACATCTCTATGCAAATTCCGGTAGCTCAGTTCATCCATCTAATTGTTATGAAATTTAGTGGGCAAAAAGGCAGTTGCTCTTGGCAAGAGAAGTTTAATTATTCAAAAGAACCATTCAACTATCAGATTATGGTCTAATTCAAATGTCTTTTCTTTGGTACCACCAGCTGCAATCTGTTGCTCTTCAAGTCATAACTTCAGTAGATGGAAGTATCAAACCTTGGCTCGTAAAAGCAAACCTGACTGTTGCATAATTGGATCGCACAGCCTGCAATCCAAGACCATGCTTTCTTATCTACATCATACAGAAGACCTTTCCCTTGATTCCATGATGTAAAGCATATTAGGTTATCCTGCCCGAAACAATCAAATCTTTCAGCTGATAATCTCAAAAGGGCCCTAAAATACTTTGGTGGCATCCTACTGATTTCAACCCATACTGTCTTAGCATGATCCAGCTCCCAAATTCGCATGCTCTGCAGGGTGCTGTACAGCCCGATCCTTCCAACTAGAAACAAGCGTTTTTGTGCACCAGCAACTAGATATCCATCCAACAAAGACCGTGGAAATTTAGCTGGAATATGTTCCCATTGACCTGTATCCACTCGATACATCATAAGACCAAGTGGTGAAAGTGTCTCTAGATAAAGTCTTGAGTCACAGAAAGCCATCTTTGATGAACACAAATTAACAGCTGGCATTACCTGATGGACGGACCAGCTATCAAGTTTTGAATCATATACTTCCGTTGGCAAAGTTCTATTCCCATATATGTCACTTGTAGCAATCACCTTGAATGAGTGGTCCACCTTATCGGCGACCAAGATCAACTGTCTTTGCTGATTATAGTGCATGGCAGGCAATACCCTCCAAGTCTGAGTCAAGGGATTGCAGACCAGCATTCTAAAGCTAAGCCCATCGTATCCAGAGAAACACACAAGACCGCCCGAAGAACCGACCAACCAGAAAGCCCAGTCGGGTAAAAATACGAAAGGAATCTTGTACCATGTCTTCAGCGGTACGCTGAACACAGAACATTGATGAGCCTGAGAGTTTTTCCAGAAAGTGAGAAGGCAGGGCCCGTGGGACGGAACTTGGGAGTGGGACGTGAGAAAACTGCGGTCCTGAAGAATCGAATTCCACCTTCTGCAAACTGACCTCAGCCTGAAAATCAAGAATGGAGGCACCCTCGCAAGAACCTCCATCAGCAGATCCTCGGGTAATAGAGCCCAAATGCTATCTTCCATTTGGATATCAGCATGTATGACTTTGGTGAATGTTGCAATAGTCTCTTCGTCGAAGCCCCGAGGCTTGGTCTTGATCACCTTCTGCCTGGATGGGCTTGTGTTTCGCGACCCAGTTCGTGTCGAGAGAATTAAATGCTTCGGAGGGTCATCATCACCAAAGATGCAATTTCGTGCCGATTGAAACCCTAGCTCTCCCATTTCATCCATCTGCTTTATACCCCCAAAGTGAAGAAGCCCTAAAGCGGAACTAATCGAAGACAACTTGCGAATCAGCCGTAACCCTCACGACCATGAAGAGGAAGAACAGTCCGTCTAATTCTAACAAGACGGCGACAAACGAAACTTGCAATCTATCCGGTGACCTAAGAGCGAAAGGGCATTTCGGATACCGAAGAATGCAGCATTCAAAAAAGATGGTCAAAGGCCGAAAACAATTTCTTTTGGCATGATTGTATTAAGACGTAACACCACAGCGGGGATCAAAAACCCTAAACGATATGAAATCAAATAACAAGGACAGCAAAAGAGGTGATAAATCCCACCAAAGACAGACGAACAACGTAACCGAACCCTCGATGATGCCCAATCCAGAATCCAGAGATCAGGATGGTCGGTTTCGGGGTGCTCACAACGAGCAAAATTGCCGCTTAGGCGATCCCCATCGGCAGAAAGAAAACACCCAGAAACACATCCCAGGGACCAGTCTCATAGAATTCCACCGGATCAAGTGGACTATTTTACCAAAAACGTCGCAAAAATCGAATCTTTGAGGGGTTGCAGAGATGATACCTCTCGAATAAAACTTGCGAAGAGAGGGCGACGACAGCGGGGGTCTCTCTGACGGGCTTTTGGTGGTATTATTTGAGCTGTCGAGGCGAACCCGAGGTGTGGTCTGGTGTTCCCCTAGAACTCGATAACAGTACGGCTCGGGGCACGATCTTATCGAATCCTAGAAAGCCACGCGAGAAGAGGACCTTTTTCCTTGAAAAGAACCGGCGGAACAAGATAAGGAGCGGCCGATCGAGTTCGCCGCGGTGAGCGCAAGGCGACGCCCACCGAATCCAGTGGGCCAGGCATAAGGATGATTTTTCGGAGCACAAGAAAAGGGCAATGCGATCATGGTGGGATGTTCTTCGTGTTTTATATGCACAAGTTTTTTTTCTCATTATTTTTTGTTTTTTTTACTTTGATGGGATCTCATCTCAGTCAGAAACATAAATTAACACACTTTAGACACTTTTATATTATATTATATATATCTAAAAAATATTTTATTTTCATGAATTTTCAATTAACACCCTCCTTTCCATTAATTTCAGTTGAGAATATATATATATATATATATATATATATATATATATATATAATATAATATTACCAATATCCTTTGTCCTATCAATAATCAATAATAGAAACATTTCAATTATAACTCGACATGTGACAACATAATCAATAATAGAAACATTGGTCTTAGCCAACATGTAAGCCACATAGAGTAGGAAAATATTCTAATTATATGTCGAAAAATAATAAGTCGAGAGAATATTTTGTCTATACCCTAAAATATTTTTCTAGTTAACATTATTATAAAAAGAGAATTATGTATTTTTTGGAGTTATTTTTTTTCAAAAAATTAATTGGATATAATTGGAAAAGATAAAAAATCCTTCATCCCAAAGCCCGGAGAAGCAGGCGAGGGTTTAAAGGCGCGTGTGGAAGAAGGCCTGTTCCCACCACCACCACCGCCGACGCCTTCCCAGTTACATGGAACCACTCTCCTCTTCCTCCTATCCTCACCCGATACGCACGCTCTGATGTGCAGTAACGCCCCCTTCGTGCTCCCCACCGTCAAATCATCTTCCTTCGTCCTGTGCCCCAATCCCCCCCTCGGTCCCTCCTCCAATCCGTCTCCCGATCACCGACACATGCTGCCAGGCGTCGTGAGCAAGGCCGCGTGCTCCTACCGTACAATCAGGTTCTCCGGTCGGTGCACACGGTGGATCCCGTCCGTTTCCAACTTCCTCGGTTCCTCTCAAGACTCGATTGTGTGCGACAAGGATCGGGTGTTGGACCTTGGGAGGCCGATCGGTAATAGGTTCTTGGAAGTTGACTGCCGCCAAAACCAGGAATCGTTGCCATTTTTACTGCGCGCCACGTCGTCAATTGCCGGTGTTCCGACCGATTTCAGGAATTTTGCTGGCGTACATGTGGCGGCTTCTTCGACTGATGTAGACGAGGAGACCCCCTCCGCAGGAGACGTACGACTCTTCTTGAATCGGTGGGGCAAAGATGAGGTGAACGAAGATGGTAAAGCACGCGGTAGTTTCAGCGGGTCCCCGCCGGAGAGACGGTTTCAGCACCGTCCCAAGTTGGTGGCTGGAATGCGTGCAAGAAAGTACTACGTACTTCGTCGGAGACAAATGAAGATAGAGACCGAAGCTTGGGAGCAGGCAGCTAAGGAGTACAAGGAACTCTTAACGAATATGTGTGAGCGGAAGTTGGCCCCAAACTTACCATATGTGAAGTCCTTGTTCTTGGGATGGTTCGAGCCATTGAGGGACCGAATTGCCATGGAGCAGGAGCAGTGCAGGGTTTCAAGATATAAGTCATCACTTGTTCCTTACTTCAATCAGCTTCCAGCAGATATGATGGCGGTGATCACTATGCACAAGATGATGAGTCTTCTGATGACTGGCAGTGAAAATGGAAGTGTTCTTGTTGTTCAGGCTGCATGCAAAATTGGTGATGCCATCGAGCGTGAGGTAGGAAGGATGTTGCTTTGTTATTCAGCCACCTGTTACGATAATTTTTTGCATTAACTGGCTAGAAATTTTTGGGCTTTCTAATAAACTTCTTGAACGTTCCTTCCCATATGTAAAATATGTGACCATTCTCTTTTAACTTTATGTTACAAAACATACCTGCAATCTTTTGTGGCTGGACGACCTAGACAACTATTTGACCAGCATGCATTCAAGCTTAACATCCTCTTAACTTGTCATGTCATTTGATTTGCATATTCTGCTTCGATGTTCGTGCTTGTACGAGACATAATTTCTTCTCATTTATCATGGAAGGATCATAGAGCCGACAATTAAACAAAATATTTAACAAAATTATTGAAACATTGTTTTAAGGGAACATAACCTGCTGTTTTTACTACCAAGATAAATCAAGGAAATCTGGTGGTGTAGAAAACGTTACTACTACTTAATTAGCCTTTAAACATTAGTAATCCTAAATAAAAAAACATTATATGACTGTCATGATCCAACCTGATGGGATAACTAACCTAAACCACTGGTTCAAAATTCTTCAACCTAGGTTAATAGTAGTCGATCCATGAGGCCTTATAAACTGGTTCAACTTTCAATTTTGATGTGAGATTAAACTAGGTTATTACAATCTCTCCCACTTGAGGGCTTGATGTTTTCGTCAAGATCCAACGTAGCATAGAATCAATCATGCATGTGAGCCCTAGCTTAGTGGTGTCTTTATGCTATGGCGTATCCTCTGACCCCATCCACAGCCCATTCTAGCCTCTCTTCATGCTCAATATTAGATTGGTTTTGATATTAATTGTCACGACCAACCATGACGAGACTATTACACAAACTTTCTCTGTTGGACTAAACCGGGTGTTTCAAACTCATTATCACACAAGCTTATGGAATGGGAAAAAGGATATTCATGTCCAAAAAATTGAGCTAGAAGACAAATTTGGGCATACTTGGAGAATCGATTAGTATTGCTTATACATGTTACAGAGTGCCCATTGAAAGCATATATTCTTAAGTTATTAACATATAACATGCGTTTAGGCAGATTTTTCTTTGAAGAAGAAGAGCTAAGATGGATATCTAATCCTTGGATCAGACTATTATGTTTGAAATTACCTTTACTAAACTTTACTACTGTCCCTATGGAATCCTGGATGAATTTTAGAACTAACAATTGAAAATTTTCATAATGGACTTGGTTCCATGGGTAGTGTGTGAGACAAGTATAGTGAATATGCATTAAGGAAACTCTTTAGTATTTTCAGGTTGTTTTTTCTCCATAGAGTAAACAAATATGAACTTCATTCAAATTTCTCACAAGCTACCCTTAGTTAATGTAAGTGTATTTGGTTTCTTCTCATGATATTAGAATGTAATATTCTAATTGTTTTATCATTTATGTTTGCCATTCAATGTGGTATTTGTAGCTTACTGGGATTTGCAAATTTAAACTACTGAGGAATTAGATACTGGTCAGGATGTTATTTACCAATTGGTATTCATGCTATAACTTAAGGTTGATACTTATTGGTCTTACTGGTATTTACCAGTTTGACCGATTACTGGTGTCATAACCTATAGCTCGGTGCTGGTTCATTACCATTAATTCTTAATATATTATTATTTTATTCAATGATGTTGACGGTATAGGATAATCTACCATTCAGTGTACAGTATCATACTTTCTGGTCCGATACGTTTTTGGTAATAATATCAGAACATTGTATGAATTCTTAATTTAAATATCATGACTACAATTTAAAAGTCATTACTACAATTCAAACGTGGTAGTATAGGTCATGTACCATATGGTTTATTGATACCATATTGGTCCAATAGGTTACCAAAACTAATGTTGGACCATTATATAGATAATTGATTTAAATCTTCTGACTACAATTTAAAAACTCATGACTGCAACTAAAACCTCATCTGAATTGTCTGGGATTTTCGCCTGAACGTTTATTGTGTGTAATGATTGCCAAAAAATTTCCTGTCCATACTTTGTGCAGTTTTATTTTGTCTTCACATTTGGAGATTATCCGTTATTGACGGGTTTCTAGATTCATTTTTGTAACTGTAGTGTGGGATTGAATCAGGGAAGGATTCACAGATTTATGGAGAAAACTAGGAAAAAAAGAGACAAGGATAAGAAAAGTGAAGATGCTGGTTATACAGTTACCAGAGAGCAAGAATCTTTAAGGAAAAAGGTCTTAAAGTTGATGAAAAAGCAAAAGCCTCACCAAGTACAAAAACTGGTCAGGGGTGAAGATGATTCCAAACCCTGGGGCCAAGGTGCTCAGGCCAAGGTTTGTGTTCTTGTTACATTTTCTGATGACATTCTTATTTACCTTTCATCGTCATTCAGAAAGTCTTTTTTTAAGGTTGGAAGCTGCTTGATCGAACTCTTACTAGATACAGCTTATATACAATCTCCTGTTAGTCAGTCTCCCGATGGTCCTCCTGATTTTCGGCCTGCGTTCAGGCACTCTTTGAGAACTATCATCACAAAAGAACAACAGTGAGAGATTTCATTCTCTGAATCATGTTTAAATTGTTTCCTTCCTTGCATATACTGATTACTGAATGTAATGTACTGCTACAGGAAACTTATTCGGCGCTTTGGGGTTATTGAGTGTGATCCTGTAGTTCGTCAAGGTCTAGATACAACCGTGAGTTCTGTTTTTCGTTGTTGATATCTTCATTCTGTTTATGTGTGGGATCTGCTAGTCTGTCAAGGTTTTATTAGGACTTAGGACCATAAATACACTGAATTTCTTTGTTTATATCGTCTGTCTTCTTTTATGTGTTTTCTTCTGTATGAGACACTTCAAACCAGGTCTCAACTTGTTGCTGTTTGGCAGGCAAGACACATGGTTATTCCTTACATGCCAATGTTGATACCTCCAGTAAATTGGAAAAGGTATGTTGTCCTGAATATGTAATTCATATTCATGAGTTGCTCTATCAGATGATGCATGGTCTTTGGCCCTTTTCAAGTGTCATTGCTACATGAGTATTTTATTTATGTAGTCGATGCATCCTTTGTCCATGCTTTTTCTTGTTAATTATTTTTTATTTACTATGAAAGTACATCATAATTTTGATCCATGCTTTCGACATTTTTGTTAATTATTTAGTCGCTGCATAGTCTTTAGTAAAATGTCAACCTGTTGTAGCATCAACTGGTGCCTTTTAATGGACAGATTTTAGCTCTTTGCCTTTATACCTTTATAAGATACTTCTTGGTTGCATGAGCTAATGCAATAGTAGATGCACATTTATACACGAACTAACTAGCTTCAGGTTTATAGTAGTATTTCTGCATATATAGGGTTGAGATGAGATCTATGGAGTTTGGCATCTGATTACAAAGTTCTAAGGGATCTGATGTTTATCACTCATTCATTTGATTTTTTATTTATAGAATGGTTCTCATTAGGTATTAGTCATCTTTTATATGTAGTTAATCCAGATTGGTAAGTTTGATGTTCTATTTGTCTGAAAGATTCTTTAATATGTCCAATGATCCTTTCTTAACATAGTTCTGTTTTATTTAGTGTCATCACTTTGTCCTTGACAGCTATGACAGAGGAGCATATTTGTTTCTTCCGTCTTATATAATGCGGACACATGGATCAAGACAACAACGAGAGGCTGTTAGAAGGGCACCAAGAGGGCAGATGCAAGCCATTTTTGAGGTTTTCTGTATCTATTTTTGCATTACCAGTAAATATTGAACATGAATTCTGTTGAGTTTAATTCCATTAAAGCAATTTTATTATTTGTAATGAGGTATACATTCTAACTTCTAGTTTTTTGTGGTTGTATGATTTCACTGTTCTTAGCTGGCTTATATTTGTTTGGTAATTTTCTTTGATCATACTTACATCGACAAAGTATCTGCTAATCAGGCACTGGATACACTAGGCAATACCAAATGGAGGGTTAATAAAAGGGTGTTAAGCATTGTAGACAGAATATGGTCGAGTGGAGGACGTCTTGCTGATTTGGTTGATCATGAAGATGTGAGTTGAACTTTTATTTGTGGTCTTGTATTCTTGATATCCTAAATACTTTTAATTGATGGTTTATGAGAGATCATTTATAAATTTGTCATCAGTTGGGCCTACATTGTGGCATGGAACTTCATTCATCTCTCTCATTAATCTAAATTTCTGCTTTTCAGATTCCTCTGCCTGAGAAGCCTGAAACAGATGATGAAGCTGAACTAAAGAAATGGAAGTGGAAACTGAAATCTGTAAAGAAGGAAAATAGTGAAAGACATTCTCAGCGTTGTGATGTGGAACTTAAACTTTCTGTATGGTGTTTCATCACCATGTTATCATCATATTAGTGTTATTGGATTTGATTTCTTTGTGCAAAATCTAATGCTTCCAGTTATCACCTGAGATCAGGTAGCTAGAAAATTGAAAGAAGAGGAGGGATTCTACTATCCACACAATGTTGACTTTAGAGGCCGTGCATATCCCATGCATCCCTACCTAAATCATCTTGGTTCAGATTTATGCCGAGGAGTGTTAGAGTTTGCAGAGGGACGGCCACTGGGAAAATCTGGTTTACGCTGGTTAAAGATACATCTGGCAAATTTATATGCTGGTGGTGTGGACAAGTTATCACATGATGCTCGAATAGCATTTACTGAGAATCACTTGGAGGATATATTTGACTCTGCAAATAGGCCTCTTGAAGGAAGGCGTTGGTGGTTAGGTGCTGAAGATCCCTTTCAATGCTTAGCAGTTTGTATTAATCTTGCCGAGGCATTAAGGAGCTCCTCACCAGAGACTACAATTTCACATATTCCAGTGCATCAGGTGATTTAGGATTTTTTATAGTACTTTCTTGCAAGGTCTGCCATACAGAAGCATACCGCCTGGTACGGGTGGTACGTACCGGTCCGACAGGTTACCGGTACATGGACCACCCCGTACCGTTATAGTGCTACAGTACTATACTGTAGCACTGCTATAGTATAAAAATATAAAATTATTTGGTACACCAGCGGTACACCCTGATGTACCACTCGGTACACCGGTACCGTACCGTACCGAGCCCGGGTTGAAACATCGGTACGGTATGATACGGCGAACCTTGCTTTCTTGTTTATTTCTTCTTCAGCATCCAATTGTACTGAATCAGTTGGAAGCCTTCTGATCACTTTTGACATTTTACTTGTATGACTATTTTTTTAAGTTTGATGCGGCATTGGAAGTTGGATAATTTGGCATAGAAAACTTACAACCCCGTTTCATGCCGAGTGGCCATAGAGGTCACCAGTCGGACCGGTAGGAGTACATACTGGTTGTATCATGTGTCCATACATTGATACATGCTAGTGTTATGATAAAAGGGCCAAAAAATGACCTGACATTCAAGAAAACCATATTTTTTGTGATAATTAAGTGAAATATCCGTCAAGAACAAGTTCCCTTGTTTTTTAATTATAACAAATAAGCATATCTTGTGAAGTAAATATCGTAGACTGTATATTTTCCTCCTTGAAATATGAGGTATAAGGAGTTAGAATGCAATGATTTGATAATGCTTTGATGTTGTGATCACCAGCAATGATTGAACCATCAACTCTCAAGTTATGGTGCTTACAGGTTCTACATTTTTTACCATGTTAAGGCTTGGTGTGCATTGGCATAAAGATCCATCATGCTGGTGGATTTAGTTGTAGGTGACTAAGATGTACCAGGAAATAATGCATCAATATCATTATGTAACTTGTGAATGTCTATCTTAAATAGTCATTGACATTGCTAGCTAATACAACAAAAAGGGCATTGTACCATAATCATGATTCGATTTGATTAGACTATTGACTCAATAACTTGGAAGAATTAAAACTATGTGACTCAAAGAACACTTTAAGTGCAATTAAGTCCTATAAATCAACACAAATGTCCACTGATGTTTGATATGGGACGAATTGGGTATCCCAAATTAAAAGTTTGATGTCCTCAACAAGTCTTAAAACCTAAAGCATCACTTAGAATCATATCCAATTTGGCTATGTGAGGTTCATGGCCCAGACAATGGTTGTTCTATACTGGCCCCCTTCCATGGATAACTCTTTCCTAGGTGGGCTTACTTACCAAACATGCATAGATTAGACTTGTTTTGTTTCATGTGGTTTAAGCTCAAGTTAATGATGGTAGAATCATATTGTGGTAGTTTCGTTTTGTTTCATGGCTTACTTACCATCACAATCATTCTTTCAATTCTGATGCTGGACTAATCATGACACCATAACAGTCTAATTTAGGAACCCATGTTTCCTAGGTGGGCTAACCACACATGCATAAATTAAGCTCGTTTTGTTTCACGTGGTATAAAAATTTTCTCAAGTCAATGGTGGTAGAACTATCTAGCTCTGTATACTAACATGGAATTTATTTTGGACTTTTTCACATGTTAAAGTTTCGTGTATCATTGGCTCCTTGACATCATAGAGTCTAATTTAGGAGCCAATGATACACAAAATAAACTATCTAGCTCCTTGACATCACATGTCCAAAATAAACTCCATGTTCAACCTACAAATTTGTTGAAACTGTGCTGAAGCTATTAAGATACTTGGAGGGTAATAGTAATGCACAAGAAGGCCTGGGTGAGAATCTGGTTAAATTTGATACCACGTCACATGTAATTTCACAATATCTTTAGTGATGCTCCAACTTGGACCAGTGAAGATCCATATCATATAGGTGATGCATTCCCCCGTATTTTGTTGGTGATGTTTGGATAATTTGCATGAACATCAGTTTGTTTGAAGCAGATAGTGACACCAATCTATTAGAAGGTTTGTAGTAAAGTGATATTATTAGAGTGCCAGGCATAAGAATTTGGGTCTTGACACCAATTGAAAGAGAAATTAAAAGTTCCTCCATGTTACACAAAACTTAAATTTGAATATTATGTGGTAGTGCCGTAGTGGTACTTCTGTAAACTAATAGTGTCACTAAATACGATGATGAAGGAAATAGTTAGAAACTGCATTCTGCAGTGGATCATTTGAGAATGTCTTGGGTTTACATTGCTGATATCATTAACCCTTTGCCAATAACATTGATGTGGTCTTAATTTTATGTGATACAGAAAGATGCAAGAAATACAAATAAAATCTTTCTGAACTGGCACAATATTCTTATTGCATATTGTTTGAAAATAATTCATAATTTTGATGATTTATCAATAACAATTTTTGTTCTTGTTGTAAATTTGATATTATGACTAGTAACCATTTAACTTCTAATTTGCAGGATGGATCATGCAATGGTCTACAACACTATGCAGCTCTAGGAAGAGACAAGGTGCTGATTTTCCTTATTGTTTGCTTTTTGAATTCCAATCTTACCCTTACAGAGATTGTGTCGCCATATTGTGTATTACTAAAATAATTTAGTGATTCAAGGAGAGGGACCTAAATGGCCAGATTATGTTTTATTATTACAAATAATTAAGTGAATCAATAGGAGAGTGGAACCTGAGTGTGTGACAATTTTCTTCTAATTTCATGACTACATGCATGGGTTGCCTTTGAACCTCTTTACATAGACATTCAATTATATCTCTGGTTCGAAGTATTTGCTTACCAATTGAACTTGAGAGTTGAGACATCCCTTGAGGAGGTTCCATTAACTACCTATAATCACCTCTGTATTTACTGTTCAATAGGACACAAGAATATGTAAATGAACTATTTGTTTAGTTTTTAATGCTTACTTCAGTTACAGGATTTGTGTCTCACAATTTTCTTAACATATTCCAGCTTCTTGTTTTGCTCTTGATTTGTGTCATCTAGGAGTATGCATGTGAAATGACAAAAGCTGCATAACTGCAAAACTGGGTTTGTTATGGTTCAGATGTTATGAAATTATTGATTTTCTTTGGTATGAGATTAGGGAAGTAATAATTTCAGTCAAAATTTATAAGCTGGTCAAACCAAAATGACTGAATGTTGTATGATTATATGGTATACAACTATACATTCTCATGATTGTTTAACATTTTGAGTAAGCAGATCCACAATGTAATATCCCATTATATAAAAGTTGCATTTTGCTCCACTTCTGAAATTGATAAGGAACCTTTGTGAGCCAACATGACACTGAGAACTGATTGCTTTCTGAAGTGTATGTTATGCACTAGTCCTGTGAGCTCTCCGCATAGAAAGGACAAAAGTCAAGTCTTCCTGGGAATATATTATCAGAATAAAAAAGAACCAATCCATGTGCAAATCTAGCAGGTTTCGCTTAATTTAAAAGCATAACTTGATAGCTGATATAGGGTCATTGACACATGACTAATGCCATGGTACAATATGGTGCTTTACTACACCAACGAAAGCTTTAAATTTGATGACATCTTTGATGTTGATAACATGCCAATACAGTACAATTCAGATACAGTAATGCTGGTAATGTAACTATCACGAAGGATTTTGTACCAATCTACCTATCTAGCACTGTTTTGCATGTTCCTTGTTTGACATCTATATTTGAAGCTAAAGCACAGCACAAATATGTCATGATTGCATCAATTTGGGTCTTCCATCTTGTGCTCTTTATGGATTCTTTTACTTTGATCCCTCTGTTCTTCCTTTACAGAGCTTTCTTAATGTGCTTATGTATTCTCAACTATCATCTCAAATGAAATTTAATATTATCCTTTCTGAACTGGACCAACATTTTGTTAGCGTTCATGACTCGATAGCCATGTATAAAGTTGATATTATCTACAAAGATCTCTTTTATTAAGTTTTGTTGTACATGGGCTTTAGTCCTTTTTTTATTTTAAATTATTCTTTTTATCTTTTAAACTGTTGCATTGTCAGTTGGGGGCCATCTCTGTGAATCTAATTGCTGGAGAAAAGCCTGCAGATGTATACTCGGAAATAGCGGCTAGGTATGTCATCGTCTATTGCAGTAACCTATATCAACTGTTGGCCCTAGGAGTGTCACTTCCACTGGTCATAATGTACAAGCTGTTTGTTGTCTTATCATTTGACAAATAACTTTGCAATTTATCATTTTATGTTTAAAAATGGTAGGTGTTGGTCTCACACTAAGATTGCTTCTTTGTGTCACAACATCCGTAGTTGCCGGGGCAAGGCCCCATATATTGTTCTTTCTCAGGGATCCATCTTAGTGGGAGCTTTAGGCATTGGGTTGCTCTTTTTTTTATCTATGTCCAAAATAAATGTAGAGAAGTCTTTGTTTCATGAACTCATTTTGGTTTAATCATATTCTCTCTTATGTCTGGTGATGTTTGATCGTCAAGCTTCCACCTAAACCCTTTGTAGTGCTCTGACCATATGCATACTACAGGCATTTTAAAGGAACGGAATCCAATTTCAATCTATTGTTTGTTTTGGACCTGATATTTTTTGGATGTGCTAGTTATCTTTCTTTCACTCTAATCATTGTCCAGGAGAAATTATCTTGGTTACGAATTTTTAATGCAGAGTTCTTGGTATCATGCGAAGAGATGCAGACAAGGACCCTACTGTCAATCGAGATGCTTTACGTGCTAGGCTATTAGTTGATCAGGTTAACATATTACTTGCTCTTCTTCTCGCTTTTTGATCAGTTGAACTTGACTATTGTTGGGTGAATAGAATTGTCATGCCCTCCAATAAGATGACCTTAGGCGAAGTTTAAGTTTGGCATTTGGTGGTTTTTTGTTTCAACATACATTGATGCATGAAACCAAATGGTCTTGTAGCTAGATCAAAATTATTGATCTCGTTGCAAAATTACATCATTTGCAGAAAATTTCATTACTTTTTTACATAATAAAGTTAATTTTGAAGAGGAAAGATGTTTCTCTGGTAATTGATATTTAGATCATACATTTAAAATTGAATCTGCATCAACTTGTTTTATTGATGAATGCTGAAACTATTAAAATTGTTAAATATCTTCTCTGTATTAACAATGCAAAATACATTGGGTGCTCATTGAGAACTTTTTGGTCTCAATGTGAAAAAAGGTGGACAGGAAGTTGGTTAAGCAGACTGTCATGACATCTGTTTATGGTGTCACATATGTTGGGGCCCGTGAGCAAATCAATAGAAGATTAAAGGAACGGGGTTTGATTGCTGATGACACAGAACTATTTGGTGCATCATGTTATGCTGCCAAAGTAAGGCAGATTACATTTAAAATTTTCATTTGTGTCTGTCTTCTAGGTGTACTTGTTTAGACTTGAGAGAAATATGTCTGACTGCACGATTTAAAATGTTTGAACAGACCACGTTGACTGCATTAGGGGAGATGTTTCAAGCTGCACGGAGTATTATGAACTGGCTTGGTGACTGTGCTAAGGTGCGTTTCGTTCAGTTTGATGTGTATTCTATAAGGTAATCCTGAAATGATTTCTGAAGGGGTTTCTTTTAATACTTTATTTTGGTATATAGCATGATTTTCATCAAAGCATACCTAGTTTGTGAAAGGAGTAGAGGTCGTCAGATACAGATAAAGAAAATTTAAAAGGCATAATGCAGTGCAGCAATGATGGTATGCCATCCAGTTGTACATCTTCAGTAGAAAGTTTCAACTTTGGTTACATATTTGATTAGATTATGGTACAAGAATATAAATACTACGCTGTAATAAAGCTGTATTGTATAATATTTGTCAAGTGCTTTATATGTTCTCCTTCCCAGTTACATAGAGGAAGTTGAGTGGTAAAATAAGCACTCGGATGAGTGGGGATAATTTGTAAAAGAAGTGGACAATCGGACCTTAGCATTACTCATGTTATATGAAAATCAGCTGCAGTCTCCATACCATGCTTGGTTAGTCAGACATTTTGATCATTTTCCACCCAAGTCAACTTGCCTGTGATGATATGGTTAAAGAACTAAGTCTGCATTTTCAACAGGTGATTGCTTCAGAAAATCATCCTGTAAGGTGGACTACCCCTATTGGACTTCCAGTGGTTCAACCTTACCGAAAATTGGAAAATCATCTGGCAAGTTTTTGGCAAAGCCATTATGTTTTACTTTTCTGTTAGGAATCTCTTTCCCTGTGTTTGTCCCTTTCTTGACCAAAAAATATATTTGCACATCACTCTTGCAGGTGAGAACTTCCCTTCAAGTATTGACCTTAAAACGGGAAACTGAAAAGGTATCTTGATACTTTCTGTTTGAACCAATTTGTTTTTGAACACGTTAAGTCTAAAACCTTTGGATGAATCATCATGATATTATATTGGAGAGCTAATGTTTTTGGTGTCTAAACCTGTCTATTTAGTTTTTCAGGTCTCTGTCAGGAGACAGAGAACAGCTTTTCCCCCAAACTTTGTGCATTCTCTTGACGGTTCCCACATGATGATGACTGCAGTTGCCTGTAAAAGAGCCGGATTGAACTTCGCAGGTGCTGGTTCAATTTTGGGTACCGGTTCCATTTATGTTAAGCCACTCAGATGCATTTCCGTCTTATCATTCCATCTATATTGCAGGCGTCCATGATTCATACTGGACCCATGCTTGTGATGTGGATCAGATGAACCGAATTCTTCGTGAGAAGTTTGTAGAACTCTATGAGAGACCTATATTGGAAGAGGTAATGTTTGTTACCCTATGCTAACTAAACCATATTGGATTAGTCTAGTCTAAAATAAATGATCTGGAATATATGTATGTATACATATAAAGACTTGTATAGCCAAGTGGTGCCAGCTCTTTGGTTTTCAGTATAGTTTATTGCCTGTTTAGAAAGTGCATAGCGATTATATTCGTGCCACTACTAATACCTGCCGGTACATTTTACAGTTACTGGAGAGCTTTCAGCAGTCCTTCCCCACCCTAAATTTCCCACCATTGCCAGAACGAGGAGATTTCGACCTTAAAGACGTCCTGGAATCGCCATATTTCTTCAACTGACATGGCACTATTTTCCTTGCCATTCAACCTCCAATTTGCTGCGTTATCTTCTTTTGGCGGCTTGGTGTACGTGAGTCTACAGCCTCCATCTCTCGGGCAACGTCGAAGCTAACGCTTGCGCTGTGGGTGCGGCAGCATTAACGATCAGCAAAAGCTCTCCTGTGCGGTGTGATCCTGTCTTAGATTTACCAAGAGACAGCTCTCCTGTGCGGTTTGTGGGAATCGGGGATGATTGGTCATGATGAGCTTTTGCTGCTCAACATGGTCGTATAATGCTAGTGTGTTATTGTTTGGGCTGAGACTGGCCAGGTGATGTCGGCTATTGACAGAAACAGGAGAGTGTTGTCAGTTTCAAGATAGGTGTGATGGAGGAGACCAAGCAAGTGTCCATGATGAACAAGTTCGAGTTCATGCCGGGGAAGCCGTGTCGCCATGTCGGGGATCTCCTACGGGAAAGATACTCTTATCCATTCTGTATGAGCCCCCCCCCCAAAGGAAGGCATAATTTGTGAGGACCCTTTTGAAGTATTCATTACAAAGAACAACTAGTGAACATAGTGTATATATAGTGCTTAATTCTTGGAGATGGTGTTGTAAGATGTCGAGTCGGGTGTGTGTGTCAATTCGTCAATGCTAGATTGGTAAATTTAAGCAAATGAGTCGTAACAATAGAGAGAGAGAGAGAGAGAGAGAGAGAGAGAAGAGTTGGCATCTGAAAACACTTGTTAGTACAATAATGATCTCCATCAACCAACAAAGGGTCGTAACACATCAAAAACCAGCAAGGACAAGAAGCTGCCCCCTCTGTTTGTTTGTACACACGGCATCTTCAAACAGTTCCTCTGCCGAAGTATCATTGATTGACTACATTCATTCATTCATTCATTCATTCATACTAGAGGGGGGATGGGGATGCTATCACGCTTGCATCCTTGTTCGACACATCTAAGTCACACAAGCACACAGTAACAATAGCTTTTACCAGCATTAGGAAGCTCGAAACAAACATGAGCGGGTGTCGGATGTCAGCTCAAAGTTATGGGCAAAGGCGTTGCAGTCCTGCCTACATGGTGAAATCATCACAAGGCTTCCCACCATTATCTTGAGCATTGATGGGAGGACAAGTACCGGTCGTCAGCTTCATGGCAGCGCTGAGTTCTTCCTCCCAGGAACCCTGCATCTGTAGATAACAACAACGACAACCATTGAAGCTTGGCATTACGGAAGACAGACAGGTATAACCGGTCCCGAAATGCTCGGGCAGCATTATTATGAATGAATGAATGAATGATAATGTGCTGCAAAACAGGCAGGCAGTCACTTATGATGGGGGTGAATGAGAATTGCCTGCATGCATCCCAAGGGATTGAGGGATTACCATGCTACAGATCCCCGCCGGAACCACATACTGTTGAGACGATGGGTGTAGCTGAGGAGGATGCATCATCATCTCCTGTGGCAATCCAGCCGCTGACAAAGTGCCATCGCAGGAATGGATCTGTCGGTGATAGGCAGAAGCAAGCACCGATTACTGCTAATCGTTTCGCCGATGATGACGATGCCTGCCTGCAGAGAAAGAGAAATGCCACGTACCTCTTTCGCAACAAGCCCTTCCATGCCGTAGTTGTGTTGAGCATTGACAGCTGCAAGCTTCATCGAGAGGAACTGCACGGGAGAGACACAGATGAATACAAAGCATCCATCCGAGGAATCACAGGTAGCAGCGTAGCATAACCTCAACTTGCTGTTGAAGTGACTGAACATAGTTTATGATCTCATCCAGCATGACTGCCTTCCCTGTGACCTGAGTTCATAAAAGATCAATCAGCTTTCGATCAAAGTTGCCACCAAATATCCTCCGAGACTCACTTTGCTGCAGCCGGGAACGAGGTTTTGCAGATACTTCATCCTTTCGCTTATCCTTTCTCTTCGCAACTGCAATAGCCATGATTCGACCAAATTTCAAGTACCGGAAGAACATGGTGAATCTTTCTTTCTTTCTTTCTTTCTTTCTACAGAAATCCATCTTACTCTTTCTGCGATGCTGTGGCTGTTGGTTGCTTGTCCACGCCGAGCTCTGACGTGAACGTAATCCTCCTTGGGCATCTCCGAGCCATCGTCGACGTGTTTCGGCTCTTGTTTTTGTCTGGCTTCGGTGCCCTCTGCTGCGTTCCTCGACGATGATCGTGGCCATCTTCGTGCTCGCTCACCCCTTTCCTTGTCCTGGAGCAGGTGGTGTTCATGAATGATTACGAGCGTCGGGACAGCGGAACCAAACAAGGAGCGGCTCACCGGATCGATCGTTTTTCTCTTCTTTGCGCCGAGATCACTCGGGCACGAGTCCCCTGGTGTACCAGCTGAAGCAGTGCGTGTTTCTTGGCTACCTTCGGTGAGATGGGCGCTTGCTTTGTTCCTCTGGTTCTTGATTGGACTCCCACTTCTCGATTCATGATCCAGAGGGAGCGGGAGCGATGCATCTTTGGCTTCGGACACGGTCAGCGTGATCTTCTGAAGCTGAGATCCTATGACATCCCTGGAGATGTCAGCGCAAGGAGCCACCACCGGTTGAGACGAAGCGAAGGAGTTGATGATGCCGCTCAAGTGGCCACCGGCGTGCGAAAACATGGCAGCCCGTTCGACGAAGGCGGAATCAGCGGGGAAGAACAGCCCCCTGGCGGACATGACCACTGGTTTTCCAATCGGAATGCAGTTGACGAAGCTCGTGGTGAGGTTCTCATCGGAAGCCATAGGAACGAAGGAATCGAGCATGGGAACCCAAGGACGGGGAAATATTTGGACGCTGGGAAGGGTGGTTCAGGCGATCAGCAGTCGTCCTCACCGGATGGAGTCGACCCTTTCTCACTCATCTCCATCTCTTTATCCTAATCATCCAGCGGATGAGAGTCGGAAAGCAAAAGAAGTAGGGCGAGATTGGATCTCGTCGTTCAAAATCTAGTCTTGATGGCGTTCGAGAGATGCGGCCTCAGCTGCAAACACTGGCAGGGAGGTGACACGGATGGCATGGATGCATGAGATGGGAGAGAGACAGAGACAGAGACAGAGACAGTGAGTGTGTCATGGGTCAAAAGAGAATGACAAGGTAAACAGGAACGAAGGAGCTTCTCTTATGTAGCAGAACCGGAGGGACAAGCGAGAAGAGGACAAGGTGGTATGTGTGGATAGTGGTTCCAAGACACTTGACATAACATCATCACGCAAGAAGAGGAGGCAGATATGACTGGGAACCAAATCCAGAGCTAAGCTCAGCTCAGCTCAGCTCAGCTCACCAAACGCAGAGTTGAGAAGAGAATCCTAAAAAGGCACAAAACCAGGTTAGAAGGCAGTGATGCAGATTCCCATAGCCCATCACCAGGTCTACAATAGGAACAGAGGAAGAAGATTTCACGGAAGCAAACGCCAGAGTTACTGTTACCATCAGACCATAGATCCAAAGACAAGAATCCAAAGGGTTCTCACGACCACAGAGATCTCTGGAATAGTGCTGAGGGCAAGAAAGCGAGTTGCAAGGAAGGGAAGAAAAGACAAGACCGATGGTATCGAGCCTCGTTCTCTTAGCAAATCAGAGGAGGCGGCATCGGTTTCAGAGAGAACTGGAGAGGCATCGAGAGGTCACACCTTTTCCCATGGCGGTCTCCCTCAGGCCTCAGGCTCTGGTGACCAAGTCCACGGCCAGGCGGAGCAGTGAGGGGGTGGGGAAGCGAAACGATGCGATGCGATGCCCTCTGGAGATTCCTCCTACGTCCGACGATCACGAAGAAGCCTTTTTCTCCCAACTAAGCAACTGTTCCAAGTGTGAACTTTCTACAGTTGCGTCGGCCTCTCGCCGAGTGTCTTCTTCTGCTCAGTGATCTCTCCTTATGCGTGCAGTGCAAACACTGCTGCCATCTTTGGGACGCATACAGACACGAAACGCTTTGTCAAGGGTACCACCAAGAGACGGAAAAAGAGATTTGGAGATCCATATAAGAATGAGAGAGGGAGAGAGAGAGAGAGAGGGTGTGGGTGTGGGTGTGTGTGTGTGTGTGTGTGTGTGTGTGAGCGCAAGAGCATGGCTGCATTTATATAGCTCAGGGGAGAGAGAAGAGAGAGAAAGAGAGAGAGAGAGACAATCGATGCAATGATGCCAAGAAGCGGCCCTTTCTTCTTCCTCCTCCCATTATGCAACGCAATGATGCCACCAATATGTCTGCAACTCATTCCAAATCCTAACATCACATGCTCTTCGTTCGTTTCATGCACGCCATTTTCCATCCCCTTCGTTAGGTCACAGATCTTCTACAACACTTACATACTTCGTTAATTTTTGTGGATCAGTAAGATCACAGGTGTGTTCTTCGACGTTTGGAGCCCTCACAGTCGCTCGTACAAAGTTACATCGTTCGTGCAAATAGTACAACGTTGACTTGACACTGTGGCAACCATAGTCCCTGTTTGAGAATAATTTCCAAGTCGAGTCGAGTCGAGTCGAGTCGAGAGATTACATGGGAGACGATGTGGCACCTGACTTCTCTCTCTTGTTCGGCAGATGCAGCCGATGTGACGATGAACTAACTAAGTTCAGGATTTGCAAGAAATCTGTGGTCAGCGTCAGTGTAATTGAGAACGAGGGGGAGGCATCATTCGGTGTTTAGAAGCAGATGTCTCTTATCGGGGGCGATGGACGGCGGTGGTGACATCATGGATGGGCATCTCGATCTGCTGTGGCGGTGGAGCTCCCTTCTCCCCTCTCCCCTCTCCCCTCTCCCCTCTCCCTGGAGACACGCAACTTGAAACGAGGCTACATGTACCAAAGATTCCTGCCGGTAGCTCTCATCAGCAGCAGGCATGCTGGCGACAGATGTCAGACAAAGTCAGCAGAGGATTCGAAGCTTTCCCATCATCCGCACTGGAAGAAGAATAATATTTGGGTCACTCGCACCCCTCATGTTCCTGCGAGTAGCATGAGGAGGTTTTCCTCCTTTGTGCTGAAGAAGAATGTTAAAGACGTTTGAGTGAAACGAAGAAAATTATAGTGTCTGAGAGATCTGAGGTTGGTGCTGATTCGTGAAAGCAAAGATTTTAGGTCACTTGATTGATGTTGGTTGGTTTTCTGTCGGCACGTAAAGCGTCGGACATGTTGGAGACCCGTCGGTGAAGAGAAGAAGAAGAGAGTCGAGATGATCAAAATGGATTGCTTCCATTGGACACATTTCTGGTTTTGGTATTTGAGGTTGCCGTTCGCTTCGTGCTTTACCATTCATACTTCCCGGAGGGAGATGATCCATCCTCTCCGTCGTCTCAAGGTTGCACCTCTCACATCCGAATGAAACTTTCACTCCGAGTATTCATTCATTCATTCATTCATTCATTCCACCGAGATTGCTCCTTTTCTTCTTACAGCTTACGAACAACATTTGGAAACAAACCGATCCGATCCGATCCACAAGTTTAAAGAATCATTAGCTAATCCTGATTAGGATGCCGCACGTCTTGAAGGCCCGAGGAAAGATTCCATCAGCCTTTCTGTCGAGAAGATGTGTCCTCCCTCCCATGCACGGGAAAGCAGAATGAACCACATGCATCCCAACGAATGTGCTCCTCCAAAGAAGCGTAAATAAATGCTCGTCGGTGAAGAAGAACTCGTTTTGCTTGGGTGGGTTCAAAGATGATGCGCTGCTTGCTTTCGTTGCCGTTCCCCAACAGCTCATGGATTCATCTGGCATACGACGCATGCATCATCTGTCCGTGCGGTGCCACACCACCATTGTGCTTCGACTGCGGGAATCGAGTTGGCAATAATCAATTGTTGTATCATACGACCTGTCGAATTCCTACGGTACGGTTGCTGGTTATTCGGTCCCACTACTCTGTGGTAATACAAGAGAGAAGAAAGACAATAGTTGGACATCAACAGACTACACACGAACAAAAATTGATGGATCACAAAACGATCGAGTCGGCTGATAGGAGCTCAAGAACATTTGCATAGACGCTGTTGGATCATGCTTTGAATATCAATCCCAACATTATAAAACCCAAAAGTGCCATCGTTAGACATAGACAGCCATGTCCAAACACAAATTTCTGCAACCACAGATGTCCAGCAAAGAAAATTGTACTCTGCCATTCGACAAAAAAAGATTACCCACCCTATTGGCAAAAAGCAAGAAAGTAGACAAGCAGAGCAGCAATTTCGGTGAAAAATATAGCAGCAACATCTCCTTGATAACCACAAACAGCCTTCCCATCTCCTTCCTCCTTCGACGCAATATCTAAGCTTTTACCCGTACCACAAATGAACCTGTCGTCGTCGGTCAAAAACCAAAAAGTTATTGGTTACGCATTCCATTACTGAGAAAACCAGAATCCCTATCATCAACCATGCGATGCACTTATTTCTCTATTCTGCATGCAAAAACTTGGACTGAATTAACTGGTCTACCAGAACTATGGAAGTGCCGGGTTGTTGATTTGGTGCTTAACCCGCCAGAATTTTTTTCCCCAAAGAAACATCTCTTGTGATGACATGGGGCTGGCTTATCACCCGGAATATAACCTACGTGAAATGCTTTATCTTACGGAAAAAAAAAAAAGAGACTTACATGCAGGAAGGTTGGATATATCGGCAGAAACGGCACAGGGAATTCCCAAATTCGATAGGGCTCCCCTTATGATTCCACATGGGAAATATAGATGCATGCTTGTGGCCTCAGCGGCTTTGTTTTCGGGTGTCACAGCTGAAGAGTCCTGAGATGCTTCACTGATATCCAATGATGGATCAATTGATACACGTGTAAGCCAACGGAATCTGTTATCTTGCAGCACAAAGGTTCCCTGCACAATGTCGATATGATGTTATTAAATTACAAAAGAGACGTTTCCCAGGTTCTTAATCTTCCTTAATATATTACTCTGTGGTTGGTCTTCAGGTTATCAATCTGCTTCTTGAACAGCTCCGACCAGAAATCCTTGCATATAAATTTGATTGCCTCTAGATGATCGCTGAATCGAGGGCGCTCCACAGTGTACCTGCACAAAGACGATGAGTGCACAGTAGAACATGAAACCCCTCGGGCTGAAGTGTACCACACGAAAAATCAGAACATCAATGTCAGAAAGAATTAGAATGGCAAAAACCTTTATTTCATGGTACTATCTCAATACAATACAAAATCTCAAGCTATCTAGAAACAATGATGGCTTGCCAAAATCATTGCTTTGATGTACAGCGAGTTTCTGTTGTCATATGGTATTGAATTGAAGGTATATTTCATGCTTATGATGTTCGGAAAACCTTGGACAAGCAAATTGTTTATCAATTTACAAGGACCATGTGTCGTACTGTACTAACCAACACATATATTGCCAGCATGTTACCAGCATAGAGTATGTTGCCCATAATCAAATCATGGCCGCATAAATATGCAGTAGAGTCAATTCTAGCACAGTTACCAAATTACCATGCTCGTATGGATTATATTCACTGTGTATATGATTCAAGTAACAATTAATCAAAAGTCATGCGAGTACACCTTGGTCATGTGTGTTCAGGCCAAACATGAGACTCTGCAATTCAAACTCAATTAGCTGATTAAACCAAGGTTATAAAGCTAGGTATTAGCACTTGGATGTTAGCTCAATCAACGCAAGTACAAAGAAGTTCTAACTTCTAACTTAATTATTAGAAATATAGTCTTAATCAATCATGGTTCACATTATTTAGGAAGTCATATGATCTTCTGGCACTGCTGCTTGAATTGGCAGCAAAGGCCCTGCCACCATGAGTTTATTCAGATGAGAAACCACTAGTTTACTGTGTAACTTACTTGCACTACTATGGATGACTTGAAGTTAAAGAGCGACTTAATGTAGCACGAACCCTATTATGAAACAGCAATCTCATGTATGATTTCTGCAACTTGGCTGGGATCCCATCTAGTGTCTCTTATTTCTTACCATCTTCACCTTTAGCAATAAGCTTTTCCCAATAGATTTTAAATAAGTTCAATTGAAGTTTATTTCTTCATATTAAATAATTTTTTACTTGATAAGACTTGTCAAAAATAAGTTCTAGTCTGACAGATTGGGCCCTCACTCAGTGATGTCCAGACAATGATAATATCTTACCGGAAACATGCATGGGATGTTCATAGCTGAGTGATGTACATTATTGGGAGGTTCACATGTAGTGGTTCGTCGGTGATGTATGCGGAAACACACTTCAAAATTTTCAAGAATTCAACCCATTAAGTGCACACACAAATTTCCAACATAAAGAAATTCTCACTAGGCACATGATTAAGATGGATTTATCGCCAAGATAACAATCAAACCTGTAAACTAACAACGGCATCCAGCTGCAGCTTAAACTGAAAGAAAATAAATTCTAGAATATGGTTATCTAGCAATAGAACATTTCTA
Organism: Musa balbisiana; assembly: GCA_004837865.1. NCBI lineage: Eukaryota > Viridiplantae > Streptophyta > Magnoliopsida > Zingiberales > Musaceae > Musa > Musa balbisiana. The sequence goes on along the minus strand of CM017190.1, from coordinate 30,226,243 downwards.
TTATATCAAACGACAAGCTACTAAGGATAGTCTTGGACTCTACTCTTTGCTATGACCATCAGAAATATAAAGATGAAAGTTCACAAAATTATAACGCTGGGATGCTGAGATGTGCATTGGCAACAATCGCAATCGATGGCCAGGTTTGGAACAGATAGAATAATCATCAACCGTAACTCGATCTAATACGGAAGATATTAAATTATCCGTTCCCCACAAAGTGGGATCACTGTCCTATTTCTGGTTTCTATAGTTTCGTTCTAAACTGACAAAAAAGACTAACACGAATAATCCTCGATTGGGATCTACGGTCAAAAGGAAGCAATAAGGGCCAATAAGAAAAATCATAGTAAATTTCTAAATATTCCCAACAAATCCAAATCAGGCCCAGTTGCAAATGCAGCGGAATCTAGAATCCATGCTACAGATCCTCGGGTCGCTAACCATCAAGGCTATAGCTTCCAATCAAATTCCAAATGCCAATTTTATCCAATACTTGCTTGAATTGCAACTATCTCAACAATATTCCTGAAAAGAACGTTCTCGAACCCTAGTTTGCGGTGAAGTTTTACCCGATCAATACAAGATTAACAGGGCCAGGAAGCCCGCGCATGAAAAGATCTGAAGAGAAAGAGTGGGATGCAGGCAGAAGAGAAAGGGGGAAAGGCGGAGGGCAACCTCTCGATGAGCTGGTGGCCGACCTGGTACCCGATCGCCTCGATCCGGCGGGCGGCGAGCTCCGGCTTGGTGGCGTAGAACCGCTTGCAGTAAGCCGAGACCATCTCGATGATCACGCCGTCGATGCAGCTCTCTGCCACCTCCCTTCCCATCCTCCGCCCTCCTCTCTTTCTCCCCTTCTTCGCCTTTATCCCTCTCTCTAATTTCTCCTCTGTGATGAGGATCGCTAGCGAGACCCATTTTCAACTGGCCTTCGCCCGATACTAAGCGGGAGCTTCCAATGAGACAGTGACACGTATAGCCGTTCGCACTCGATCCTTCTTTATATATATATATATATATATATATATATATATATATATATATATATATATATATATATATATATATATATATATATATATATATATATTATATATATATATATATATATATATATATATATATATATATATATATATATATATAATTTCAGTTGCTTGACCTATCGATCCATATCGTAATCGATTACGACCCTTCCACATAAACATAATCGATCCCTTCCACGTTAACATAATCGATCAAAGAAAATTAATAATTAATATTCTAATTCGTATGTGATCGATCACGATAAGTGAGCGAGGTTACTTGAAATGGGGCAAAGACTTGATAGATGATTATGGCTGATAAGAATAAAATAATCATTTAAAAATATACTATATGATAAAAAAACACTATATATATATATATATATCAACTATTGGATGACTGTTGGTAATTAGTTGATGCATATAATCGATCTCAAAATGCTTGTGGCACAATATAATCATCCCTTTTCACCTAATGTATACAACATGCTCACCAAAATTGTGGAATGGCACAAACTCGATCTACCATTGTTGGTAAGTATACAACGATATGTTGACCACAAACACAACTAATTGATCATGTTGGAGCAGGAGGATTATTAGATGCTAATCATTACATCAACATGCTCATTGGATCAATTACCATCACAAATCAGTGTCCATCAAATGCTAGACAACAATATGTTGGCCACCAAAACACCACAAACACAACCAACTAATCTTCCACCACAAGAATGTCAAAAGTCATAAGAGAATTAATCTTGAAAGACGAGCTGTTTCTCTAAGAAAAGTGCCCCCACTGCAACCGGATGCTTTGATTCATAATCCTTGCACTAGTTTTCTTTTATTCCCTTCAAGCTATTAGATAAAGAAGCAACCAAGGAGTGTGTACCGGGGAAGCAACAACAAGAAATGACTACTTCGGTTCACCGTGTCAAAAGCAAGAACAAGTCAGATAAAACTGTTACTTGAGTCGACGCTGATTCACTCTAGTGTTGACTAATCTACAAATATTTTTATGGCACACATCTAAGAAGCAGAACTTAATCAATTAAAGTCTTGCATATCATCGTAAAACCGTAAAACAATAGAGAAAGTTGTGAAGTAGGTTTTCTCAAAAAATGATCGAGTCGATTGAGGCCATCCATCTTCCCCCAGCAACACCTAATCTTTCATCATCCACAAGGTAGCCTAAAGTTGCAAAACATGGAAGAGGATATGACTAAGTTGTTGATGTTCATCAGACAACATTGAAGCTGCAACGATTAGCAGTGATTCTTACACGCGACGTTTGAGCAAGTCATGAAACTCATAGACTTCTCAGTCGCATGAAAGGGACCAGTTGAAGGGAGCATTAGACAAAATGGTTAAAAGTACATGTTGATAAAAAGGAATTCCATTTCCACTATATAGAAACAGAAAATTCGAGCAACTTGGCAGATGGCATGTGAGTGCACTGCAAACCAATACAATCCAAGCATAAATCATCAGGATATATATATATATACATCTGGGCTTAAGGTAACATACACAATGGTTCAAACAGCTTGGCAGTCTGAATAAAATTTTGCAAATCCTTCAACTTCTCACGACAAATAATGAGCTTGAAATGGGCAAAACCACAAAGAAACCATGACAATTAAAGATGCCATTAGCATGATGATTGTTGAAGAAGCAATTAAGGTGCTACATGTTTGCAAATGTGAAAACTAACAGCAACTTGCGTTCATGCATGTAAACAAGAGTGATGCTTAGTAAAGCTCCAACAACATTCCATATAATTTCAACACCCATCACTAAGTCTTTACTGACCATGCAATTTGCACGATTTAAAAGAAAATTAGAAAGGGAAAATACGCAAGGCACAAACAGTATATTCATGGAAGACAAACATGCATTTGATATCGCATTTTACAACTTTAATTACCTATCAAAACATATAATCCTAAGAGAATTGTTGCTCTGACAAACCATAACCACTTTGCCAAAGTTATAGTCATTGAGATATATGTCTGGAATGGAAGCAACAATAGAGGTATAAACAACTATCAGAAAACCAAATAATCAAGATACTTCTATTTCCATTTGTTCAAAAAGAAATCTACACAAACCATTTCAAACGATATATACTAGTGGTCCCTGATGAAACGATTGCAAATCTCCAATATGATAGCAAGCTTCCAGCTTTAGATTGTCTTGTAGAGCGACAGAGTTCATTTTTCTTTCAATGCAACCCCAATGTTACATTAGAGACTTTGTTTAAACATCAGCATTGTCGGAAGGCAATTTGCACCCTGATCTATCACAATAAGCTTCTAAACTTCCGGGAACATTTCATAATCATACCTAGCCACAGGCTCCTCCGTTGTTGTGCCAGCAGGACTGGACCTCTGAGCCTTCCATTTCTCATATTCAGGATCATCTGTTGGAAGCTCATGGCGGCACACCGGGCATGAATTTCTTATTGCAAGCCATGGCAAAATGCAATCCCCGTGGAAATGGTGGGAGCAGGGCAGCCGCTTTGCCTTTTCCTTTAATGAAATATCTTCCTTACAAACGGCACAAAGGGCATGGCCATTGGCTAAATCTTCTTCTACTATGATGACGGATGGAAGACTCCTGATCACCGACTTTGCTGCCGGCGGGTTACCCCTAGGCGGGCCAGGATGGTCCATGAACTGGCCATACAAGACCTCGAACTCCGATGTGTTCATGTCGTGATCATCTCCAAGATAGGGCTCGGCATCATCCAAATAACTAGATTCCGCTCCTGCTCCGCGATTATTCACTGATGAAGGAATTTCCCACTCCAAATCTCCAAGCGACCCACCAATATCGTCGTCAAGCTCCTCCTCCAAATCGATTAACTCCTCTCCGTGATTGGACCTCGATGCCGATGCTGATCCACTCTCGTAGGCGTCGATCGTCATGCTGGAACACCCATCGACCTCCTCCCACTCGAAAAAATCGTTTCCTTCCTCCTCTAATACGAGACCCACCGTCTCCTCCCCCTCGATCCGAATGCAGTTCCAACAGCGAGGAGTGCGGAGATTATCGTCACCGACCTTATCATCCACCACCGAAGCCATGACCCTATCCTCTTCAGAGTCGGAATCAGATTCGATCTCGATGATCCGCAGGTTCTCACCGTGGGAGGATCCGGGATAACCTCCGGCGGCTTGAGGGGCGGAGGGGCTGGAGAAGGAGCCGTCGTGGTCGCAATACTGGGAGCCGTCGAGGCCTAGGAAATCGGATCTCATTTCGTCAGCGCCATCGAGAAGACCGAGATCGTGGGAATCTAGGGTTTCCTCAGGGAAAGGGACGGCAGCGGTGGCAGGGTCGTCGCCGCTAAGGTCGGAAGCGGAAAGGGAGCTGAAGGGGGTAATGAGATTTAGAGCTTCTCCCACTTCCTGGATGAAGAAGGCATCGTCACCGTCGTCAGGGAGGAGGTCGAAGATGCGGTCGGCGACATCCGCCATCCTATCCACAGCAATCGCACGGAACGAAACACAAAAAGAGGCGAGGGAGATGAGGCGGAGAGAGTAAGACAATCGTGGATCGCTGGTTATTATATACGGAGAATTCAGCGTCGGTGTAGAATCCGACACGTCTATTTTTATCAATCTCAAAGCACGGCGGATTGGGAAATAGGAAATACCAATCTTGCACTATGAATATGAAAAAGATTTAAGGGTGATTTCCCCATAAAACAATTCATATATACAGATTTTGATGAAGGACATGTAAGCATTTATTTCATTTTCTCTCTCTCTCTCTCTCTCTCTCTCTCTCTCTCTCTCTTCGATTGACAACACGGAAAGCTTCATAGCACTTAAATTTAGCTGAATGTTGTTCATATTTGCTACCTATAGTTAAAACTGACAAGAGTATCACAAAGAATGAAAAGAGAAATAATAACATTACTCGAAAGAGGGAGAATGCCAGCAAAAATCTTATCTTGTTCGATGATAGGAAACAGAACGATAGGATTGGAGAATCAGGTTCTATTGAATGCTGGTTTGAGGTATCCCTGTAGAGCAATTGCAACTGTTTGGCACATCACGGGACAGATGCAGAGAGCAGTTGGTATAGTACTCACACGAAGTCATGCAATAACTTGCAACATTGTCTTCTCGAACGCAGAAATCTATGCTTTGTTAAAACTGAAATAGGAAAAAGAAATAAAGAACTTTAGCTTTGAAGAATAACCTGAAAATATCTTATTTGCCAAATAAGATATTAGAATCACAAGCAAAGGTATCACCTATTTTGCATGTACCGCCTTCCGGGTACTTTGTATGGCACCTTGTGCTCACAAACCAGCAGGAAATGAGAGATTACTCATTTAGATACTTCCAAAACTGAGAGGAAGAAAGAAGAAGATGGAAAAGAAACTAATACAACATCAACACACACAAGCATAATTGCACAAGACAATCTCATAAAAATGTTGTTCATGGAAAGCAGGAACATGGGCACAAGACAATCTTATAACGCACTCGCTGAGCGCTCAAACAGGAACACGTAAAGCACATTTACATCAAGTCACTGAAAGACTCAAATTTAATAATTTATATCGAAGATAGAAGGCCAAATATGGGCTGTCCATCAATATGTAAATCGTTATCTCATTAAAGCAACTAATGACAAATTACAAAGTCTGACCCATCAACCAATTTCTTGTGTCTTAAGATGAGTATTTTGATATGAGCTTGTCGACATGAACGATTATATCATCAATCTTCGGTCGCACTGCTGGTTGAGGCTGTAACATCCATACTATAAACTGATGAAGACTCTCGGGGTAAGGAGGATCCGGCCCGGATGGCCATTTTATCTGTGCATTCATAACAGCTAACTGTAGGCTCCCTCCTGATTCACCGATTGCATATTCAAATGGCGATGCTCCATACCTGTCAAAAACCAATAGAAGATATCAACCATTTTAAATAACAGTAAGAAGAAATGATTTTCTCTCAATCAGTGGAATTTTGTGCACAGAATTTCATATCTCTTAAAGAACATGTATACACGGTTTGGTAAAGGTTTGAATATTTGCACCACGAGACTTACTAGGCAAAGCCACAGAACATACATAGATCTTCTGATAGGGAAACACTCAGCAACAGTTTACTTGGAGTCCTTCACAGGAACTAGTAAATCAACTCTACCATCGTATGCTTCTCAAAAACAATCAGGCTTCAACAAACTACAATTCCCAAGACTTCTCTCGTATTCAATTCCCTATATATGGGAAAATAAGTAAAAAAGAAACTAATACAACATCAACACACACAAGCATAATTGCACAAGACAATCTCATAAAAATGTTGTTCATGGAAAGCAGGAACATGGGCACAAGACAATCTTATAACGCACTCGCTGAGCGCTCAAACAGGAACACGTAAAGCACATTTACATCAAGTCACTGAAAGACTCAAATTTAATAATTTATATCGAAGATAGAAGGCCAAATATGGGCTGTCCATCAATATGTAAATCGTTATCTCATTAAAGCAACTAATGACAAATTACAAAGTCTGACCCATCAACCAATTTCTTGTGTCTTAAGATGAGTATTTTGATATGAGCTTGTCGACATGAACGATTATATCATCAATCTTCGGTCGCACTGCTGGTTGAGGCTGTAACATCCATACTATAAACTGATGAAGACTCTCGGGGTAAGGAGGATCCGGCCCGGATGGCCATTTTATCTGTGCATTCATAACAGCTAACTGTAGGCTCCCTCCTGATTCACCGATTGCATATTCAAATGGCGATGCTCCATACCTGTCAAAAACCAATAGAAGATATCAACCATTTTAAATAACAGTAAGAAGAAATGATTTTCTCTCAATCAGTGGAATTTTGTGCACAGAATTTCATATCTCTTAAAGAACATGTATACACGGTTTGGTAAAGGTTTGAATATTTGCACCACGAGACTTACTAGGCAAAGCCACAGAACATACATAGATCTTCTGATAGGGAAACACTCAGCAACAGTTTACTTGGAGTCCTTCACAGGAACTAGTAAATCAACTCTACCATCGTATGCTTCTCAAAAACAATCAGGCTTCAACAAACTACAATTCCCAAGACTTCTCTCGTATTCAATTCCCTATATATGGGAAAATAAGTAAAAAAGAAACTAGGACCGAAGAAAAAGCCACTTGACCATACATAAGACCTAATACGATACAAATTCTAGCCATCAGCAATTCTAGAATCGATATTAACTTAGACCTCAGAATCAAGGTTTGTAAGAAATTACAACTAGGACTTGACATTAACTTTGATCCGTGTCTGATACATACCCAGCAATCATATTCCGAAATACAGTACTATTTTCATGATATGAATTTGATAATCTTCTTTGGTACAAATGTCTGTACTGAGGCAATTTTCATAGGCAAAAATCAGAAGTTAGAACAAATACCATGTGAATCACAAAAAAAGGTATGGGATGTTACCAAACACAAATTAAAGAGAAGCATTACACGGTGATCAACAAGACAAATACACAATGTCCAAACATAGCAAGGAAAGGTATAAAATTCTCACATTATTGCATACAAAGTACATCCAAGAGACCATATATCAGTCCTCTCATCAATATCAGCATGACTTGGACAGTCCCACAATTCAGGAGCTCGAAAAGGTGCAGAGCAGTGCTCGCTAGCCCAATCCTATGCAATAATTCATCGAATGAGTTAACAACATGTCTATGACTTCATCAGTTCATGGAACAGCAGTTTTTTTACGTTAAAGAAATTAATTTAGTAGAAGTTGGAAGTAAGAAGGTCCTAAAACTGCAATCCAGTGCATGAGGCTCCTGCTAATGCAAGGTCTAGGGAGTGATGGTTTCTTCTTTCCATTTTGGACGCTTCATTGTTTAGCTTTGATTTACATACAAAAAACATGAATATTTTTAATAAACCAATATTATTCTATAGTAAAAAGATTGACTCATACCTGTAGCTGTAATGCCTCTGACCTCAAACGGATTTCTTTTCTTGCAGGGCGAGCGCTTCCAAAATCCATTAAAATAGCACCAGGTGGTTGTCCCTTCCTATGTGTAATGAGTACATTTCCAGGTTTCACATCATTATGAGCATACGGAGGATCAAAGCTGTGCATGTGCTTAAGACCAGCACAAAGCTGTATATAAACAAAAAGTAGCATGTCATTCTAGAACACATACATGTTCAGAAAGTTAAATCACTAAAAATGTCCTTGGATGGAAGAACAGAAAATAATGCAGGCATGTTCAGATGACAGCTACCTTAAATAAGTGCTTCAAATGAACCTATACCAGTACAGTCACTACAACAGAAAGTCATAATTTTTATAAAGATAAATCAGTAACAATTCTCTTACCATAAATCTCTTGTATATTTTTACTTAATAGGAATGACCTCTTTACTATTTCTAGCATCTGATTGAGCTGAATCTCAACTCAGAACAGGTTGTCACAAATTTGTGAAGTAGATGCTACAAAGCTTCATCAAGAATGATACTCCAGTCAAAGGCATTTGTTGCATCATGCTCCACTTGACATAATTATAATAATCAAATGTCAAGTGAGTGTTAAAATGAATAACATCATGAAATCAGATGGTAATGCAGATAACTGAAGGCTGAGTTCCAGCAGTGACACTAGATTGTATTTCGGAACTAGGAAGAAAGAAACAACTATCAACTATTGCAAGCAAATTTATCAGCTTCACCAACTACTAAATGCTTTCAGACTATATATAAAGAGGATAACAAGTGCAGGAGAAAAAAACTGAAGTCATATCTAGGTAGAGCTAATCGGTGGGTGCATGAAAATAACTGAAAAAACATTATGAGCACGACAGAAAAATCTGAATCAGAGCAGCAAAGAAAGACAAGACATTTTCAGACACAGTACCCATTGCTTTCAAGCTGATGATCACAATGAAACATGTCCATCATGATCAATCCTGTCTTTGACAATAGATTGGCATGACTGATAAGAACATCCTTTGTCAAGCAGATTAAAGAATTTTCATTACTTTATTGTCGTCTCATAATGAATATTCCATGGCATTCCATAAAAGATAATAATATTGAACACTATAAAACTTATGTTACCTTCATAGTTTTATTGTTTTCGTCTTTATAGTGTCAAAAAATTGCAAAGCGTTATAAATTTGCTGACAGAACTCCTAAGCACGACAAGGCGACAGCCCCTGTTTGTCTATTGTCTCCACTTGGAAATGGAAGTGGCATACCATCTGAACTCATTATGAGCTAAATCATTATAGATATAATACAGAAGGAACAAACTAATAAAACTAGCACCTTAGAGTTTACAAAAGAAAATGTCTGACAAAAAGAAATTAAATAATGAAATTGCAAATCAGTTCTGATAAATTATTAACCTCCACATGGTACGTAAATTCAGAACCAAAGAATCAAATACAAGAAGAAATAATGTACCTGTCTGAAAATCTGAAGAACAGTAGTGGTTGTAAAAAATTCCTTCTTTGATTGCATGACTTTGGCTATGTCGAATAAAGTTCCATCTAGATGAACTGGGAACAATAAGTAAGCTTCATGTTTCCGTGATCCGTCTTGCATGCCCTATGCACAAATATAAGTCAATCAGCTCATTTGATGGAAGATTCCAGCATAAATGTAAACAAATACATGTAATCGTCTTTGCGACAAGTTGTCCTCCTTAGTGTTTCACTACCAAAATTCAAGTAATTGTCTCATATCATTATTGTATGACAATAAAATATACATCTAGTGCTAGGGACTTAGTTCACACATGAAGAGTTTGGCAAGCGTGTGACGTATCATTCTAAACCATATTTCACATAATCACAGTTCTGGTAATGCAATACGTAGTACATGGTATATCAGTATGATGCTAGAGATTGATTAGATGATCTATAAACCAAAAAGTTTATTTCAATGTAGAAATACGTTTATCCACAGAACAAAATCAATATAGTTCGTCCGTGGTATTAAGATAATTTGCAGATCTAGCTAGAGTAACAACACCAGATGCTTCAAAGGAGGCAGTTCGACCTAAATACAACTGAAGTACCTTGACAGGAATGACTGCATGATCGAGGAGGGGAAGCAAATTAGGATGATTGAACAGGGAGGAGACACGGATCTCCTGCTTAACCAACTCCAACTGCTCCTCTGTTTGTATGATGACTTTCTTCATCGCATACGTTCCATGATCTGAAGAGAAGTAAGAATCAAAATAGAATCAGCCCATACAATGTTCGCCATGAAGACCTTTTGGCGCTAGGAATTGGAGCGGTAGTAAAAGCAATTCAAAGAAGCTTGGAAAAGGTTGTTTCCAAAGCATTTGATCAGCCATCGTGCGCCTTACATAGTATTCATCATTACAGATCCAAGGAACGATTGTGACAGGCGAATCTAATGGAACTCAAGATCAATAGGGCGGAATCCAAATCAAGATTGGAAAATTTGACAAAAACAAGAGCAGTCCGATCGGATCTAGAGTGGGAGACCTGAGATGTGGGAGGGATCGATGGACTTCTTGCGGGCGAGGCCAGCAGCGCCATCGGCGACGACCTCTTTAACGAGGAAGACGTAGGCGAAGCCGCCCTCGCCGAGCTGCCTGACGATCCGGAAGCGGTTCTCGTTGATCCAAACGTCTCCGCCCCCGTTGACGGCGTCATAGAAGGCGTTCAGACCCGAGAAGGAGCATCCCATGTTGTGTCGCTCACCTCCTCCTTCCCCTCTCCCTCCCACTTTCTTTCTTTCTTTCTTTTCCTATGGTTTATGAATCTACGTGTCGGTCGCCTTCCTATTATTGCTACTCAACGAGAGGGCATCCTTTCTACCTCCCTCCCTCCCCCTCTCTCTCTCTCTCTCTCTCTTAGAAACATGCAATCCTATATATATATATATATATATATATATATATATATATATATATATATATATATATATATATATATATAATATCCTCTATTAATTTACATCAAAATTATATATATATAGGGATAAATATACTATTATCATCTTCAGCTTAAACATTTTGATCAGTGATTTAGACCAAACGAAGTTGATAGACCAATTATATTATGTGAAATCAGATTTATCCTAAAATATTTTTGTTTCTTAAAAATCACTAGAAATAATATATATGTCATGAAATTTGACATCACACACACACACACTATATATATATATATATATATATATATATATATATATATATATATATATATATATATATATATATATATATATATATATATATATATATATATATCTTCTACTTAAAGACTTCTTCTACTTGTGACTGACAATTTTTCCGAAAAATAATAAATAAACAATCATATATATATATATATAATAATAATAATATCTGTGTTATTAATCCAATGAGGCCTCCTTAGTTGGGCCTCAAATGGTGGAAGATGATGATACAGAGAATGCACATACATACACGCCGGATGTGATGAATCTGAGATTGGTTTTAGTGACCGCATGCAAGTCTGGTGTCGACCTTTGGCGTCAACAACCCCACCATAATGTCTCGACTTGATGTCATATGAAACGGCTCATGTGATTGTCGAGGTGTTGACTTATCAGCTGATCATCGTCAAACGAAGCCTGCCAAATTCGCAAGTCAAACTTCAGCGCTAACATTGAAACATCGGACTAAGGAGTAGGCGAAGTCATCGCAGTGGAACGCATCTTCCTATTCTGGCTTAGTTGGCGATCGCGATTGATGCGACTGCTTAGCTGCAGTTTGGACCAATACACCATCTATTCTACTCGACTTGTATTTTGCTACACAGATCAGGAGATCTGCTGAGATTGAATTCCTATGCTTCTTTTGCTCAATTCTCTTCCTTTGATGCTGTAGCCAAATGAGAGACGAGGACAAATCGGTGTGTACACCGCAGCTTATTTGGGATTTGTTTCGGTTTTGTTTTACCTTTCTCTAGAACAGAATCAATATAAGAGTTATTTGCTTTCCTTTCAGAAAAGAACAAAGAAAAATGCATTCAGATCTCAGTATCTGTCTCTTTAAGTTACAGCATGAGCACATCGAACCTATATTATCACAACCCAGCTTGTGCCGTCGACGATGCTGTAACCTATCTTGGTGGGCGTCAAACATCAGCTCATTTGACGAGCTTCAGATCTCGGACGATAATTAATTGTAGACTCCATGTTCGAGCTGTGCATGATCACATCTCCGTTTAGCACTTTCCATTTCATGATTGAATTAAATCACTTATTGCTTCATCATGAACCTACATTCTCTTTGATACAGACGTTTAGAACTCAGCCAAGAACCAATACACCCATCACAGATTAATCCGCCTCTCTCTCTCTCTCTCTCTCTCTCTCTCTCTATATATATATATATATATATATATATATATATATATATATATATATATATACATATATATATAGTATATATATATATATCTATATATATATATATATCTATATATATATATAGTATATATATATATATAGTATATATATATATAGTATATATATATATAGTATATATATATATCTATATATATATATCTATATATATATATATATATATATCTTCTACTTAAAGACTTCTTCTACTTGTGACTGACAATTTTTCCGAAAAATAATAAATAAACAATCATATATATATATAGTATATATATATATCTATATATATATATAGATATATATATATAGTATATATATATATAGTATATATATATATAGTATATATATATATCTATATATATATATAGTATATATATATATCTATATATATATATAGATATATATATATAGTATATATATATATATCTTCTACTTAAAGACTTCTTCTACTTGTGACTGACAATTTTTCCGAAAAATAATAAATAAACAATCATATATATATATAGATATATATATATATCTATATATATATATCTTCTACTTAAAGACTTCTTCTACTTGTGACTGACAATTTTTCCGAAAAATAATAAATAAACAATCATATATATATATATAGTATATATATATATAGTATATATATATATCTATATATATATATCTATATATATATATAGATATATATATATATATAGTATATATATATATATATATATAGTATATATATATATAGTATATATATATATATCTATATATATATATCTATATATATATATCTATATATATATATAGTATATATATATATATCTATATATATATATCTTCTACTTAAAGACTTCTTCTACTTGTGACTGACAATTTTTCCGAAAAATAATAAATAAACAATCATATATATATATAGATATATATATATATCTATATATATATATCTATATATATATATAGATATATATATATATAGATATATATATATATAGTATATATATATATATCTTCTACTTAAAGACTTCTTCTACTTGTGACTGACAATTATATATATATATACTGTACAAATTCCTCATATACCAAGATAAAGATCTTTGATCTTCTTCATAATTCAGTCACCTTGGTCCCGAGAGCTCCATCGCTTCCACCAGCAACGAGTCATCAGTGAGGTCAGAGTATCGTTCCGACGAGTACTCGGGCACCTTAAACTTATGAACCTCTGCCCTCTGAGATGCTTCCCATCTCTCCGCAAGGCCATCACCTTCAAGCATGCGAACCACCTCAGACATTTTGGGCCTGTGTCCCGGGACATACTGAGTGCACAAGAGCGCAACTTGGACCATCTCTTCCAGCTCTATCCTGTCGTAGTTCTTCATGTCCTTGTCGACAAGTACATCGAGCTTCTTTTCTTGGTGCATTTTCTTCACCTGATTGAATAACCAACAAGAAACATCCTAGTAAATGACGAGAACCATGTACGAAGAAAGCATGTCATTTGACCTCTATGTTGCGCATACCCAGTCAAGCATGGCACCCTTCTGTTTTGCTGCTTTTCCATATTCCAGAGCTCTCAAGCCAGTAATCAGTTCGAGAAGAAGAATTCCGAATCCGAAAACATCAGTTTTCTCGGAAGACTGCCCCGTTGAGAGATACTCGGGAGCTATATGTCCCACGGTTCCCCTCACAGCAGTAGTCACGTGTGTGTCCCTGTGATCTAGAAGTTTTGCTAGTCCAAAGTCTCCTACAACAGCCTCACAGTAGTCATCCAGCAATATGTTAGCGGCTTTTACATCTCTGTGAATGATCTTGGGATCACACTGTTCATGTAGGTACAGTAATCCCCTTGCAGCTCCCAAGGCTATTCTTTTCCTGGTACTCCAATCTAATGCTGGTATTTCTGCACACAATTTGGAAAATAAAAAAGATTCAGTCTTTTGTCATGTGTTCAGCATGCTAAAGCCTCTATGCTACTAGAAAAGATCAATGATATCATTGTCAAACTCTGAAGAGCCTTCTGAATCATTTTATCTGATTGTATCCAGAAATAGTAAGATAGCTGTTTAGAACCTCTATATTCATACAATTTTTGCTGCACAATACAAATGCCTACCAAGCTCATATAACCATAGTAAATTTTAAGTAACACAATTTAGTAAAATGATTGAATAGCTGTCTATATTCCTATTTATCCATACTAAAACCACCAAAAAGGGTGTGATATTATCTACATCTATAACATCTAATCTTGCTTCGTGGTTAATTAGTTTGTACACAAGCAACAGAAAACACATCTCAAATTCCTAAAATAATTTATTCCCCAAAAAACTGGCTTTGTGTGCTGCACACAAATTACCATGGCATAATGCATATAGTTTTCATCTTCAAGAAGAAAACCTAAATTATCACCTCTGAGACGAGAAGCAACACTTCCATTTGACATGTATGGGTAAACCAGAAGCCTTTCTGTCGCAGTCATGCAGAATCCACACAGCCTAAGAAGGTGTCTGTGCAGAGCTAAGCTTATCATTTCAACTTCAGTTTTGAACTGGATCTCTCCACCCACTACATTCCCATCCTTCAGTCGTTTAACAGCTACCAAGGTTCCATCTTGTAGCCGACCCTTGTAGACATTTCCAAAGCCACCTTTGCCAAGCAGGTTTTTACTGCTAAAGTTGTTTGTAGCAACCTGAAGCTCCCTGAACTGGAATCTTCTCAGGTTACCGAGGCAGACTTCTTCCTTATGTTGGTCTGAAAAATGATATGGTAGTTACAACAAGTAAATGATCAAAGATAACACAAACTCGCCAATGATGCAGGTATTGGTTTATAAGCCAGAGAACACAATGTCGTCTTTAAATTTCACTGCATAGTTACTTACCATTGACATCAAAGAAGATTTGTTGGTTGTGCCTTCGACTGCACCATAAAAACAGCCCAACCACAAGACCAAGGAGACATATGCTTCCGAGGCCGGATGCAAGGGCGAGAGCTAGTTTGTGTCTTTTGGGCCTTCGAGGCATTGGAGCACCTTAAGAGAACAAAAAATAATAGTCAGGATTCAGGAAAGGAGGTTTGCAAAATAAAATGAACCATGACATGAACCTAAAGGCTTGTTAGTTTCTTTGTCAATTCTATTTGCTCAGCAAACGAACAGGCATACAGAATTTGGTTATCTGAAACTCATTATTTCACAGTTGAAGACTACCCCATATGCTCTTTTCATGCAACAGGATGCTCTTCTTTTGCAATTTCCTTTTATTTTCAATGCAATCACAAGCTGCAGTGAACTAAACAATGTCAGCGAGTTAGCTACAGTTTGTATTTCCAGGCTGGTTTTCTGCCAAAAAAAAAGGTCCGGGCCATGAGTCTAAAAGCAAAATTAGTACTTGAATTAGAAGGATGGAGGACAAACGGAATTAAAAAAATCACTAGTTAATGAATTAGTCTGTCTTTTGTTGAGCAAAATAAATCCATCTTGTAAACATTCCTCGTCATGGTGAACATTATACATCCTAGAATGCAGGAGTGTAAATCCTAAAAATATGATTTCAAGAATTACTGAAAGATAAAATACTCTTTCATTTCAGCAAGTTAAGGGAAATTGGGAAGGATGGCAACAAGTACTCTTTCATTACAGCTGTAAATAATTACCGAAGGAATAATTTTGTTTAGCATTTCAACAAACAAGTATAAAAAGATGGAGGCACCATAAGTCAGAAGCAGTTGAACCGTGACTGTCTTTTCTATCAGTTATGCAGATTCAGAAACAAGTGAATTCGAAGTTGATCCAGCAGATAAAAATTTTCATGAATCATAGCAGATGATTCAAAAGGGAAAAATAAAATGTAAGTTTTCAGAAGCCTGCTTTTGATCGCTCGTAAGTTGAGATTGGTTCTCCTGTCAAGTTCCTGTAGCAATATAGATGGCTTCCCTGTAGGCTTTGTAAAGATCAAAATGTTAGTTTTCAGAAGCCTGGTTTTGATCTCTTGTAAGTTGAGATTGGTTCTCCTGTCAAAGTTCCCATAGCAATATAGATGGCTTCCGTGTAGGCTTATTGTAAAGATCAAGCTACTAGAGATGACCAAGAAAGCTGGCATTCAGGGGAGAACATTTAGTGATCTGGAGCAGGAAAAATGGACGAATGCCATCTGGACTATTGAGCTTCTTTGGCCAAGACCACTATAGGAGATTGATGAAGCAAACCCCTTTTACACATGAACAGCGTAAATGAATATGTTGCAAAAAGTCATATGCCTATCTATGGTCATGACAATTTCTGTTTATGCTTCAACATAGTAACACAAATTGGTAACTGATAAAAAATAACTAGAATTAGATTGAGAAGTTGTAGAACTTTCAGATGGAAATTTTCATCACAACTCGTACCCTGAGTATAATTTATATCGAAGGTACTTGGCATAGGCATCATCCCATAGCATTGGTGCTCCAAGTCGGTTGGACATATCAAAGGATTTCCAACAATACTGCAGGGAATGCAAAAAAGAATGCGTTAATATTAGATTATGCATTGTGGAAAAAGGAAAAAGGAGAACTTTCGGACCGTAGCATAGCATACTAATGATACCAGTAACTTATAAGCTGCACAAACATGTAGATCAATCTTAAGCCTAACAGGGTCAAAAAAAAAAGATCATCTGCCTCTTTAGGTACAAATAGTAAAAGATATGAAAAATCTAGAATTCGGTGACAATTTGTCGCTTCAAAAATTAATGTCCAAGTTTTCGAAATAGCACCCATTCAATTGAGTTGAATCATGGTCCATAAGGAAGATTGAAGTTATCATAAAGAAATGATCCTCTGCCTCTTTGTATACATAAAAATATTGATTAAAAGGTATGAGAAATCTAGCATTTACAGACTAGACAATTCGTCTGCTTCAGAAATTAACGAACAAGGCTTTGAAATGGCATCCAAACAAATTGAGTCGAAGCTTGGTCCATAAGGAAGATTGGATTTTTCCATCGGCCACAGCCAACAAGTCCTTAAATCGACTGCTTCTAGAGTTTGTTGCAAATGGCAGTACGAATCAGAGAAAAGTAATCGAGATTGAACTTTCAGAAGATACAATGAATTACTAGGTCAAAATTTAAATGCATAAAAAGCAGCGCAGCAGAAATGGAAGAGACTTACTTGAATGCTTTCGGTGGATACTTTGGGATAGGGCCGCTCAAATTATTGTACGATAGGTCCCTGAAACATAAATGTCACGAGATGCCTTGTTTGGTTATAAGCATCCATCGAAGAAACCATATCCTCAAAGCATGCAGACCGAGAAGCCAACAGACTTACATGAAAATGAGCGGAGTGATGTCGATCAACGGCAGAGGAAATGACCCGGAAAGACTGTTATTGTTGAGCCTCCTTCACAGTAACCGAATGCGAGACAAGAAGAGTTGGTAACCCAGTGATTCGAAAGCATAGGATTTCTGTTTCTACTAGCTACCTTTCTACCTTCTAAAGATTCAACTTTGTTTACGGTTCTGACACACTTACAGGTACTGGAGGCCTTTCAAGTTGCTCAACGAAGCAGGGATCCGACCAGAGAATTTGTTGTTAGAGAGATCGAGGGTGTGAAGCTTGGACAGCTTCCCAATTTCTGGAGGTACTGGTCCTGATATGTTGTTGTTCTGCAGCAGCCTGCACAAAGACATCAAGCTTAGGAGAAAGAGGGATCCAAGTTTGGTCGACAAATCCCAGCCATCATAAGCAACTTACACGATTTCAAGATTTGTCAGGTTTCCTATGCTTGGAGAAAGTGTCCCGGATAGATCCTGGCCTGGAGTGCCTCTGTTAAAACAGCTCTCGAGCGTTATACCCTTCTCAAAGATGGGAAGAAAGAACAGATGGTAGGAAAGCATCTGATGTCGACAAGCTCGTTGTGAAACTTACAGCCCAACGACCAGGTTCTCAGATGAGCATGTGATCATAGTCCAGCTGCATGGATCAACAGAGTCCTTGTCCCAGTTCTCAAGAACACTATGAGGATCCACAAGAGAAGCTTTGATGCCCATTAGAGCTTGCACTAAAACAGAGCACAACACATCAAATGGGAAAAAGGGAACAATCGATTCAGTCCGGTGAAAACAAAACGGAGGCAACAACATGTCGTTTACGCAGTACCTTCGTAGTTGACACCTTTAGGGGAGAGCACCGCGGTCGCTGCAGCCCAGGACCAGAAGAACATCATCCAAAAGACCAAATCTTTACCCATTTTTCCTTGCATTGAACTCACAGGCTATGAAGAACAGGTAGGAGGAGGAGTCTTTTAACAAGAAGATGGGTTAGAAGGCTTGCACACAGAGAGAGAGAGAGAGAGACGGGCGGGGGAAGAGAATAGCTGAATGGAGAGTCAGGACGTCACATCATCGATGGGTTTCTTCATCGCTTCCCTTCTGATTGATAGCTGGCCCTTTCCACTCAGAAGAAAGAGGCAGCTTTGTTGCATGCGTTCCTTATGTCAGGCGCCATGACAACGTATCAACAAGGAAGCCTCGATGCCTCCATACAAGAAAGCGGGTGGGAGACTGCAACTTGGTCTTGTTGGAATGGGTAGAGGATGGACAGATGCAGAGAAAAACGACAGTTTTGAGGAGTGCAGTGGAACGGAGTATGATGCTTCAAAACGGTGAGTAGTTCACTTGTTGGATTTTACGACAGATTAGAGAACGCTGTTATTGTCGAATCAAGGAAGATGTGAATCGACCGATTTTAGAGAACATTAAAGCAGGATGAAAAAGGAGAGGAGGAGTGGAACGGACCTGCTTCATCACTTTTATCGGAGAATGAAAAAGGCATCCAAAGGGTGGGGTGCGGTGCGCGACAGAAATGCTTTTCACCGCAGAGCTATCTATCTCAATATCATAGCAATGCGATCAAAGGCAACTCTCGTGCGACAATCTTCCGTCGAACACGAGACACATCAACAGCCGAAGAGACGGGATCTCGAGGAGCCAAAAAAAGAACATCCATCCATCCATCCGATCCCGATGGAAAGAACACAGGGGATGATGCGTGGGGAGAAGGAAAAGAGTGACGGGAGACGGTGTTGCTTTCGCCATGGGAATCCAACGTCCGCCCCCGGGTCGCCCACTCAACTCTCGTCGGTCACAGAAATCACTGTTGCAGAGTGGGGCCGGGAGGTGGCGCGGCCTCGAGGTTCGTGGCGGGCAACAGGTGTTTGTTGGATTGCCTTGGCGTTTAAAGCGCGGAGGTGTGCGGAGGAGTACGACTCATAGCGTAGCATCGCTGGAAGGATACTCCATGCCCAGGTGGTCCACCGCACCGCAAAATTACCACAACTCATGGCATCAATTTGATTCAGAGCGGTAAAAATAAAGCAGCAGCATCAGCAGCAGCAGCAGTGGGTATTCAAAAGCAAAAGCTGCCACATTCCCTTTCTGTTTTTATTTTTGGCCTTCCGAAAAAGAATATTTTTTTTAAAATTAGATATTTTTCAAACAATATTCTTAATTAAAAAAATCTATTTTTTTCTCACCAATTCTTCTTATCAAATTTTTTCATCTGAGTTTTTTTTAGGAATAATTTAAATATTTTTTTGAATTAAGAGACATTATTTAGAAAACACCAAACGGAAACGTGTTTCGAAAAACAAAATTCGATATTTTCTGGAGAATTGGCACGTAATCTTTAATATTAGTGCTCGACTTGATTCACACACGATCAGGTTAAGCCACGATAAACCCTCAAGTACTCATCAGAACGTCGCAGATGTCTTGCAGCACTGAAGCACATGTGAAACGGAAGCATGTTATCGGCAGCACCAACATGCGGACAAAACATCACCATCAACGATGAGATCTTTGTTGGATACGAAATAAACACTCGAATAAATGATGAGTCATCTATCAACTCGACGTTAATTAAGCCGGCACCTGACTTGGGACCGACCCAATCTGCTTGCAGCCTTCAGAGCCATCTCCGGTGGACTCGGCAACGTGAGATCCCACCACCGCCTGGGAATCAAAGAATCGATCACCAGGAAAGTCAACTCTCGTATTCTCCCGCAAGCAAAACAAAGTATTCGTTTCTTCTAAAGGAGATTCACATTCTTGTGGTTTACTAATTCTTTTGAGACCATAAAGATTGACGAGGTGGGAAGGTTTTGCTTTCCTTCACCATCTTCACAAAAGAACGATAGGCCACATACCTCTTTCTCAAAGAACGAACGAGAGGCAACTGTTGGCCCTTCGATATGTGGAGAATCCTTCTCTACTTTTAAACAAGAAAGAAAGGTCGCCTCAAACCCTTTTGCTAATGGAGCACTTGCAAAGATTGCTTTGACAGACAGTGCGCGTTACCACCAAAAACATCTGACACCTGAAAAATGATGATCTTTCCGCGTTCTGATGAGGTGCTCGAATCGAAAAGCACCGATGCTGATCATGTTCCTGCAGGTTGATCCGATACGTTAGTGCATGAAAGCTAAGGATCCTTAGCGAGAGAGAGAGAGAGAGTGTGTGTGTGTGTGTGTGTGTGTGATTATTAGACATGATTCCTCGGTTCCTCTTGCATTATTAGAGTATGTTACTCTGGCCATTTTGTTCTCTCGGCCAAGATCAACCCGTCGAGAACAGTTAGAACGAGTATACTACAAATACTAGGGCCTGCAATCGTTGTGTTCGAGAGGTCTTCCAGTGCATGCATGTCTTTTTATATCTCCAATGCAACCTAATAAAAGTATATTTTCGAATTTAGCTTGGTGGTAGTCTCATCGCTTCCTAAAACCAAGTTGCGGTTTCCAAGGTCGTTGTCGGCGTTCTGTTCTTGCGGCTCACAGGTCCTGTCTCCCAACTTTGGATTGCGCGTAAATAAGGAACACCAAAACTGATCCAACTCCTCTGACCAAGTGGGCAGAAAGTTGATGAGCTAAAGTTGGCAAAACTCTGTTACGGCGAACATAAACTCTTTCAAATCTCTATTTTGATGAGCTAAAGTAGATGATCGATCGATCGTCTCTCTCTTCATGGCGTACTTACCGTTGTTAGCTCTTCTCGCACTATCCTCCTTGCTCCGATCGACCACCCCTGCCCCTGCCGGACTTCAACTCGGTCTCACCCACGTGGACGCCGGCAGCCCTTTCACGTTCACGGAGCGCGTCCGGCGTGCCGCGCAAAGAAGCAGGCACCGGAGGGAGCTCCTCGAAGCCAGGCTGGCAGACTCCTCCGGCGACATCGAAGTCCCGATCACGCCGTCGAAATTTGAGTACAAGCTGGAATTCAGCATCGGCACACCGGAGCTCAACGTTACCGCCATACTCGACACCGGCAGCGAACTGGTATGGACGCAGTGCCGACCCTGCGACCCATGCGTGCAGCAGAGCACCCCCGTTTATGACCCCGCCAATTCATCCTCCTTCTCCCGGCTTCCTTGCACCAGTCCCTTGTACGATTACCAGGTCTTCAAGCGCTTCGATCCACCAACGTGCCACTATGCCTACGGCTATGGCTCGGGGGCCACTCAGGGCGTTCTGGCCATGGAGACGTTCACATTTGGCACGAAATCTGTGTCCAACATCACCTTCGGCTGCAGCAAGCAAAGCAAAGGCAACTTCGCGGGAACGTCCGGCATCGTTGGGTTTGGCCGAGGAAATCTATCGCTGATATCTCAACTCGGTTTCCGCAAATTCTCTTACTGCCTCACTTCATTCAACAGTTCAAGCAGCAGCCAGCTTCGGCTTGGGTCTCTTGCGACCCCGAATGGTACCGCAAGTAAAGTTCAATCCACGCCTTTCCTGGATGACACCAATCTATACCGCGTCTCTTTACGAGGGATATCGCTGGGTGAGGCCCTCTTGCCAATTCCGAACGCCACCTTTGAGTACAGAAGAGACGAGCTTAGTGGTACGGTGATAGACTCCGGCACAGGCCAGACGCAGTTGCCCAATCCCGTGTACGAGATCGTCAAGCAAAACATCACGTCTCTCGTTGGCCTACCCGTGGTTGACCTGTCGTCGACCATCGGGCTTGACCTCTGCTTCTCAGTCTCGTCATGGCCGCCGCCGCCGGTGCCGGACATGACGTTCCACTTTGACAATGCCGATATGACGATACCGCCGGCGAACTACATGTACCCCGACCAAAACGCCGGCGCGTTCTGCTTAGTGATGCAGAGGTCCGAAAGCAATTTGACGATCGTCGGCAACTACCAGCAGCAGAACATGCATGTAGTCTACGATGTTGCAGGAAGAATGCTGTCCTTCATGCCAGCCCGATGTGAAGACTTGTAAATCATGGCCTTTCGAGAATGCCTCATCGTGAAAGAAATTTGAAATAGTGAAGATTTCGTTGTTGTCAATGTAACACATGTTATGAGGATGACATCATTAGCAAGCGTTCAAATTCTCATGGTGGAGACGGAGAGGCGGTGGTCGACGGAGAAGGATCTCATGGTGGAGACGCGCCGATGTCTGCCTCCTCAGTTAGCTGCTTTGAGAACCGTGCAAGGAGAAACATAATTCTCCTCTTTCACCGAGTGGAAACAATACGAGAAACATAATTCTATTATTGTATCACAGAGCATTGCCTTTCCAGGGTTAATCTTCTAGCTGACTTGAAGAAGGCTTGACGCCATCTTTGTCTCTCTAAAAGAACAACAAAAACACCATATAAATTATGACAGCCGCTAAGAGAGGAGTGGCATTTGTATCGGTCGATGGATTAGGAGAATGTACGTACGGCCCCCCTCGGTGAAACTACAAGACTCCTCCTCCCAAGTGGCAAATACTCCCCACTCTGATGCTATAACTTCAGCTGGCGCCGATGGTCTCACGGACCTCATCGAAGCAGGCTTGGGTCGTCGGAGCAACACCGTGCGACTCTCTATACTGGGCTATGATCAAAGGATATTATATATGTATATATAAGAAAAGCTGAATTCGGGTGCTTTGGATTGATTCAAGCAAGAGAGGTCATGTTGGAAAAACTTGAGTCGATGGTTCAGCTGAGTAAATAGTTAAGGGCTGATTTGTGAGCTACAGAAATGTGAAAGCAAAATTCCTTGGGTCGTTTCTGGCAGAGATAGCTTCAGATCACATTCGCAGTTGAAGATCTCTGCTGCACCACCGACCGGCGTAATATTTGCGAACCTTCTTGTGATCATGAGACTGTTATGGGAAGAAGTGTTGGTGAAGTAACAAATCTGTGATCATTCTATCCCTATAAGCAGCAGAATAGCACTGCTCCCACTTAGAACACAGTGATGATGCATGCACTCACAATCAAGGAGATGATAGATAAACTCGAATACGCTTCATTGCAGGAGTCGTCCTTTCTACTTCTTTTTTCATCGTCGAGCTCGGTGGTCATCGTTGCCCAAATCTTTCAATAGGCATCATATCTTCCCACTAAATGCTAATCAGAGGCACTCACGATGTCCATCTGCTTTGATATGGATCCCACGAAAAGTGGGTGATAAGGTGGAGAAAGGGCTAGATATCTTCAGAGGAAAGTCAAGCCCGGATGGATATTGTATTAAGTTGGGAACTACAGAAGAGTTGTCTTTCAAAGTGATATAATAAACAAACTCTATCTTAGATTCTGTCCCAAAACAAAAAAGCCAGTTCGATGAGAGTGGTTTATGATTGATGTCTCGGTCCTTTGGTGTATTCCATGGAATACTGTGCACCGGGTGATTCTTCGGATGGTTTAACCATGGTTAAGTAACTAGACTTTAAGGGAATCCTGATACGTTAGAATACCTTCTTCATCTCATCGTGCGTGCATCGACAGAGCTCGGAAGACTGACTTTTCACCTACCTACCCCCAATTATATATAATTCCATGCAAAACAGGGTAGAAGTACCATGAAACCAGGGACTACGGAATATATGTAGGAGCTGCACAATGGTATCGCTTCCAATGATAGCCAGCACAAAGTAGTCCCTCGATGACTAAAGGAAAAGAGCAAGAAGCATCCTTTTCTCAGCAGGAATGGCTCTCCGCCGTCCAAATCGCTGCTCCACGGTGTGACAGCCATGGAGATGGATGAACCCTCGGTTAGGCCTGCAAAAGAAGGTGAATCTTTTGTCCATCGTCTCTACCTTTTGTTTTGATGCCTCTCTAAGGAAGCCGGAGCTGATCCCCAGGGTTCATTCCATTATGTATGGGATGTACAAACGAAACGGAAAGGAAGAGTTGCTCGGCTACATCATGCAGCAACTACATTAAAAGTCGTGCGGCACTGGCACTGGTGCTTGTAGTCTTTGGCCGCAAAACAAAAGGAATAATCGTGTGATGCAAGAAAGAGCAGTGTGGGAGGCGGACACCGCGTCCAGGTGCGTTGCAGAGAGGAAAGAGAGGTGAAGTGGAGGACCCCATGTGTTCCAGAAGTTCTAAGTTTTCTGCGCTCCGACTGATGGAGACTTGCAGGCTTCAGCAACCATCAACGTGGACGTATGTGAGCATCGCCTTTTCATCTGTGGCAGTCATCAGACACAGGCTCGGATGTTGCCATCGGAAGCTTTCATCAGAAATGAAAAGACATGCATCTTTCGTATCGAAGAAAAGAGTCGCACAAGTGATCCCTTCCATACCTCGCACATCAGCTAGTATTCTTCATGTCAAAATCCTTTGAACCGGGCAGCCCACAATGGGTTCCATACCAACAACGGTGGAGATATCATAAAAGAAGATCAATGCAGACAGAGGTCCGAGAATTGGAGAGGTCAAAATCTTCATCGCATCCGGAGACCGATAAGACTGACTCCTCCCTCCTATAGCTCAATTTGCCACCTCTCGGGCAGGAGTTCTCCGACGCTAATGCAGTATAAGACGACACGTTTTACAGAAGCGGATCACAGCCGACGGCCATTGTTGTCTTCTATGCCTGTGGAGTGGAGATCTCGCAAGAGCAGACTTCCCGCATGGCTGCAGAGACATATCCACGGTCCTATGCGACTAAAGGAGAAAGAGAAGCGAGGAAAGATGAAGAACATGCTTAACATGCTCGGGATGGATTCCTTCAGAATAGGAATCACAAGATGATATGAATTGGACGCAATTCATAATAGCCATTCAATAGATAGACTGAATGATATGAATCGGCATATGGGACTGTCTGTATGATCATATATCCCGTTTATCGTGTGTGCTTGGCCCAGGTGACCGATGCTCCTCTCCCCCCTCAGTCTAAGTTTCTGCATGTCCGTGATGTATATTGTGAATTTTCAGGATCAGTACATTCTACTCCGGAATCATTCATGATTCGAAACCGTCGTTCCGGTTCTGATTTGACCCACCTTCCTATGCTCCCACTCTCACTCGTGGATTGGTTGCTGTCGTAGAAAGCAATCCCTGTATGTGCAGAGTAATTAAACTGGCAGTGGCCCTGTGCGTTCGAATGCTTCGAGGAGTGTGTTGGTCCTCGCGTGTAGCATCATCACACACGAAGCTCAATTTTTTTATCATGTAAATATAGTTGTGCAAGTTTCTTAAGATCACGATCTTTTCTGGATTGAAACTATGATTAGCTTTCTTCCCTTTGGGGTCGCTTTGGATCAGTGGCTTCTAACTGCAAAGCTGCGATTCGGTCATGAGAAAAAGGACTCGTGGAGAGAAGACAGGAATAAAAACGTGAAGAGGTTTGACAGAGAAATCGGAAAAGAAGGAAGGCATATAGTCTTCCTTGCAACCCCTACGCCAAGTCGTTTGATTTCTGAACCACAATGTGAGGCCAGTGAATTGGAAAATATCGATAGAAAACATCAATGGATAAGACAAAGAATATATGATGAAACACGAATCAACAAAGTCGATGGTAGCTGAGAAAATGGAAACACGATAAGAACAAAAAGATTGCATTTTGGGCCACCATTACTTCCCATCATTTAAACTCTTCCTGGACGGAGAAGACTAGTTGTTGTCACCGCAAGGAGTGCGGCCGATTTGGGTTAGTAAATCACGGTGAGCTTTTTCTGCTTCCTACTTCACCAACAGGGATTCTAAATTAAGGATGAACTTTTACTCGCATTACTTCCTTTATACAGACTTTGGACAGCAACAAGGATACATCAGCAGCAGCTTCCTCTCACGATTCATCCGCTAACCATTATTTTGTCCGGTACGATCACCGATCACAAACTGATCATCTACGACCAGCTGATCATCTACGAAGGGACGAAAGAAAGCGCCTAATAACAAATGGAAATAAGCTATTATTTAAGCAGAGCCAAGGATCGACGAGGTGGACGAGGCGGGACTCCAGGGCGCAAGTCACACGGCAACGGTTTGCCTCTCGAGGTCCACGAAGTGGGTCTCATGGCTTTGAAGATCCATGAAGCGGCTCTCGTGGAACTTGGCGATGAAGGCGGAGGCCTTCCTGTCGACGTCGGGCTCCCCCACCCACTTCCCTCGGTCCTCGTCGCTGGGTCGGATCTTCCTGGACACGTACCTCGGCTCCCAGTCGGCCTCCTCGTCCTTGTACTTGGCCTTGAAGAAGAGACAGGAAGAAGACTTGGAAGACGACTGGCTTCCTCCCATATCTCTTCCACACGCTACTCTTCAGGGGGCGCTCTGCGAGGAGTTCTAGGGAGCTTCTGCTCCTTTTATAGCCAAGGGAGGCCCTGAGCTAGTGGTGGTGGTGGTGGTGGTGGCGGGGAAGGTAACTTTGATAGATTCCAGTGGCAGTCATAGACGTTTGAACGGTGCGAATTAGCTGCGTTGTGTGTGCTTCACAGTTGGTAAGAGATACCATGCACACCCGTTGGACTCGTTCCAAGTTTTATCTTCTCCTACTGCTCCGTCTCTGTGCTTTTCTAACACAGATCGACAGGGAAAACATTATGCAAGCAGCCTAATAGCCTCACGTTCACCTGTCATTCACATTGCAGATCGGAACAATCAGTCACCTACGGAATCACCAGAGCATATAAGCCATCGCATGGAACCATGATCCTCATCCAGGAAACTAATATTTTAAGAGAGTTCATATTCCAGACCTCGAGAGATCGATTACTGTTGATCGATTGGCCTTGCACCATCTGAATCGTCTTATCCAGCATGCAAATCCGAAAGATGCTTCCTGCAAGGATAAGATGGTATTACATTTTTTACTTTTTTTTTATTTTTATTTTTCGACACGGAACACCGATGATTGCAGGCAGAGAGAGAGAGAGAGAGAGAGAGAGAGAGAGAGAGAGAGAGAGAGAGAGAGAGAGCTGAGGACACGATGAAGATGAAGGCGACCGATGGAGGGAGTACTTCCTTCATGCGCTCAAAAGCAGTCGACTTTGTTTGGCCTGCCCAACTAGCAGATGCAATCACGGAAAGATAGGCAAACTTTAGAGATGTCATGGATTATTATTATTATTTTAGTCGCTACTTTTCAGTGTTGCTCGCTGTAATCACGTTGCTTAGTAGTAGTAGTAGTAGTATATCATTAGGGGTAGAATCTTGCAACTCGTTAGGTGAAGCCTATTTCTGTGGGCTGTGAGAGAGATTATGCATGCTGCCAGTACAAGTGCTTGGTCTGAACCACTGTCCACCTGCCATTGGGAAAGTGTCCTCGAAGAGGGAAGGGAGAAGGGATCTCGGAATAAAGAAAGATCCATGTGATATGATTGGAACAAACAGCTGAGCCTAATTAACGCTCTTTCTCGGTGGACTAATTCATCTATCCGCTAAATCTCTTTTTCTTCTTCTTCTTCTTTCTTCTTCTTCTTCTGGTGCGACAAAAGGACCACGACAGCGTTGTCACCGCAAACCCTCCAAAAGCTAATAATAAATGCCGAGCCTTCAAAATATACTTGTAAAGCCACTTTGAACGAAGAAGAAAAAGAAGCCAGAAGACCAACGGAAGCATCATCATCATCATCATCATGCCATTTGTAGACATCAACACGTTTTTACAATAATAATAATAATAATAATAATAATAATAATAATAATAATAATAATAATAATAATAATAATAATAATAATAATAATAATAATAATAATAATAATAATAATAATAATAATAATAATAATAATAATAATAATAATAATAATAATAATAATAATAATAATAATAATAATAATAATAATAATAATAATAATAATAATAATAATAATAATAATAATAATAATAATAATAATAATAATAATAATAATAATAATAATAATAATAATAATAATAATAATAATAATAATAATAATAATAATAATAATAATAATAATAATAATAATAATAATAATAATAATAATAATAATAATAATAATAATAATAATAATAATAATAATAATAATAATAATAATAATAATAATAATAATAATAATAATAATAATAATAATAATAATAATAATAATAATAATAATAATAATAATAATAATAATAATAATAATAATAATAATAATAATAATAATAATAATAATAATAATAATAATCGTTTGGCCCAACGGTTCGGCGTCCCCGGCTTAACATGGCCATCGGTCGTCAGAGACTGGTCCAGGTTGGTTGTCTCGGCGCAGCAGAAGAGATCGGTAGACGACGACCAAGGGATTCCGACGCCCGCCGCCCGCCGAATCCATGGCCCGACCACGGTCGCCCACGAAGGATCTCCCCGCATCCCTCGGCGGCTACAAGGTCTCGAAGCCTCTTTTTGCATCGGCATTGTTGGTCCTCGATTCCATCTTGGTGGCTCTCATCATCGCCTACGTCCCTTGTAAGACGCCCGATATCACTTCTTACCCTCTCTTCACCGGTTTTCCCTTCTTTCTTCTTGATTATCTGATGATGCCGAGGTCTGATGTATCTTCTTGATTCTGCCCTCTCTGTTTAGATACCAAGATCGATTGGGACGCGTACATGTCCCAGGTGATGACTCTTTGTGACCTAACCAGGCCTCGTTGGTCTCCTTCTTGGAACGGACAGGAGGCTTTCCATCTTATCGGGCTCATCTTTCGTTGTTTGTTCTTGCAATTGGAGGCAGGTAGATGGGTTTCTCGGAGGAGAGAGGGATTACACCAAGCTGAAAGGGGACACGGGGCCGTTGGTGTATCCGGCTGGGTTTCTTTATGTCTACTCCGCCATCAAGTTTCTAACCGGCGGGGACGTCTTTCCTGCTCAGGTGCGATCTCGATGGACCTCGCAAGATTCTTTCTCTGCCTTCTTTTCTTTGTATTTTCCTTTCGTGTTCTTTCACCGAGATGTGTCAAGATTCACTATATTCGAAACTCTTAGGAGCGCTCTTCTTTTTATGCTTGATCTTTAGTTGTGCGATTGAGGAATTTCTCATATCTCTCCTATGAAATATTTATACCATTGCTGAATCTTATATGTGCGAGTATTCGGCCCATGATATGCGAGATACTTTGTACAATTTAAGACTGAGAATTGTCCCATTGTGGAGTCTCATACTTAATGGAGAGATACAGGTGACACCGTACAAGTTGCAGACATATACTGGAAATAACATGGAATGCTGCTCATCACGTATGAATCAAATGAATGATGCGCAAGAATGATGTTAGCCATCCCGAGTGTGAATTTTCGTTTCTTTTCATTATACACTCCGTTAGCCATTGTAGTGGGGGCTTTGGTGTTATTCTTGGGAAAGTGTGTATCCTGTAGCCATTGTACTGTATCTCTCATTTAAATTATTAAAATATGCATTCTTTTAAGTATACAAGTGTGTTTGTGAGATATGTGCAGTCCTAAGATGTCATATATATCAGTGCATGTGTTCACAAATCATCCATCTATAATTTATCTTGTGTGCCCATGATTTTTCCCTTCACTTATCTGCAAGATTTTAATGAACTTCAGCAACATCTTTTGAGATATGAAGTATTCTTGTGTGTAGGCATGATATGTTCAGTCCTAAGATGTCATATATATCAGTGCATGTGTTCACAAATCATCCATCTATAATTTATCTTGTGTGCTCATGATTTTTCCCTTCACTTATCTGCAAGATTTTAATGAACTTCAGCAACATCTTTTGAGATATGAAGTATTCTTGTGTGTAGGCATGATAGTGGCCAAAGACAGCCAAAATATATGCCTAAGAAAAGAAATGTCCAGAATATTATTATTCTTAGTGTTTTGAAGAGTTAATTATGTTTGCTTGTTCAACATACTGTTAGGATGGGAATAAATTAAAATTCACTATGTGATTGCTTTGGTTCCTATCTGACAAAACATGAAACTTTACACGTGCTAATTCACTTGGTTCTTATTATTTGTCCTTCTGCAGATCTTGTTTGGCATTCTTTACATAATTAATCTGGGGCTCATTTTCTTCATTTATATAAAGACCGATCTGGTATGGAAATCTGTCAGAGTTTACCGTTAATTAATTTTTATACTTCTTTGTACTGTTGTATTTCTATTAACATTACACACAATAAAAATTTATTGTTTTCTACGATTAGTGTTTATATATATATATATATATATATATATATATATATATATATATATATATATATATATATATATATATATATATATATATATATATATATATATATATATATATATATATATATATATATATATATATATATATATATATATATATATATATATATATATATATATATATATATATATATATATATATATATATATATATATATATATATATATATATATATATATATATATATATATATATATATATATATATATATATATATATATATATATATATATATATATATATATATATATATATATATATATATATATATATATATATATATATATATATATATATATATATATATATATATATATATATATATATATATATATATATATATATATATATATATATATATATATATATATATATATATATATATATATATATATATATATATATATATATATATATATATATATATATATATATATATATATATATATATATATATATATATATATTTATATATATATATATATATATATATATATGTATGTATATATATGAGGTCGGAGAACTTCATGAGGGTTTATTGTGTTCCATGATCAGTACTAGCTATCTCGCTTTACTTGTGGAAGTGAACGGAACACATTTTGCATTTGATTCTTTTTTGTAATATGTTGCCCATAATCCAAATGGGTACATCTGTGCTGGCTTTGGTAATTCATATGCTGATATTGAAAGTTATGCATCAAACGTACTAAACGGATAATAATGTTATATGATTTTGGCAATTTGAGTACCAATGAGAATATCTTTTTTTGGAAGCCCCCTAATATCATAAAATGGACACCATCTATAACCACTGGGTTGGACTTTAAGCACCAGAGGAAGGGGTCTAACTTGTTATCTAACAGTTGAATTTCTCCCTTTCAAAGCAGATTTAAATATGTTCGTATCTATCTTCATGACACTATTGCTTGTCATCTTGTTGTGGCAGCTTCCATGGTGGGCTCTTTCTTTCCTTTGTTTGTCGAAGAGAGTTCACTCGATCTTTATTCTTCGTCTCTTTAATGACTGTTTTGCAATGACCTTGCTTCATGCTTCTCTAGCTTTGCTATTTAGTCAAAAATGGCATCTGGCTTTGATCATTTTCAGGTACTAGTTCTTCTTTTCTCGATCACTTGAGTATCATAGGCAACAACTAACTTAGTTGTTTCTTTATTTGATAGCCGATGAATATGGCTGGATTTTAATTTTCACTTGTCTTTTCACCATAGTGGAGCAGTGTCAATTAAGATGAATGTGCTTCTATATGCGCCACCTTTGTTTCTGCTTATGTTAAAGGTATAACGTCTGATGTTAAAGTTTCATTTATTAGACATCTTGATTATAAATTTATTGCTTAATTTACAGCTAACTGTTGTTACTATGAATATTGTGCTGTAGGCTCTTGATGTTAAGGGTGTCCTCTCTGTCTTGTTTGGTGCTGCATTAGTGCAGGTATCTATCCATGCATTACTGTTTCCATTTCCTAATACTAGATACTTCAAAATCCATTTTTCATATTATTCCTTCACATGCGTTTGAACTTTGTTTGGCCCATCCAATCTCTATCTTAGTATTAAGATTTACAGGGGTTATTTAGTTACTTTTGATTGGTTTTTTGTCTGCAATTTGTGATATATTTTAATCGGGAATGATACAATAGACCAAAGTTATTTGGTTGATTAAGGTTAATGGCTATTTCATCTAATTGGTCAAAGCAGCAAGTGATGGGCTTAAGTGGATGACGGAAGATGTGAGGGTGCTTGAGAGAAAAGTAATCCTAAGGATGGGTGGTTGGGTTGAGTGTTAATGATTGAATGAGGTGGTGAGCATATGTGCGACTTCAACCAAGCAACTGGGATGAGAAGAATCATATGAATCCTGTCCACGTCTCTTTTTTTGTAAACTGATGTGACTTGCAAACTTAGTTTCTATGTACTGATACATATTATCTTTTTCATTTTTTATTTTAGCATGCATCTAATAGGGCAAGCCTTGGTGCCATGATAAAGTTTCTCCTTTGCATAGCGGGTTTTTGAATCACAGAAATAAGTTCTCTACTTATAAAGATAAGGTTGTAAGTTGTAACCCAGGTCTACATCGACAGCACCTTCTGGCACCAGGCCACTTTTCTTTTTTAACACACTTTTAAACCCATTTTTAATTTAGTTTTCTTGCCAATTATTCTTTGCTTTCTCTTGAGTGTGTGGTGTGGAAATTGTTCTAATTCAACGATAATTATGCTTCACTGATCTTTATTCTTGGGTCCTTCGTATAATCTGCTGAATGTAGCCAATGGAGGTTTGTTTCTGGTTGAACGGGCTAATCACAGCCTATGATGTGCCATACTACCTGCTAAATAACTTACTACAGTTCAAGGTTTCATGCGCTCCCTTTTACTCACAATAGTTTTGGCTAGATTTCAAGATTTGTTAGGGGGCAGCCTAAGACTTCACATAATCTGTTCATTTAGGCTTCTCAAGTTAGTTAGGCTCCCTCTCCATACTATTGTCGGAAAAAGCTTGAAGTTTTGTTTTGAAGAATTTGTTGATGTTATAGCTGGTTGCATTAGAAACTATTCTTGTTATTGTCTATATCTATTTGTTGTCATATGATTGGATGATTCACTTTTTGGCAGATTATTTTGGGCTTACCATTCTTGCTGACATATCCTGTTGAGTACATTTCAAGAGCCTTTAATCTTGGGCGTGTCTTCATCCATTTCTGGTGCATACACAGTCTTTAGAATTTTAATTTGTTACAGTGATCAAAATATTCTAGTCTAGATTGCTGTTGTTCTTGGAAAGTTGAACTTTATTGATGAAATGCTAATCTGTTGATTCACGTCATGGCCGAAAGATGCTTCTTATTTTTGTTAGTGGCTAATAATTAGATCAATAATGTGCATTATCTATATTTAAACAATGAACAAAGCAATAAATTTAATAGGTGTTTGGATGTATTTTGGAGCTAATTTTTTCTGCACTGCAGTATTGACATTTTTTAGAACGGTGAAATTTTCTGTAGGTTTCTGTTGCTCTTATATTTATGATGTTCCCAAGAACAATAGATCTGCTCTATGCATTTGACCATATGGATGCAAACATAATATGAAACTTCATAAATGTTTTTTTCTTTCATGTGGACTGCAGGAGTTAGCTGTATAAATTATATTCTTCTCTAAACTAGTGATTGTTAAGCATTGAATGTAGATTTTTGTAAAGTTATAGAATTTGTCAAATATGCCAATAAGAATTCTGGAAAACTTTTGATTGCATCCTCATGCATATGTGCAACATGCTACATTTACCGATGTATTTAACTTTGTTATGTAGGCAGAATGGCAGCTGATATAATTATTCTATTTATGATGATGTTTCTCTTGTAAATCTGATATCTTGTTTTCTTCTTCCAGAGTAACAGTTTCACATTTCCTCTATTTTCTTTAACTTTGTACGATTGCTTGAAAAAGTTTGGTGATAGAATGGGCTGAAGAATAAAAACTTGAAGACTGATAGTTACTTGCAAAGTTTTCTTTTGGTTTTATAAACACAGAATCAAAGACCAGTGCAAGAAACTGATTCTGTGATCACAATGGTAGACACATATACAAGTTCAGTCACTAGCGTCATCATCCTGAGCTAGTTACCCAACTTGATTTCTTTATATTCAATGATGAGGATTTTTTATTGGACATATTTGTGAGAGAATGCCAATTCATGTTTGAGTGAAACCTGCATTATACAGACCAATTTAAGGGGAACCAACGGCCATGTTAGCAAGCCCCTCGTTATATCAATGATGCTTACATGATTCTGTCCACTGATCATTAATTTGGCATATCTCGTTAAATTTTCAAATGAGTTGAAAATAAAGTTGCTTGGTCATTGATTATTTTAATGTGAATCAGATTGTCTCCTTGTATGCCCTTAGGAACCTAAGTACTGCTGTTACCACTTCTTTGGAGATGATCTTTTAAACAGATTCTCAGGGACATGCAGTGGGAGTAGAAATTGCAGGCTTAGCATAGATGCCAAGATACTTGTTTTATACTAACTAGCTAGTACCTCTCTGATATTGTGACTAGATCTTGCTAATGTTCCTGTTCTTGCTTCTTAATTTCTAAAGGTCTGTTTTTTTTTCCACTTGTTTGCAACCTTCTTTGTTCAAAACATGTCCTATAGATGAGTCAACTAAATCCAAGCTGCACTTTGCCACCCGTTTTTGTCCTCCCTGTCTTACAGGGAAGTGAGACAATCGGACATTAAACTTGGGGCCTACCAGTGGGCATTGCTGCCTCTCTAATTTCTGTATTTCTCCACGAGATGAGGGAGGCAGAAACATGTAGAAATGGTATTTGGCAGTAGTATTGTTTTACCTTACCATTCCCTACGACTTTCGTTCACAGGTTCTATAAAATAAAATAGACATTATTTGTCAAAACCCCTCTTGGTTACAAAGATATTAAGGTATGCATGTCTCCAGAATGATTCTTTCAGTTCAAGTATGTAATTCTATTTGCAAACTGTAATGGGTGTTATTGTGACTTGCATCATTAATTTAAGCAAAGAAACATTGGTTCATTTACATGCTTGTATCGTAATGTATAGCTGTAACCTATATACAACAAATCATGAGTCCCACCTATTTCGGGTACACTACATGGATCATTTCCTACCACTGAGCTAACTCTAAACCTATATCTACAAAAGTATTTGTTCAATTGTCAATCAGCATAAACATACGAGTCGAGGCACAGAATCAAATAGGTATGTTTTTGTGAATGTATTATGTAGGCATTGGTTAGCCAGATATAAATTGTAATCCTTGTCGTGATTAAGTCAACCGTTGCATCATTACATTAATCTTGTTTCAGGTCTGTTAATTTCAAGTTTGTTCCAGAAGAGATATTTGTATCAAAAGAATTTGCATGTGCCTTGCTGGTTCTTCATCTAACATTGCTTATACTATTTGCAAACTTCAGATGGTCCAAGTGAGTAACCAAAATTTTGTTATTATCATTTCTTTTGTTCTCTCTGCTTTTATATCTTTGGTTAGTGTTAAGGAATGATAATATGCAGTCCTTATAGAATAAGTCCGATAAACATCTTAGTCTGAATTGTTTTACGTGTGATGAAAGACTATTAGTGCGCTTTGCTCTAACTGATACATGTTAAAAATGACTAGCAAAGGAAGAAGTTTGATTGTTGAATCATTTTTTGTTTACTCTTTCATTCATAATTTGCATCAGATTTAGACTATATGGTATTTCTTTTTGTTAACCATGCAAATAATACTTGGTTGTTATTACTGAGTATACCAGTTAATACAAAGGTGTCACTGGGACTTTATTTTGAAGATACCACAGTGACCTGTATACCTCTCTGGCTTTGATTGTGGGATGCATGTTGGCCCATGAGATCATCTAACGCCATCAAATAACACTGCACTTGTGTTAGGTTCTCACTTATGCTGTCAAATGTACCTGCAAAAGCACATTGAAGATTTGCTTATAAATGCAATGCCACTTTAGACTTCACTTGAATTTCATCATTTGCAATCTGGAATAATAATGGGTTTTAATGAATGTTGTGTTGCGCGCCGACAGGAATGGACTTTTTCATCTCTTGAAGTCAAAAGTCAGTGATGCTTTTTCAATATTCTCTATTCAGCAATTTCAGTCCTGTGAATCAAGAATCAAAACTCTCAATAAAGAATGTATGTTTGGAATTTCTGAAGATCCTTCTCTTATCACATTTTGTTTCATTTACATTATTTTTTCTCAGTCTGAACATATATGTCAATACATCCAGATATTGCAACTGTTATGTTTGTCGGGAACTTCATCGGCATTGTATGTGCTCGATCTCTTCATTACCAGTTTTATTCTTGGTAAGCTAATCTAATAAAGATTTGTATTTGCTTTTATTGATGAAAATAGCATACTAAAAGAACAACCTATCTGTAACCGAGTTAAAAGATTTTCCACAAGTGTTTTTTTTTTAATTCTGATGTTACTTAAAAAATCCAAAAATTCCCATTGCAAGAAATGTTCTGCAAATATTATTCATGTTTTGCATTATTTGGTGCCTGGAAAAATATGAGCAAAAACATCCTTTACCAAAGGATTTAAGAGTTTGCTTTGAAATCTCTCATCATTGCATGGATTTTTTTTTTTTGTTCGGATGTAAAATTACATATTGGTAACTTCTCATGTCACAAGTAAGATAAGCTATTGTTTCCTTGTGTGTTTTGTTGGTTTATGTGTCAACTGTCAAAGTTCACCAATTGCTTTCGGTAGGGTATTTTGCTTACTATTACTTGTATTTTCTTGATTCTTCTGCAATTTGCACTCCATAAACCTTTCTCTTCTTTTCTCACCTGGTTTTGGCTGCTCAGATTTAGTGTAAAAATCCAAGATGAAATATACTTGAACTGTTCCAGGTAGAAACTCATTTTGCAAATTGTGAGTTTTGGGTGTCATGCATGAACTTTTTCTATATTGTAAGAGAATTTTCTTATGTAACTGCCCATCATGACCATCCGGGATTAATTTCTTGTTTGATTGACTACTAGCTTTCTGATATTCTCATTGGAATCTTCATTCATCCATCCATCCTGTTACAAATAATTGTGGTTAATATTCCACGGTCTGGGATATGAATGTCTTAGAATGATGGTGTCGTAGATTGGATATAATGCCTGTGCCTTTATTGATTTTGTGAGACATCAAGATGTAATTACTTACTATTTGCTTTAACTTTATACTGTGACCGTTGTTTGGATATTGCTTTTAATAATGCCTTGTATATCCAGGTACTTCTACTCGTTGCCTTTTCTTTTGTGGAAAGCACCGTTCCCGACCCCTCTAAGGTAAAAAGGTTGCATATAGGTTTTTAATGCCACATTCCTCCTTACTGCTGTTGTGTGTTTCAGGCTCATCTTGTTTGCTGGCGTAGAGCTCTGCTGGAATATTTACCCTTCAAATATGTATTCCTCATTGTTGTTACTTTGTTTGCATTTGTTCATACTGTTGGGTGTTTGGACTGCGCCAATTGTCAGTGAATTTGTTGAGCAGAGAGAAAGGAGGCGTGACTGACGCTCCGGTAAAACTAGTTTGAATCATACATTTGTCAATTGCTGATCCTCGGATGAATCGCTTCAAAACAGCTTCATAATGTTACTAAAATCGGATTTACATCCATTTTAATTGTTAAGTTTGTAATTGTTAAGTTTGGAAATCATATAAATCACTATTATATATATATATATATATATATATATATATATATATATATATATATATATATATATATATATATATATATATATATATATATAATACCATTTAAAACAACGTTTTGCTGCCATGACTCAAACCGAGCAACACAATATCCAAAGTTCACATATAGCTTTAGAAAAACACCTCTAGCAACGGAACAACACAGCTCGCAGGCAGATATGAATTGAAGGAAAAAGGGGATTTAGTCAATTCAGCTCTCGTGAGAGACGATGCACCAAATGTAGCCAAGTATAAAAGGTGGAAAAAAAAAATGACAAGTGGACCCCTCCTTTCTTCTTCTAATTTTTCTATCTTCCCATTCATTTCCAGTGGACCCCTCCTCCCCTATAAAACCACGAGATCACAAGTGGAAAAAAAAAAAAATGGGGATCAAGTTGGATTGCGTCTGATATCTCATCATTAGCACTGACAGGCTAATTTATCAAGGTAAGACAGTACCTGAAGATGACACTATAAAAGGTGCATCCCAGCAAAAGAAACGTTGCTCTAGGTGATGCACCAACAATGAGAGAAGCACAATACCAGAAACTCCCAGGTGGTGGTGGTGGTGGCGAGGGATTCCCCCATAAAATAGGTCGTGCGAAGAACAAAAGCAGAAAACCCAAAGCAGTGAGGAGAGAGATCCCACGGTTGCTGCCTTTGCAGGAAAAGATGATGAGAAGCACAAAAGCAGAAGAAAACCCGAGATGATGATGAGGAGAGATATCCCATGGTGGGTGCTGCCGTTCTATACCATAGCAGAACACCTCGAACAAAACACACCAAAAAAAAAAAAAAAACAGAAAGGGGCACCCACATGTTAAAGACCTTAATAAACATTAACATAAACGTATTAAAGCATGCATTCACATTCTATATATATATATATATATATATATATATATATATATATATATATATATATATATATATATATATATATATAAAAGAAGAAGAATAAGAAAGGCACGAGGAAAATAACCTCTCCAAATGACAGGCAAGCTGAAAGTGCTCCAACAAAAGGGTGAAGAATCCAAAGCTCCCAAGAGTCCACAATTTTAACCACTTTAAGCCAATTAATGATCATAGGACATCCATTGGTCCCTTCAGGTCCTACAGTGATAGACAAATTTGGTTGGATTTTTCAGAAACATGGTGTACTTTTAGCTCCGGCTCCTGCTGCGTCTCCCATCCCCCCTGCAGAAAATCTTTGGGATCAATACTGTGGAAACTACATACAAAATTGCTATTATATATACACGTTTAGAGGTTGTCCCTATGTTCAAAAGTAACAACTACAGACTGTCACACACCCATTGGCATAGGGAGAGTCTTGACGGCGATGTGCTGGTGAACGGCTGTGGCTCTTGTCACGGCGAGGAGAATTGCTGCGGCGTCTATCCTTGCCAGGACTTCTGACAAAAAATGAAATGATGATCAACAACACACATATTCATGAAGATCAAAATGATGAGATCCAAATCTCCACTAGATGGGATCACATAGCTCAGACAACATACCTGTTACCATAAGGAGAATCATCACGACGATATGCTGGTGACCGACTACGAGGTGAATAACTGCGACGAGGGGATCTTCTCCCTCGTGGACTACGACTTCTGCTGACCCAAATAACAAAAAGGTTTTACACATTTCACAAAAAAAAAAGCTAAAATCCATGTAGTAATACATGTAATTGATATATATAACTAACTTTGTATAATAACTTATATAAGTTTATAAACAGAGCAATGAGGTTAAGTATAATTAACATTACATAAGAAAAATCATACCCACGACCATAGCTAGGGCTTCGTCGATAGCGAGGTGGGCTAGGGCTTCGACGCCTTCCGCTTCCCAATCCCCCTGTGCCAATCCGCAATTTGCACTCTCGAGCAAAATGACCAGGTTCGCCACACTCGTAACAGTTCATGTCCCCACCTCCACCTCCACCTCCACAGCTTTTGTAAGGATGGAAAAAAAATTGAATAAAAATAAGATTAGCATGCAGTGCTGAAAATAAACAACAAAAAAATTCAGCATACTTCAAAAAAGATGTCCACCAACCAAGCGGACATTACAAACAAATGGTCACAACAGAATCAAAATTGAAAAATAGAGCTAATTATGGGTCGAATGTTCAACTCCACCTCCACCTCCACCTCGCCCACGACCACCACGACCGCCACCTCCAGCCTTAGAATTATGAGAAAGTTCCACACGCCACCCATGTTTCCCTATAATAA
Organism: Musa balbisiana; assembly: GCA_004837865.1. NCBI lineage: Eukaryota > Viridiplantae > Streptophyta > Magnoliopsida > Zingiberales > Musaceae > Musa > Musa balbisiana. The sequence continues at coordinate 30,185,860 of CM017190.1, read as the reverse complement.
AGGCCAACAAAGTTATGTTACAAAAATGAGAATGAAGACTTGTAGTTGCAGGAAAAATAAAAAGAAATTTTCACTTTCACACAAAAATTCAGAAAATGAAGAAAGTTACTCTTGCTCTTTCAATCCAAGAAAACTAAACAAACCACAGCTTTTGTAAAGGATGGAAAAAAATTGAATTAAATAAGATTAGCATGCAGTGCTGAAAATAAACAACAAAAAATTCAGCATACTTCAAAAAGATGTCCACCAACCAAGCGGAATTACAAACCAAATGGTCACAACAGAATCAAAATTGAAAAATAAGAGCTAATTATGGTTCTAATTGGTTCAAAAGAAGAGCTCGTGGATTTATTTACCAAGTTGGGCTTCTGGACCAATACAAAAGAATAAGCTGTATCTTTAACATAAGTGCATCTGCTATCATGTCACGAATATAATGTCTTCCAGATATATGTATCCATACATCAAACATTTATAAATTTTACTCCTCTCCCTACATCAGGCCTCTTGTCTTGCTCATAATAGTGCCATCGAAGTCAGTGAAGACAGCAATTGAGCACATAATAATTTGATGATGGAGATGAAAACCCCTAGTTTGTTCAAAATGCATTATATGAGAGAGATGCCTTCACCACGATTGCGAAGTTTGATTGAAACCCATCCACGCACGAGCCCTAACGTAGAAACCCTTTCTCACTTTGTTTCTGCATGGTGATGAAGTTCCTCCCATCGACGAACGACGGCAGCAGCGACAGCGTCTTCCTCCAGCAACAGCGGCAGCGACAACGGCAGCATCTTCCTCCGAAAGCAGTTGTGTTGGCTTCTTCCCCTCCCTCCTGGTTATCTCTATCTCTCTCCTCCCTCGTCCCTCCTACCTATACCCCGTTCACCGCAGCGCTCCGCAACCTCTTCCCTCTTCCCCTCCTTCCCCATTCACAATAGCATTCTTCCCCGTTCACCGCTGCCTTCTTCCCCATTCACGCAGCCCTCCTACAGCCTCTTCCCTCTTCCCCGTTCACCACTGCCACTTCATCGTTGTTTGTCAATTTGTCTACGTCTGCCTGTTGTAGTGAATTAGTAAAATGCCGATTATTGTTGCTATTGCTGTAGTGATTAGTGCTACTTTTTAGTATTTTGGATTGTCGTTGCAGGTTTAGATGGTGACAAGATTGAAGATGATGAACCGGATTTTAATGATCTTTGATGTTAATCTTGTTTTATTGTCATTTTGTTATTGGATATGGACAATGTAGTTTGGTACTTTAAATGAATGCAAGTTTGAATCTTGATGTGTCATTTTTGTTTTAGTTTATTTTTATTAATCATGATATATAATTTTTAAATTAATCATGCTCAGGCCCTCGGGCATTTTGGGACCGTGGCACCTAGCACTTTTGACTGCACTGGGTAGGACATCAAAGTTACAATAACTAATATGAACCCTCGCTGACCATTGACTGCCTGCTATCAACTGGCCAACTGCATGTCAATAGACAACAACCAACAGGATCCTGCAATGGCCAGTGATCTCACTGAAGCAGTCGTAGGAAGCAATCACCATGAATGTCAGCAAGACAACATCAACCTGCTTGCTAGAGGATAGATGATAGCGATGGGTAGCATTGACCTTCTATTTCTCTATTCTTTCTTCTCCTCTGCCCTTTTGCCATAACTACCAGAATCAACTACTGCTTGTTTATTCTTCACAAATCAGTGAACTCACTTGTATTATTTTCTGGCAACCACTAAATTCCTTCATCAGCAGCAAACCTCTCCCTTGTGCAAACCTGACTGTACTATTTCACCCAACCACCACTAAATTCCATACGCAAAAGACCTATTATTTGTGCAATGCTATCTCTTGCTGGTGCCATTATCTCATCCTCAAATTGTCGAGTATGATCCAATGTATCTGTTTATAAGGACACAACGATTTCTAGAGATATCAAACCTCCTTATCTCTTGCATTCTTTCCATAATAAGTACTACAAGTTTACACTCAGACCTACAATAATATGACCAATGATAATATAGATATTAAAACGTATAAACTATTATAACAAGAGCAACAAGTCATGATGTCACAAATATTTGAAGTTGACTACATTATCTTTCTCGTTACTCCACAGATGACAAAATCTCTGGTTAAATCAACAACAAAATTTCTACTAAATTCTCTTTAGGTCTCCTTCTATCACTATTCCGCACCACTAATGTTAATCGACTCACCTCATCTAAGCATACCATCAATAGGTCCCCTATGAAGTGTCTGTCATCTAGAAGATTCTGTCAACTCACTTCATCTAATCATAGCATCTATGTCTCTTTTGATGTGTATATATCATCTAGATGGTTCTTATTTTAACCTCTACCGAGAATACACCTAATTAATGTTTTGTACCTATCCAACACTTAGGTACCTATCCAATACACCTAAGTATGCCAAGAAACTTTGATCTTTCTGAATCCGGTCTCAATGGTTTTTAAAATTAATTCTGACACCCATTCTGACATGAACCAAATACACCTAGGTCTTGTAGAGGAATATTTTCATAAAACAAATAACATCTGACATTTCTAAGTGTTAATTCCTCCAACAATGTCAATTTTGAAATCTACCAAATCAGAAGCTTCCATTGTCTAAAATAAAAAAGTAATATTATTTGATATTATTAGTCTTACAAAATATTGGTTGTGCTGTTCCACCCAACTGCAACAAGAAAAAATTTCAGAAAGATGTGAACCAAAAACAATGCAGAAAAGAATAAAATCTAAAATGAGTAACTAAAAACACAAAAAATATGAAGCATTATAGATAGTTAACCAAAAGTGATATTTCCCATGGTCTAAAATATAGAAGTATAATATTGTCGAGGAGGAAGGACATGATATAAGAACAGACAATGTTTGAGATTTAGGTGATCTGAGTATCATATAATGTAAGGAAAATAAAGCACAAGAACTTGTGTACCATCTATGTCACGGATGGCATCCAAGGCATCTCTTCGGTCATCAAATTCAACAAAACCATAACCAGGTGGTCTCCGAGCAACCCAAACACTGCACATGCTCAAACAACATGGTTCCGAGCATCATATCACATCAAGTTTTCAACCAACCATAACAATATAATAAGCGATCGCATGTATTTTATAAACAAATACAGGTGCATGAAAAATAAAGACCTATCGTGTTTTCATGAGCTCAACACCACAAATTTATATAGACTATTGACATAGTCTACCCATGCAATTTAATACACAAAGATCAAGAGATGACTGAACATTTACACATGGCGACCAACAAAAGAAAAGTTGAGATGACATTTATCTGTAGGAGTGAATTACAAAACTAATTAAACAGATATAAATGATGGGCATCCCAATACGATATACAAAGCAAGTATGCGATAGCATTACGACTAGGCAATGTTTTTATTGCATAGAGCATAAGAATGTCTAACAACTGGAATCAATCATCAATACCAACCTTCGGAATCTTGCTTGAACAAACTATGGCATCAACTCGTTCATAGAAGATCGTTAAAAAAATGCAATTAATTCTGGATTAGTTAGTGTCATCTTCCTTTATTTCCCTGAAGTGTTTGCTTAAATATTCATGCATCAGCTTTGGATTTCATACTTAAATTAGTGCTAATTGTGTTGATCCTACTAAGTTCTGCATTGGTTAGTCTTGCAATCTTGCTTAAGCAATCCTCTCGACATACACCCTTCAATAGATGCAACCAACGATTCTCAGAATAAATCAAGATAAAGACAAATATTTTGATATTTGTGCAACAAGGAGACATCAAGGTATGCAAGAGCCTCGAGCTCAAATGTTCAATATGAAACTCAATGTTTCCTTAAAGCAGGTCAGATCAAGAAATAAAAAACATATTGACAAGAAAAAAACATAAACAATTTCAGATCATACATGCCCAGCTATCAAAATTAAGGTACTAACATAAATGAACACTATGCATTTCATTAAAAAGTCCACCTTCGAAGAACACCGAATGCTCGGAATTCATCTTCTAGTTCTCTTTCACTGACTCGTGAATCCAGGTTTCCAACATAAACTCGAGACATTTTGTAACAATGATTGCCAACCTAATAAGAATAAGCCATGAGAAGAAAAAAGTTAAAATAATATAAAAGGAGTCAAATATACTTGCATACACCTACACTAGCAGATGTTGTTATTGCTAGTAGTGATTTGACTTGAAAATTAGATACCCCGAAAATTGAAATTGAGATGTAAATAGTTGGAAGATAGAATGCCTATAAGTTTTTTTCTTCGCAAAGGGTAAGTGATGGTGGGTTTTAATCATCAATTAAGCTAGCAACTTCAAAAATATATCTATGAGGTTTTGAACCCTCAAACATTGGTAAGTGAGTCTCATACACCATTACTATCAATGTTTTAGGTTTAAAAACATGTCGGATGAGGTTTCAAATACTCAACCCTTTGGAAAGTGGGTTTGGCACACTAGACCAATAGTTTAGGTGTAAAAAAACAAAATGGGCATTTTTTATGACCTAGGAATAATGAGTAATAAGTATATGAATAAAAATAAAAAGTACAATGCAAGATATATATATATATATATATATATATATATATATATATATATATATATATATATATATATATATATATATATGTATTTGTGTAAAAAACAATGAATATGAACAAAAAGAAGAAAGAACATTACAAGTTTCTAAAGAATGACCAGTTTTTACATGAAAGATCAATGACACAAAGAAAGCAATAGTGATCCAAAGTTCTGATAATAATAATAGCAATAATGAGCATGTGGAAAGAAATGTGAATAAACAAAATTCTAGTGAGAGAAAAATAACCCCATAATTTAGAAAAACATTTTAAGAATAAAATAAGACAATAATTCTATATGATTTCTAAAATAAGGTTTGAAAGATCTAAAGACTACGTCTAGTTTAACTAAAAATACTGAACCAATAAGGAAGAAGAACACATGCCAGAAATGACAAGGATAGGAAAAAGCGGAAGAGGGAATAGAGAAACCAGATTCATAAGCAATAAAATGTCAAGAGAATCTGGAGAAAAGAAAGGAAAAAAGGAAGGGTACAAGTAATCATTATTGGTAATGTATTACAACTTTAAACACATTCTAAGTTCAGATGAATCGCAAGATATTAAGATCTATTACGTAGTCATTTTGGGATGGATAAGCAAAAAAAAATTATTTGATTACACGTGAAGCTTAAATTTTCAAGATCTATTCCATGGTCGTTTTTCCTTGTCAGTATTACTAGAATTTACAAAATTCTAGAATATCAATGCTAGTAGAGTTTGGCAAACATTCACCAAAAAATTCAAGGCCTAACATGATCTTCGTAAAACCTAAGTCCTCCTAAGGAAACAGCAAAACATCAATGAGCTTCAAACAGAAATATGGCCCACATATACCTACCACCTGTCAAACAAAAAAGTTTTATAATGGTAACCAATTTCAAGCATCAACATCTTAAAACATAAGAAAGACCATACATCTTGCACCCTCGAAAGCTATGGTGATGGTATCTTGAATTCAATAAAGCATGGAACTCCAACGAGACAGTAAACCATCGAAAGAAATGAAGAAAGTTATCTTCGTAGATCCGAGCTGCCTTCCAATACTACGAGTTTGAAGCCATCAGAAAGAGGAATTACTCGTTGGCGTTCTTCAGCGTCCGGAATTAGGGATTTCGAAGATCAATGGCAAAGATAAACCCAACCATCGCGGACGTGATGAAGGAGGTGTAAGATAACCCCTCGTCATCATGTACCGCTAATCATCTAGTTACCCGTTGGATCACCTTAAGATCTTTACGAAGTGGGATTTCTCGCGGTTCAGAATACCGCTGCTTGGAGTAAGTTTACATCGGGCCCCATTGCACCGCTGGAAATTTATGCGACGGACTTCTACATCTTAGAAATTATTTCCCGACACCTCTTTGACTATGACTCAGTCAACATAAAGACTTGGCCAATGCTTCTAGAGCGGATATATTTTTTTAGACAACATTATGTATGTATGTATGTACCCACTCTAAGATAAGTGAGTTTGTGTAAGTTTGTGTAGATTGACTCTACTCACATCTCACATTGATAAGAGCCTCATGCACCTCACACATTCTTTGACTTACCAATAGCAGTTATAAGTATTTATCCATATTTCTAATGGCACTGATATTTATGGAAAAAATTACACGATTTTATTCGCGATTAATAAGCCTCAACTTGTCCTTTCATTTAACTAAATTGACTCGTAGACACCAAAGATGTCCCATTCATAAGTAAGCAACTTGTCCTTCATTTAACTCAATTGACTTGTAGTGCCAGATATGTCCCCATTCAAGTGCGGTCATAAACAAATGAAAGAAGAAGATGCAGCCATAAAGTCTTCCTCTGTCCTATTATACTCGGCTGCTTTATCATCTCAATAATTTGCAGACAACTGCCAAAAGCAAATGGAGCACGCAACAAGTGAACTCACCTTTTAATTGTTCCTTGATGGATTTCATTACATGCTAACATGTCCCATTGAGAGCTCAACAGTTCAATTATGGTTGGATCAACCAACATTCTATGATTCAATTTTTTTTTTCCTTTTGACATGATAAAGCAGATCCTTAGGTTCAAGAATACCAAAACATTCAAGGAATTATGAAGGATTTAAATTTATACGTTTTCAAAGATCAAGAAACATCCCGTGATGAACTAGGTGATTACAAAAATAAAAGTCTCACAAGAAGATATGCAGCTAAATGTTCACCTCTTTCTTTCCACAAATTATCTTTAAAGAGAACCCTTCTCGACGTGATCAATAGTATTTATCACAAATCATTCCTATCAAGCAGCGATCTTAACATTATCCAAGAACACTAATATTTCGGAAGTTTTGATGGATTAGCAAGAAACACGTCAAACAAAGAGCACAAAACCGCCAAGAAACCCTTACCACCATCCAACATAAGGAATCGCAACAAAACAATATGTAATATAAGTCATTCGAAACCAAATCAAGAAGCCCTTTCTTGGCATCCTGCGTTCTTTTCTTGTCCCCTTCAGCTAACGCACGACGACGCAAGATGATGTCCCCAACCAGGAAACAGGAAAAGAAAACGAATGTAACAGATGACAACACCGACGCGACGCCTTCAAAGCCAGGTCCCGTAGAAACCGACGAGAGAGAGAGAGAGAGAGAGAGAGAGTGAAGCGGGGAAGGAACGAGATGCAAAGAACATAGGGATTACCTCGAAAGATTGCAGATTCGCCGGTGGGAGAACCTCGAGAAGGGATTTGTTTTGCCGAGTTAGGGTTTTACGGTGGAAGAAAAATATAAAGCCGGCTGGGTGAGTTGATATCGGGCGGGCGGGCGGGTACCAATTGGATCCGAAATTAGTGTCCGAACCGGATTCCATTTGGATCCGAAATTAGTGTCCGAACTAATGGGCCTCGAAGCCCATCCAATAAAAAACAAATCGGGCTCGAATTGGGCCGAGAAACGCACGGAGCGACCTTCCTTTCTTTACGGGACGATTTGGTTGATCCTCATTAATTATAGGCCAAATCTAACTCAGTCACCTAAAATTAATCTTTATTTTATTTCTAATTCCATCTCAAACATAAATTTAATGGTTAATATTGGCCAAAGTTATCACAAAGAATAGGCTCTTCTACTCTTCCAAAATAGATACTTTACTTGCACTCTTTAATATGGTGTCTTTTCAGCGGTGAAAGTGATAGCTTTGAAAAGAAAGAGAGAGAGAGAGAGAGATGAAGACAAGAAGATTCATGTGAATTCAAAGTGAGTCAAGACGCCAAGCCCACATCACACCTAACCTTATCAGTCACAATAATAATATAGAAAGGGGATAATATCAACATGCAAGTGACATGAAACGAAACCAAAAAGAAAGACTCAAAAGGAAGGAATAAGCATGTCGACAAGGAAAGATCGGATCAAGAGAGAGAGAGAGAGAGAGAGAGAGAGAGAGAGAGAGAGGCATATTTGGATCAGCATGGTCTGGAGCTTGACCCTCACGGAAAGACGCACAAGACAACGCAAGTTCAAGATGGTTTCATGCATGCCTTGGACAAGATATCGAGGTGGGGTGGGATGTTGGTGACGGCTTGCCAACTTTGACAGAATACATATTTCTTTCTGTACCTGTGTTTGTCTCCATCTATCTGGATTTAGACTGAGAGAGCTCTATCTACATCCTTCCATGATACGAGTCGAGAGAAACCTTCTCACCTCTTTCCCCTGTCCTTAAATCAAGCTCCTCATTCAACTAATGTTACATAAACAACTAGAGGGGCTGTGCCAGTTGAGTTGTACTGATGCGTGTGGTCGGTTGTGTGCATCACAAAACATGCTATTAGTTTATGCATCAGCAGAGTGCACCGCAGGAAGCTGTGAGCATGAATGTTGGACATATTACACCATTTGGAAAATTCAGAGAGAGAGACAGAGAGAGTAAATGAGTGAATTGATTGTGAATCTACTGCATGTCTACCTACCATTAATGTAGACGACCTACTCTTTTGCTTGAATTCAGATACCTTTGATATGATAGATGATAGCAGTGGTTCGACAATGATCTGTGAGGGGAAAAGAAATGCATATTGGTCCTCCTCGCTCCTCAGTGCCCTGTGAGTCACCAGAAAAACTAGTCCCCAAATAAACCTCAACAAGGATGCTTTTTGGATTAACATATTGCTCATAATCGGTAGAGACATGTCGAGGTTTGCTCCTTTAGCAAAGCCAGGAAGTGATAATCTTTGCTTTAACCAGAAAATTCGAGAAAAATCGGCATATGATTCCTCTCTCATTGATCTATTTAATGTTGGTGAGTACATAGTTTTTTTCCTCCCTCTTCTCTCTCTTTTGGTTCCTTTTACAGCTTCATCGAACCTTACTCCGATTCTTGCTACGACTTGAAACAGTCCTCAGTTTTCTCTTAATGGCATTCATGATTATGGCTTCGATGGATTGTGTTCCGGTTGACAGAATCACAGATGGATTGTGACCACCGCTACAGCTTTCAGTTTGCGCCAAGGATGATTGATGTATGGGTTTCCCAGCGTGATGTAGTGCTCCCTCCATAAAAGAAGCTTTAACTAATATGTAGTGACTAGAGCAATACCATCATCCCATGGTGCTAATCCTACGACTTGGTGGTGTGGCTCCGAGCCTGCCTTTTATTAGCTTTGGCACGATGAGTCGTCGACGGTCCTCGACACCTTTTCGGGAAGCTCGAAGATTGACTCATCCTGCTGTAGTGTGCTCGTCTAGCAGCGAACTGGAAGACACAGGATGAACGAGAAGGAGATGCAGCTGAGCTCGTCTAGCCAACCGAGTTCGTGCACTGCATTCTCGAGTGAATTATTTGGGAAATGCATCAGTTCATACATCATGTGAAGATTCAGAAAAGGTAACTGAAGATTTTAACCAGTCGATGGATCATCCCATTTCTGTTCCAGTCACAATGATTCACGAGCTGTGTCTCACTGGGAATCTGGACCACCGAGGCACTGGAACATGCATCATGCGCATTCCTATTCGATAGAGAAGACAACTAGCTGTGCTTGTTATGAGATGGCAAGAGAAGCCTACCCCATGCATTTCTTTTTCTTTTCATTCTGATACCAAAGGTTGACGAGGAACAATCATAAGGGCATGCTTGAATCATCCATCCTCAGCTCTGCGACAAGCTGCAAATCTTTCCGTCTGCTTTTTGATCAGCCTTAGAGCGAGCACCCACAGCCACCTTTTTTTTGGTTTTTTGTTTTCCTTCGGTTACTCTTTCCCCTTTTCTTCCTGTTTTAGTGCCTTCCACAGCAGGAGGCCAGCTCAATATCCTCACCTTCGAATGCCACCAAAGGAACAAAAGGAAGAAGAAGATGGTACCACCACATTCATGACCACCAACCCCACCTCTCTCTCTCTCTCTCTCTCTCTCTGCAGACACGCCAAGACGAAACTGTTCCCTCTCTCTGAATCGTAACTGAAACCCACGGTGAGGAAGCACCTACTCCTCCCATCGCATCATGACCACCAACTCCATTAAATCAATCCCTCACACACTCTTCACCCCCTGCTCACAATATTCTAATGCTCCTTCTCTCTTTGGCTTCAACTCTCTTCTCCGTATCGCCCCTCCCTGGATGCTCTCTCCGGCCCCCATCTGACCTCTCTGTTCATCTCCTTCACAATCCCAACCGCCCATTACGACATTCTAAGAGAAGAGGAAAAAAGAACAATAGCAGACGCCAGAGCCCGTCACCTCTGTCCCCGATGTGGTGAGGCTTCTCTTGTGTCTGGAAATCCTCCTCGGAGCTAAAAATATGAACCACATAGCGAGTGCGGTGATTTCCTGACCTCTTCAAGGATGGATCTCGAGCGCGGTGGCGCCGGAGCTGGCTGCCACTCCTCTCCTGAAAAGGTATGTTGGGTTTTCTTCAAAAAAGATCCCTTTTTTATTGATTTGGTGTGGCTTATGGGGCTCGTTTTGATCCCATGTTTTGGTGAAATTTGCGTGACAGAAGAAGGATTCTTGGAGGACGGCGCTGACATTAGCCTACCAGAGTCTCGGGGTCGTATATGGCGACCTGAGCACGTCGCCGCTGTACGTATACAAGAACACCTTCGCCGAGGATATAGAACACTCGGAGACGAATGAGGAGATCTACGGCGTGCTCTCCTTCGTCTTCTGGACCCTCACGCTCGTCCCCCTCCTCAAGTATGTCCTCATCGTGCTCCGGGCGGACGACAATGGCGAGGGTGGCACGTTTGCGCTGTACTCCCTCCTCTGCCGCCACGCCCGTGTCGGATTCCTGCCGAATGGTCAGCTGGCTGATGAGGAGCTATCCACTTACAAGAAGATGGACGGTGGGGGAGCTGCTCCGCCGATGGGCGCTGACACTGCGGCATCAAGGGTGAAGAGGGTGCTCGAGAAGCACCATGTGTTGCAGCGCCTGTTATTGCTTCTCGCCTTGATCGGGACTTGCATGGTTATCGGGGATGGTGTTCTCACACCAGCCATTTCTGGTGATATCTTGTTCTTCTTTTGGATTCTCCCCCATTTTTGGGGACGTTTCATTGTTCTCGGGGGATGTTCTGACCAACCACAGTGGCGGCTTTGCAGTTTTCTCGGCGGTTTCAGGGCTCGAGCTCTCCATGTCCGAGGAACAACACAAGTGTAAGGCAATTCTTAACACTCAAATTCACACAAAATCGATTTTGTTAGGATTAGCAATAATGATTTTGTTGTGTACAACAAGCACATTTGGCCAACCACTAGAGCTTTTCCAGGTGATCTGGTTGCTGTCACACTTCTCGTTTACTTCTTCTGTGATGTGGATGTGCCTAGTTTGATTCCTATATGATGCCTCTTGTTGTTCTTTGTTTTGATGACTAGCAATGGATTGACTTGCTGTATATGATGCTGAGATCCTATGGTTGCTTACACCCTTAAGATGATGTGCTTTTAGCAACCTTTTTTTGTGTCTAAAATCTACCATTGCATGTAGGTTTATGATAAAAGGAGAAAAAAAAATGTTGATACTCACTTTTCTTTTCTTAGTGACAAAAGTTTCACAAACTGACTTGTAGTATTTATTTAAATTACATGTCATACAGGTCTGGTTTTGACCCATAAGACAGAATAAATTACCTCCCAAATGTCCTTTGTAATTCTTTACCAAAGAAGATCTATGAGGCTTGTTTATTTTTGTACTCGAAATCCTTTTTTAGGAGTGCAGCTTTAAGGATCATGGAATTTAGAATCCTGTAAATGACCAAATTTAGGCTACTTGCTAGAATTTACCAAAGACAATTATCTATGCATGAAATTAGAAAATGTCAATTTTTTGATATGTTCATGAGACAAGTAGAGTAACAAGTTCAAATTATCTATTCATTCCTCATTAATAAATGGTACCTGTTCATTCTTAAATATGTAACTGGCACTGTTGTATAATCTGAGCTGCTTCTGACAATCCAATGGTTAGTATAAATGTACCAAGGTTTATATCACATGATTTTTGCTGTAATAAGATACTTTAATGATATGTTGCTTTGCGCAGCTATCGATTCTCTTTTCGGTCGTATAAACCAGCGATTGATATTTCTATAGATTCTCTTTTGCGGACTCGCCTGCGACTTGTAATGCTTAGATAGACTTTCTGGCTTGATGTTTACTTTTAGCATTCATCGATGTGCAGATGTGGAGGTTCCCATAGCATGCCTTATATTAGTTGCTTTGTTCGCCCTGCAACATTACGGCACGCATCGGGTTGGGTTCCTATTCGCACCAATTGTCATCACTTGGCTTCTATGCATCAGTGTGATCGGTGTTTACAACATTTTTCACTGGAACCCACATGTATATCAAGCACTTTCTCCATACTACATGTATAAATTCCTGAAGAAGACTCAGAGAGGGGGTTGGATGTCCCTGGGTGGAATACTGCTGTGCATCACGGGTATGGGGGGATTACATATTTGCCATGGTAGTCTACTTGATTATTTTCATGGATCATGCTGCAACTTTCTCTTGTCCATGCAGGCTCTGAAGCTATGTTTGCAGATTTGGGACATTTCTCACAATTGTCAATACAGGTAAAAGAATACAGACATCAAGATCTTTCCAATTTTTCTCAGTCTCTAGTTAGTTTCCTCATCTCATTGATGCTTCCACTTAATCCCATTGCCGATATCCTCAGTTCCATCTGTAATAAAACTGGAAACTGGCAGTTTAGTTTCTTGGTTCTGGCCTTTATTTATACTTGAGTCAGAGCTTGTCCAAATATTTCCTGGTACCATCTTCATCCACACCACCCAATCAGAATATTGCAAATACAAATTTGATCTTTCCCATAAATATAGTGATATTGCACTAATGAGTCAACTCCATCTTTTTCCAAGGATGAAGAAAAATGCATGACAGAAGGAAAATTAGAACTTCCGAAATCTTGATATTGATATTTGATATCGTGACAGCTAGAACTCTATATGCATGAAAAATATGTTTTGGGTTTGTTGCATATTCTTCAGGGTCGTGCTTCCATCTGTTGAGGGACGTAGTCATTGGTTCTCACTAATTAACTTAATACTCTGCAGATTGCTTTTACCTCTGTGGTTTATCCATCACTGATCCTAGCGTATATGGGACAAGCTGCCTATCTATCCAGACATCACATTATTGAAAGTGACTATCGAATCGGATTCTATGTTTCAGTGCCAGGTATGCCGTCAGGAATCTTGAAATTTATCTGCATAGCAATGTTGATTTTCAGTATACTGAATGTGGAGTTATTGTCTCGTTAGAACAAATAAGGTGGCCAGTTCTGGGAATAGCTATACTGGCAGCCGTTGTTGGAAGCCAAGCAGTTATCACAGGTACTTTCTCGATCATCAAGCAGTGCTCTGCTTTGAGCTGCTTTCCCAGGGTGAAGATCGTTCACACGTCATCTAAAGTACATGGACAAATATACATCCCCGAGATTAACTGGATGTTAATGATATTGTGCTTGGCTGTTACTGTTGGTTTTAGAGATACAAAGCGCCTCGGTAATGCATCAGGTATGTGAAGAGCTAAAACTTAAGTTAGTCATGCATTCATATCAAACCAGTATAGCAAACTACCAAAAGATTTCCTTGGGCAGCTATGTGACTGGCAATTGATCTCATTGAGATTCCATGTGATATATTAGGCCATATGAATCTGGAAATCTCTATTTAATACCGAGTCTGTCTATTCAACCCAATAGAGCCCACTCATCTTCTGATAAATGATTAGTCCTTTTCTCTCTTGCATGCCAGTCCTTTGAACTTTACCCAATCTCCGGGTTGGATTTCATGCACCTTCCACATTAGTATCACTTCAGCTTGTGCATACTACTGAAATGGCGTTGGACACCAACCTCTTCGATTGTAGATCCCAAATATCAGTTTAGAGTTGGACGAATTGCGATAACAAGTACACCGTGTTCCGTCATTAGAAATCGATCCTTTTGGCCTTTTAAAGTTTCTTGTGTCCTCGCTTGATATTCCACATGTTCACGACATTGAATCATAAAATGCCTAGTTTTGGTATATCTGATCGGCACTGAACCCCAATAAATAGGTGTAATATATCAATATCCATAGAGCGTATGCATCTACATTTTTCTTTTCGCTTATTCTTCGCATAATGAAATAAATACTAAGAGACATGACCTACAACAAATCATAGTCTTTTTTCCAACAACTTCATGAGGCTAAATGCTTCAGGCCTAATCTATGATCTGTTCTTTTGTTTGACAGGGCTGGCTGTAATTGCTGTGATGCTGGTTACTACCTGCTTGATGTCTCTTGTGATAGTTCTGTGCTGGCACAGGAGCATCTTTTTGGCTGTTTGTTTCATCCTCTTCTTTGGAGCGATCGAGGCACTGTATTTCTCAGCGTCCCTTATCAAGTTTTTGGAAGGTGCTTGGGTCCCTATTGCCCTCTCAATTATCTTCATGGTAATCATGTATGTGTGGCACTACGGTACGCTCAAGAAGTATGAATTCGACATCCAGAATAAGGTCTCCATCGATTGGCTCCTCGGTCTTGGCCCTAACCTAGGAATTGTCCGTGTGAGAGGCATTGGTCTCATTCATACTGAACTGGTATCAGGAATCCCAGCCATCTTTTCGCACTTTGTCACCAACCTCCCTGCATTTCACCAGGTTAGCCATGTTTTATTTACTTTTTCGGGTGTTAAGATGTGTGGTAGACATTATCCAATACAAGTTTCCTTGATGTGCTCAGTAAACATATCGCACTTCGTGGTCATTAGCATATTAATCTCGGTATTAGTTTCAAAACGGGAAAGGCTGTGCTTAAGTCTGATCACATGCTGCAATGCTCCTCCAGGTCCTTGTGTTCCTCTGCATCAAGTCGGTGCCAGTGCCATATGTCAGGCCAGAGGAGCGGTTCCTTGTGGGCAGAATTGGCCCAAAAGAATACAGGGTCTATAGGTGCATCGCACGGTATGGGTACCACGACGTCCACAAGGATGATTTAGAGTTTGAGAAGGACCTAGTTTGCAGCATTGCTGAGTTCATCCGGTCAGGCATCTCTCATCCCAGCGGCACGGCAGAACGATCCGAGAAGGATGATAACAGAATGGCTGTCGTCGGAGCTGGAATACGATTGTGTGAAGAGGATGCTGACCCAGAAGATGCAGTTGGCCCTTCAGGTTCGAAGGAGATACAATCACCTGTCACGGCAAGGAAAAAGAAGGTGAGATTTGTGGTGCCTGAGAGCTCAGATATGGATTCCAGCGTGAGGGAAGAGCTGCAGGAGCTGATGGAAGCCCGAGAAGCAGGCATGGCTTTCATCATGGGGCATTCCGACGTCAGGGCAAAGAGTGGATCTGGTTTGATTAAGAGACTCGTCATCGACGTCGGGTATGATTTCTTGAGGAGGAATTGCAGGGGTCCGGCCTTTGCGGTGAGCATTCCTCATGTATCGACATTGGAGGTGGGGATGGTATACAATGTCTAAATTCTATCGTAACAGATATGTACATCGATGTTCTTAGTTTAAATTAGTACGAGGATTCGGTTCCTCAGTTTGGGGGCTGTTGATTTCTGAAGCGTCTTCTTTTGCGGCATGAAATGAGATCCTGTTTTGCAGATTCTTTCTGTGCCATGTCAAAATGAGCAAACCCTGTCGTGTAGGTTGGAAAAGACGAAGAGAACGAATCCAGCAGCAGATCTCGCAGAGTAGTTTCATTCCATCACCCTGCACGATGACTCAGTCAACAGGATGTTGGCCATACCATTTCGTGCGGTATCACCCTGCAGAGAACAAATCAAAGCTTCCTCCAAAATATAGAACCTCAGACGTCGTCTTCCTTCTTTCTTCTCCAGCTTGCTTACCGCATTGAAGAAAAAACAGAACCCACTGATCTCGAACATCCAAACCATTTCTCTCCTCTTTCGATGCATCTCGTTTGCACAGAGGAGGCCCGAAGCAGCATAAACCTTATCTTCTTCTCTTCGAACATCCCACGGGGCTCCACAACGACAGGAACCTGAGAATCCATGCAATGTATCATCTCTTTCCCTTTTGTTCTTCCTTTCTAGATGATTTTACAGTTCGCCACTCCAAGAGGAATTTCCACAAGGAAGTAGGCCATTTCACGTATCTGATCACAGGATCGATGGAGCTGGAACAATTAAAAGAGTGATTCTTCGTGCCTACCGCCAGTGATCCTCGGAAGCACTAGGGAAGAAGAATAACAAATATAATAAGCTCTTTCCGAGGCGTGATTAACGTGGGAACAACCAAAGGCAGATATGCTTTTCACAGTGATTCCTAATTATTTGCATGCTAATCTTATCTACAACTTTTGTATTCCCACTATTAGCCGCTGGTGACCATTGGTTTCTTGCCTGAGTTTTGGCCGCGAGCAATGATCATAACATAGTATAACAAAGACAATGGATTATGGTTGGATTCCCCAAGCAATGATCTCTGCTGGATGCCTCAGCCCATCTTATTTAATCACAAAATCAAATCTTTTAGTCGCTGAGAGTATGCTTTCAGGGTGGAAGTGGCTTGTGTCGTGCAGCAAGAATCTCATCCGGCTGGGTCGACAGATTCTTCTGGAGTTTGTCTCATCCGAGTCACCTCTCGTCGCCGTCTCTCGGTAGATCTCCTGTTGTGCGTGGAAAGCCTTCGGTGTTTGGTGCTTCCTGTGGGGCTTTTTCATCTCCTGCAATCGTTTAGCTTACGTTAACAGCTAAAGAATACATGACGCATTAACCATGTCAGTCGAGTTCCGTCCATTATTCCTTGCATACTAACAACAGGAGAAGGTGATCTGCCTCCTTAAATATCACACCGCCACTCGATCTCCCGTGTCCTCAACCTACTCGCAAACCAGAGCAGGAGCCATGGCCAGCAGGCCCAAGAACACCATCTTGGAGAACTCCTCCGTGATAGCCATGAACTTCGTGAGGATGTCGTCGCTCGCGCTGGCCAACCTGACTCTCGGGCCCGGTCGCGGGAACCACGACGTAGCCGTGCTGCCGCAGCCCCCAACAAAAAAGCCGGCGGTGGACATGCGGCAGACGGAGCCCAAGCCGCACACCATCACCTACGTGATGCAGCCGGCCCCCACAGAAGGCGACGGCGGCGTCGACGCACGAGCCCAGAAGTACATCGAGAAGGTTCGCTCCAAGAACCGTGCCAATTATCCTGGTCCTTTACCTAATGTCATCCCTCCACCTCCCCTGCCCAAAAAGTAGGCCGCTCGCTAGCGTAGATTTCATGACTGTAATAAGAGCCGGAGGAAGAGGACGGTCGCTACGGTGCTTGCACGTTGCTCTTCTTCTGCTTTTCCTGGTTCGATCTTAGCGTCTGTGTCGGTTTGATGGGTGTTCGATCTGCGAGATATTGGAATGAGATGTGATGGCACGGTTCAGAGTCTGTACTGATGTAGATGTGGATAATCCGAGCAATAAACTTATCATGCTTCTCAATTGTACTTCCTTTCCTTACCACCGGAATGAGTACTGCCAACTGTTCATGCCTGCTTTTGTGCAGGCATATGCCGCTGCAGAATTCCAGGATGGTTGCAGTGGAAGCTGCAATTGCCTCTGCGGATGTCTGCTGCAGCACAAGTAAAGTTGCAAGTGCTACTTGGACTTGGATAATCTGCTGAAAAGAATATAATCGCATGAAGGTAGAAGTTTTACTTTGGGAGATATGGAAAACGACAAGAAAAAAACTCCTAATTCTGCGTAAAATTATAACAAAAATTTCCTATCAATCTGACAAGTGGAATATATTCCTTCTGCCGATTTGCAGTGGACACCTTAAGGTGCACTGCAATTATTGGTTGCTTTTAAGTGGAAAACGGGCGGCAATGGCAAGCTTTTGTTGGAACTCAATCCTTCAAACTAGTGGCAGCTGAAAAGGACGAGGAAATATCTCGTCCGCAGTGCCTTTCCCCAAAGCCACTCCACGACATAGCTTTCGTGCAGGACCACCAAGTCTGATGAACTGTTAAGTGCTGTGAGTAAAAGGCAGAGACAAAAGAGAGGCAACTGCTTCGGCCACCAGTTGCAGCAGCGCAGAAGAAAGTGGATCTCGCCTACATTTGATCGTTCTTGACGATGACCGCTTGTCTCTCCAATTAAAAACATCTGGGCTTGCCAGTTTCCATTAAAGTGTAAAGTAGATAGATGTTGCTCTCCGGAGAAGAAGAGCACTTTCCACCAGTGTGATCAATGTTGCTGCATGCCCTTCGGTGTTTGTGAAAGATCACTGGGGCTCAAGGTGCTCATTTTATACTTGGTTAGGTTCATCATCTTGTTGATTATGAAGTGTAGGATCGGCTTTGACTTTATGCAATCGGGTTGCTCATCGCATCAAATTCCACATTGTCCCATCAAATTATCTGATCTGCCTCGGTTGCAGCCCAACATTTGTTGCTGTTCTCCAGTGGTCTTGGCATCTTCCAAGAAAAGGAGACAGAGAGAGAGAGAAAGAGAGGGGTCGATCGATAGAAGAGAAAGTAAGTGTCATGTCGACCTCGACTAGCAGAAAACTACACAGCAAAACAATCGATGTAGCTTCGAGTTAGAGAAGGCATCGACAGAGAATAGGGTCAGGAGAGGGTGCATGGAGAGCAGAGGAGGATGGATTGAACGAATCCGACGGCATATACTGTGGAATGTGCTGTGGTCCTTTTAATGGCGGATTGAACGAATCCGGAACTCAAACATGGAGGATTGAGTTCGTTTATACGGTATAGTCCACCATCTGTGACGCCAAATTCTCATACGGACATAAACACACATCATGTCAACACCATGAACTATTATTTACTTACTGCTTACTTATTATTAGGATTGGCACTCATCGAACACCACAAACCACAAAGCCAAATGTTAGAGACGAAAATGCCAGTGGCTGGCAACGGTCCATCTCTTGCCATATGAAATCATTTATTCGTGGCACGCCAACTTAAACCATCTGCCCCCTTCCATGCGGTAGTGTGTAGGTCTCTCTCCATCATCTCATGCAACACTGCACGGCACAAACAGAAGAAGAAGAAGAAGAAGAAGGTTGTGAGAGGACGGAAGAGAAGTGCAGCAGCTGTCGGAGCACTCCGACATTCTACGTTTATGCATGGCTGCAACATCACGTACCGGCTGCAGTCGACGTCGGGGCTGACGGGCATGCTGAGATCGATCTTGCAGAAGGGAGGGAGGTGCTGCACCCGCTCCGGCTTGACGCCGAACGAGGGGCCGGTCTGCTTGAGGCACTCGCACAACTGGCGTCGCGAGGCGACGGTGGAGGCCATGCGGTTCAGCGCCCGGGCGCTCTCGCAGCACCGTGGGCTGGGATCTGCCCCGCCCTGCCCGATGAGGTACGACCCGCAAGGGATGAGAGCCGAGACGGCGTCGTTGCAGGTGATTGCCTCGGCCATGGTGTTGCACGCCAGCAGCAACGCCAAAGCCACCAAAATCACCCTCAGGCCGTACTGGGCTTTCTTCCCTTCCATTGGTTTCTTTCTTCTGCTAACGATCGATCGCCACCACGAAAGTATTCGAGCTCGAGTGTTGCCGAAGAGAGACGGACGGGAATGGCTAGCTACTTGTAGTCGTTCGGGTCAAGGGTGTTAGTGGTGAGCTCTTAATGCAATTGATCGAGTGGGCCTTTTTTGTGAGGTTTGTTCGATCGATTTGTGGTTTGCCTCCGGTGGCAGTGGCCACGAAGACAAAGACAAAAAGGAAACCCATAGATTGAATGCGTTGAGCAGTCCTGTGGACTATATTAATGTCCGACCGAGATGATGCAAGGAGCTTCCGATCTCTTAGTTGGAACTTTACTATCTTCTTCTCACTAGAATCAACATCTAAGCAGGCTAAGGATCGAACAACCATCTCCGGATCTTAGGAAAACCACAAGAAATTGTCTATCACCGGAGGATTGTTCCCAAATGAAGTACATGATTTTTGTTGATTAGTTCCCAAAAAGGTATGTTATTTCAGTCAAAACCAATGGTCTAGATTTTCTACCAAATGTTGAGAATCTTTGCTAACTGCGAGTTCTCCCAAGTGCTGCTTTGCGAGTTCCGAACTGGTTCGGATCGATGTCATTTCTTTTCATCGATCGTAAGGATGATGGCGATCCGAAGGACGTGACTATTTTCTATCACCATAACGTTGATTTGAAAGGAAAAAAACAGAGAACTTTACAGGTGGGATAATAATGCAAATGATCCCTGAAAACTAGCTTTACACAGCAGATGGCATCAGGCTGAATTAATGAACGCTTCTTGCACTTTCCGGGTTTCAGCTCGAGTTACTGGCACGGGAGTGGACACGTCCTCGGAACTTAGGCTGAAAGTGTGTCGTGATGACTGCGACTTGTTCTAAGATGTGCGGAGAGCAGCTTCGGATTAACCTGTGGTGGCGAGGAAGCTGACAGGAACAAGAGGAAGGAGAAGAGAAGGGAAACAACACTACTGTGAAGCCATCATCGGCTGGGCTGGTGTTAAGGGAGGTACTGGTAGTCCCTTTCGTCTCCCATGAGTTGGAAGGCCACAGGGAAAAGAGAAGTTCTCGAGGGCGGATAGAAGAAGGTAAAAGAGAGAGAG
Source organism: Musa balbisiana (assembly GCA_004837865.1). Lineage (NCBI taxonomy): Eukaryota > Viridiplantae > Streptophyta > Magnoliopsida > Zingiberales > Musaceae > Musa > Musa balbisiana. The sequence goes on along the minus strand of CM017190.1, from coordinate 30,165,179 downwards.
CCAAGAAGAGGGATGGATGGATGGATGGATGGTGGTGCTGCACTTTTGAACCACCACATCACGGGACATCCTTGATGCCTTTTACATTCTTCGCCTCCCGGCTCTCGCAGAATCATGCACAAAGCTGCAGCGTCCACAAGGAACAGACGATAAAGCGGAGACACGGCACATACAAATCTCCACTGCCCATCTAACTGGACCTTTTCATGATTGGATAGCGTACCACTGTCTAAATTCTCGGAAGCCAAACCTCTCTTCTTCCCTCTTGCAGATCCAAATCTCCAATGATTCAAGAAATGGCCATCTTTCTCTCGGTAGCGACTCGCTACTTCAGGCTCGAGATCACTGCCTTCCTTTGTTCCAGAGCTTGGCCTGTCTACTAAGTTTTTCTCTATGGTTTTGTGTCTCAGACATCGTCAGAACTCATGCTCATCTCCTCAGACATCTTTAGAACTCATCACCTTCCCCCCGTTCCATGTGTTCTTGAGCTTACAAACTGCCATTTCTAAGTTACTTTGATTTGGCTACCTGTTCTCCGACCAAAGATCGTGTCTTGCAAACATCTGATGATGAACGTTACGTACCACCTTTGCCATCTTCCCACGAGGATGCAGTGGCAATTCTTCCATTGCCTGAGCGTCAGCTCCTCTTTCAGCTAGTACCCGCTAGGACGAGCACGGTGGTCGAAATGGCCTTCTGCTTCCCGGTCCTGAGGCTGGGCAAGAAGAGCAGGGCCGGTTCAATCACTTCTCCTCCTTCGTTCTCCCCCTCCTCTCCTTTTCCTTCTTCTTCTCGGTGGCCCAAGCGGAACCTCTTGCCCTCCGAAATGGATATCATGGAAAAGAAGAGGTGGGACAGCTTGGAATCGTGGTCGATGCTGTTGGAACCCGGGAATGCCGAGAGCTCCGAGGCCAACACGGGAGGGGAAAGAGAGGAATGGATGGCTGATCTTTCACAGCTCTTCATCGGCAACAAATTTGCTTCAGGATCCAACAGTAGGATATACAGAGGGATCTACAAGCAACGGGCGGTGGCCGTGAAGATGGTAAGGATTCCAGAGCAGGACGAGGAGAAGCGAGCGACGCTGGAGCAGCAGTTCAATTCCGAAGTCGCCTTCCTCTCCCGCCTTTATCATCCAAACATAGTGCAGGTTAGTCCCAATCCATATTGCTCGATTAAGTAAGCGACACTAGTTGTGATTTGGGTACCGCTAGAGTTGGGGATCGTCCACGGTCTGTGATTTGAGCCCGTTGCATCTCACTCTTCTCTTTGTAGTTCATAGCAGCCTGCAAGAAGCCTCCCGTGTACTGTATCATAACAGAGTACATGTCCCAAGGAACTCTGCGGATGTATCTGCACAAGAAGGAGCCGTATTCGCTGTCGACCGAAACCATTCTCCAATTAGCCCTCGACATCTCTCGGGGAATGCAGTATCTGCATTCGCAGGGCGTGATTCACAGAGATCTCAAGTCTCAGAACTTGCTCCTCAACGACGAGAGGCGAGTCAAGGTTGCTGATTTCGGCACCTCCTGCCTGGAAACTCAGTGCCGGGAATCCAAGGGGAACATGGGAACCTATCGCTGGATGGCCCCGGAGATGATCAAGGAGAAACCATACACCAGGAAGGTGGACGTGTACAGCTTCGGCATCGTCCTCTGGGAGCTCACCACCGCTCTGGTTCCGTATCAAGGAATGACACCGGTGCAGGCTGCATATGCCGCTTCGGAGAAGGTAAGAACGATGCTTATGTCATGGTTGGAGTGGAGATTTAGGGGCTCACGTACGCTGCTGGGTTGCGTCCTTTTTCAGAATCTGCGACCGCCGCTGTCGACGACCTGTTCGCCTGTGCTCAATAATCTCATCAAGAGCTGTTGGTCGGCGAATCCGGCAAGGCGACCGGATTTCAACTACATTGTGTCGGTGTTGGAGAAGTACGATGAACGCCTCAAGGAAGGCCTCCCTGTTCTGGTGCAGCAGGAGCTGCGAATCGGGAACTCCCTCTTCAAGCTCCTCAAGGGCTGCATTGCAACCACTTCATCCATACCCGTGCAGGCCTGACCGCAAGGTTGAAGCAGCAGGATGCGTATCTCCTCCTCTCTTTCTTCAAGTGTATGACGTCTATGAACGACGGGTATTGTAATCCAGCAATGCTGTCTTTTTGCTCGTAGTACTCCGCAATCAATCCAGAAATCAGATGAACTGCAACTTTTCTCATTCATGTAGATCGAGCACGCTCAAAGAAATTTCTGTGATCAGATGTATAAGAAGAATCATACTCATACATGAGATCAAGTCCACCACCTCGATCATCTATTGAACCCTGAACTGATCATCTATTCTTCTTCTTTGTGGTGACTTTTAGAGTCAAATATGCCGGTCAAAGTTATCTATTGCCAACGCATCTTTTCTTTGCATGGTTTGTTTTATATCATAGATAAATTGACCATTGACTCATTCCAATTCAGCAGCAGGACTTTTCGAAGCATATATTTGAGTTGTGCTTTCACCACTGCAATAATTCTTCAGGTTGATGTGCTGCTTTCACTACAGTCGCCCTTAGAATCTAAGAAGAAGATTGGGTAAGGCAATGAGCTCTCATCATCACGTAGGACCAACCGGTTCTGGTTCAGTGAGAACCGATGGCAGCAAGCACCCACTGACCATTTCAACACCATGAAAGCTGATACATCAAAGATAATGTTTGGATTCAAAGTCTTCGTATGAACTGGTCAATGAAGCAGGAGGAGCCACATTGATGTTCAAAATAGTGCGTGGTAATTCCACACTGTAGAAGACGACATTATCTCTCTCTCTGTCTCTCTGAACGTTAAAGCACCGAATGCTGAGCGTGTGTTCTTTGTTGCAAGGACGAAAGGAGCTTTGAGATTGTGAAGGAGATTTTGTTACGCCTTTTAGCAATTGGATGACCGGAATGGGCATCACAAAGAAAGGAAAAGAGGACCACGATCGAGAAGCATATATGCCATGGCAAGCCCAAAAAGAAGAGGTGAGCAAAGGTTGGTGGCTATTTGCTTCTTTAGCTTTACTTAGTCCACCTACTTTGTGATGCCAAGCCATATGCAATGCAACAACTACTCGACAGTGCCCACATAAAAAGCTTTGGAAAACAGTAGGATTCGATCAGCCTAACATTTGGCTTTCAAGAACAGAGTAAAGCCAGGAGAAAACTGAGAGCAGAGCTCGAAGCATCGATGACTCCCAATCATAAGGCTGCATTGTGTGTCTCTGCATCACAGACTAAAATCTTCTCTATAAAACTCTTCACATTCGATCGAAAATTTCACGAAATATTAATGAATGAAGCAGATGGTGTTGAAACAGAAACTTATTATGACTTCTTTCTTCTTAAAATCTGCCCTTGTTTACATGAAGCAGAAGGTGTTTGGTTGCTGATCACTACAACAAAAAGATGAAGATACACAATAACAGAGAGAGAAAGAGAGAGAGAGAGAGAGAGAGAGAGCTTTCACCCTGACGACAAAGAAACGAGAGAGTAATCAAAGAAAGAAGAAGAGTAAGCATCGGAACTGACCTTTCCAATGTCCAAAAATCCTTTCTTTGTCATCTCTATCTTCCCAGTGGCTCAATTCCAAACTCCCCAAACTCTTGCCCCGATAAAACTCATGAATCGCCTCACGGAGCTCTTGCCTCCATTGCCGTTGGGGTTGCTGACACCATTCGTGCCCTCTTCCTCCTCCTCGTCATCGACGTCCCCTTGTTTATCATCGTCGTCAACGCTACCATCATCATCATCCCCCGAGTGCTGACCCTCCGACGCCAGGAAGCCCTTCGGGTCCACCCTCGAGCTATCGTCCTCCTCCTCCGCCACAGCTGCCGAGTTGGCGATTTTCCTCCCACGACGGCCGTTGCGCTTCCGGCGGCGGCCACCGCCCCCGCGCTCGCGCTCCCTGGACTCCAAGCTCTCCTCCACGGCGTCGATGATGCGGTGGATGACGTGCCGGTTCGGCGACGCGTCCCACCGCGCCCAGAAGCTCTTGTAGCAACAGAAGCACTCGCAGCCCAGCTCCGGGGGGTGCGGCCGTAGCCGCCGCCGCCGCTCGCTGCCCCTCTCATGGCCACCGCCGCCTGAGAGCAAGTACGCCAGAACCTCCTTCTCCTCGGCCGTCAGCGCCGCCACCAGGGTCAACACCGCCGCAGGGATCGCCGCCAGGTGGTCCCGCGGCGCCGTTCCCGGCGGTGGGGCCGGGTGGATCCTCCGTCCTTTCCCGTTGCCGAGCTTCTTCATCTCCCCACCAGCAAAGAAGGTAAAAGTCTCAGCGCCAAGGCAAGCGAGGGGGGGGGGGGGGGGTAATAATAAAGACGGTTCCTTTTGAGTTCGAGGTTTGGTGAGGGAGAATGGAGGAAGAAGGATGGGTGGTTGGGAACAGGGACTGTTAGCTCTTCGGTTGCTGTTGAGGCATCCAATACAACAGTAACAGGCTACTGACTGGTTTGTACCATGTTCTTTTTGGAAGCTGCGGTGGAAGAAGGGAATCAAAGGTGGGGGGATGCCGGGGGGCTGGTTATAAGCACCGAAGTGGCACGACGGGAGAGACGGGGAGAAGAGGAGAGGAAGTCAGGTGATGCACGGAAGAGAAGAATGATCTACTGGTCGAGAGATCGAGAGGGAGACCCACTTGTGGTGTCGGGGTATAAAAAAATGTAGACTCTGACTATGGTGACGTGGACCGTTGAATGGGTCAAAGAATAGTGACCGGTGACAGAGTTTGCATTTGACACTTCATCCAACCCAACCAACGCTAGAGAGAGAGAGAGAGAGAGAGAGAGAGATGGATCTCCATCCATCTATAGTGTGTAAAATCTACTAGGGAAACAATCCCTAGTTGACACTATCTGATGCGTTTATCAGCTCTTTAAACACTCCATCTACTATTCTTCCAACTTTCCTGGGAACACAAAAACACGAATGGCTCAACGTCGCCAAAACCACAACAGAAGAAAGGAATGAAGTTTTCCAGGTACATGTAACAATCGTTAGTCATTCAAACAAAGATTCAGAAAGTTAGAACGAGTCTTTTTCCTTTCTCTGATGGAATGATGTGTAGTGAAGAAGAACAATATCTTTTTTCATTCTGCAGAGAAGTAATTCGCAGAAGAAGGGTGCTTCTGTGACTCCTCCCTCCATGGATAACCATAAATAGTTGCAGGGTGTAAATAATAAGGGCGCGGCGCAGAGTTGCTTCTTCGATGGGCAAGAATGGTCGTCGTCAAAAGAGACCAGTGAATTTTCACGATGAACTCTTCAGGCGTGTCCTGATCCATGATTCAAGGTACCTCAACTCTTCGTTGGCGATTGAATGGCCGACATTAGGATAAGCCTACAACAACTCAACAAGATAATTGACTGACCATAGGTATTCCACAGTGCACCAAATTTTACAAATGAAGTAGGTCATGTGTAAATTACCTAAAATGTTGGATAAAGTTCAGACAGAAGCAAAAAAGCTCGGCAAAGAACAGAAATTACCTTAAACTCACAACTCATACCAGCTTGTTCCAGAAAAGGAGGTCCTGCTTGCCCCGCCTCAAATAGCACGGTTCGGTCAGCCAAACCATGAGACCACAGAATAGGTGTCTGCAAAGATCTCGGATGATCATATGTTACATGCAAAGGGTCAACATAAGTACACTTAAATATATGGAATAAAGGATCAGTATTTACCAAATAAAAAAAAAGGTGTAAAAAGAGTAGCTTAAATGCACAACAGGATAGTCTTTTTAAGTATGCCCCCTTTTGATTCACAAATTCATTTTGCACCAGCCCCCAATAAAATGGAGACATGAATGCTGCAGTGGTATAGTTGACCATTTTTATAACTTGTACATCCATTTCATCAATCGCCAATTTGCATCAGGCTATGAAGCTATTTTTGACATTTATTTATTATTGACAGGCACATACTGTGAGTATGAAAATTACACTTAGAACACTTCATGGCACTCAGACTCCATAATGGTTGAAAATTACACAAATGATCTTCGGAAGTAAACTTAGTACAGGCCACCTTTTCCGTTCATATTAACTAATAGTTGGATTAAATACAGTTATCAACTTAAATACTCATCAGCACTAATAGTTGCGCAAATATATATATAAAGCAGTATCCAAGTATCTAGTATCTACACCCACATGCTTGGTTTAGTGTAATGAGCTGGAGACCAATCTAGACTGGGCACATGGAAAATGTCATCTCAGTCTTCTTGATAGTCACGTTATATTTTCACAACAATCCTTTTAGGCATAGTGGTTCAAAGCCTTAGAAAGAAAGTACCGCAAGTATGACAATGTAAATTCAAATCAGATGTTTTCATTTAAACAGAAATATAAATGTTGGCATATTGTTACAACACATTGTAGAAAACCCCAACCCTCAGCACTTCTTTTCTGGTAATAATAACCATCTTTGTTCCCGATTTCAAAGTTGAGAATTTCAGTTTTATGGCATGCCCTCAAAGCGATATATGGTAACATGGATCAGCACAAGGGCCATGCCATCCTGCACAAGTGCTATGCCAAAAGTCACCACTATATTTAATTAGCATGCTTGGTATATACACCGAAATAGAATCTATGACCTAAGATGTGTCAAATTGTTGCCCTGATGGGTCAACACAGTTAGGATGTTGGCTCTTGCTGTAAGTATTTCTAGATCCTAGCACCTCGCCACTGGTGATATATAATTGATCATAGTAATAATTTGATGCTATCTTGCAAACTTACATATGCCGGTCCAAACTTGAGAAATGGACACAATTCTTAAATAGGTACAGTTGGCATCCATTTAGCAATACTTATCATAGTTTGGTGTTTGTTGTAACACAAGTAGTAATAATGGTCACATCAGAAAATGAAGTAAACCTGAGAGAAATTATTCTAAACATGCTAGTGAAGTGGAAATTGAATAGTTAACTACCTTTTTAGCTTCAGGAGAAATGCGTGCTATTATTGATGAATTAAAAGGAACCCATCCACTGAAGACTGCACCACCTCCTAGAGTTCTCGGATAAAGCAACACACTTGCTAATGTCAAGGCACCTACCAAACAATCATTAGTCTGTGAGCAGCTTCCATGCTTTGAAAAGTTTGTACTCACAACCCGTTCAATAAGTAGCAAAATTCTCTATACCTCCTTGGCTAAATCCACATATAAATATGCTTTCAGGGCTTACTCCATTAGCAATCTCCTTGTCTATCATAGCATGCACGGTCTGAACAGCTTTAAGGACACTATTTTCATCTTTCGGAGATTCCTGACAGTTGGTGAAATCAGAATGCAGTTCACGAGTATGCACTACAGTAATTATCGTAGAAAGCTGTGACAATTTAAGCTAAAAGAAAAGGGACAGCTCAAGAATTAATAATTTTACCTCCAGACGTGGAGGACAGCAGATAGAAAGCAATGGAAGGTTTGTAATCCAATTGATAGACAAAAAAATGTTAGGAAGAGAAAGATGTTGGGCTTGTGTCAACCATATGCATAGAACCATATTATCACTAGGAATAACTAATAGCATCCATATGGGCAAGCAGAAAACTAACTGAATATATACACAAAGGTGATCACCTTAAATGGGGATCCTGTGTTGCTTTAAAATTAATTCTTTTTTCAGAAATATAGGATCTTGTTACTTGAACAGAGAGAACGCTAATTTGTATCAATTGAAAGAAGTAATTAATTAATTTTTTGTCCTACATACTTCTTTTATTTTTTTGAAAAGAGAAGAAAAATAAATGCTCATTCCTTCCCTTTTTTTTCCTCTGGAGGCAATTTGAAATCCAGTGTGCCCCTACCCAGGGATCACCCTTCATTTAATTAAGAAATTGGAATTAGAAAAACATTGGAACCCCACCAGTGGAAGAGAAAGGAAGTTATTTGAGCTATGATTTAAATAACAAAGACATTTAGCGCTTTATTTTCTTTTAGCCCCTCCTTTGCGTGTATATATATTATCATGTCATTCAAATTGTACTGTAAACTAAAGCATTTATCATAAACACCCAATTCTCATCAGCAAAGAACCACAAAGTATAAAATATATACTCCAGAGCAATGTGATATCACAATTTAAAATCTCCAATGCTTCACATTAAAACCAACATATAGTTCAAAGAAATAAAAGCAGAACAAGAATTTCAAAGGTTCATGGTAAAAAGGAGAGAATACCAAAAAAAATTAACTGTCATTAGATTTAACATAGGTGAATGACCTAGCAGCTTAGATTACTCATCAATCACCTCGTCCAGCTTTGAGTTCTTCCTGTTCATACTTCCCAAGTTGCTGTTCTGGTAGTTTTCTAGAGAACCCTAATAATGCATTAGTTGGCCATCTAATGTAAAGGAAGGAGTTATTATATCTTTACTGACTTGTGATGTAGTACTTTCTCATTGGCATAAGAATAAAAGATTGGTAGTGTCACATTTTTTTAGCATAGCGGCGCATTCAAATTGGTCACTCCAACTAATCCAGGAGCTCATATGGTTTCTTTAACTTCAACTAGTACATGTGATCCTTATCAGGCAATAAATGAGTCAAGATTAGCTGATTTAAGATGCAGTTGCACCAAGGTAACTCCTTCCTACTCCATACCTGATAAAATCATAGTTTTTGTTCAATGTTAACATTGCACTTTTAAGATGTTGATTTAAGATGCAGTTTCTCTGTTCAATGTTAACAAGTGCAATCTTGCAGTTACATTTTTTTTAATTTGCAGGAATTTTAGTCACTATTCAAGAGAATCTAGCCTAGGCCAAAAAATTACATCCATTGTGAACACTAGCATCTGACGAAAAATTAGTTGTAACTTACAGCAGTCACAGGTATCTCATAAATGTCAAACCAGGAAGGCATCACAGCACCATCTGCAAAGAAAGAAAGCAAGCATCATACAGTGCAGAGCCAGATGAAACTAACAGAAGCAGAGACTATATTCCAAGATGCTGCAATATGTTCCACTTTTTGAATGTAATGGATTTCACAGCCAGATTTTAGATGAATGCTTATTCGTCCAGTATCACCCAAATCAGAAAAAGAAGAAAATCATCCTTTTGATAAACCTCTCGACGGATCAAATAAGAAGAGTACCTCCAACCGCATAAACCCTAGACGCGAGAGCGCCCTAATTTTCCCACACCATCCCACCTGTGATATCCTCGACTAGTGATACCGCTCTCAAAAGTGATGGAATGGGATCGAAGTAGCCAACTACGTAGATCGACTTAGAACGGAAAGAAACCTTTTTTTCTGTTTTTTACTTAAGAAAGAAAAGGAGATGCCATTTTCTTGGATCCAACACACCGCAAACCCGTAGGCGTATGGTGTAAATCATAAAGCAATCGAACCCATCCAAAACTACGAAGAAATTAGAGGAACGATCGAATGCAAGATTAATCTATTCATCTCATCGTCCATTACTTGATCTGATGAATCAGAACAAAGAGATATCAAGAGAAGACGAAACCGAGAAGGGAGGAGACGTACAGTTGCAGGAGACGGGAGACTGAGGGGCGGAGGGGAAAGACCATTTGGTGAGCCTGAACTCGGGGGAGGAGAAGAAGGTACGGATGGGCTCGTTGGCGGGGCCGGAGTCGCCCAACCCGTGCAGCCAGAGGACGAAGCTACGGGCCGCCATCGGATCCGAAAACGGCAGCGGGGAAGAAGCAGGGCTCTGGCGTTGGAGGACGGCGACAAAGAGGCTGACGGCGGTTATGGTGACGGCGGCGACGGCGACAGGGCGCAAGAGGAGACGGAGGGGGCGGAGGTTCATTATTTATGTACTTATACCATAAAAACTCCATTTTTACCCCTTTTAATCTTCCGAGGTGGAAATGGGCCTTTTTCTTATTTTTATTCAAAAAAATAAAAATTATTACGTCATGCGATTACTTATGCAATCATACACTAATCAATTCATATATAAAACTAATATTCGATTAATAGGATGAATATATATATAATAAAATATTGTTATATTCTTATTAGAGTAAATTAAATTACATATAATTTAATCATATGAATTAATTTTTTTTATCATCAACCAATAGAAAATTTTGAACCATATTTTAACCTTTATCTGTAAATAAGCTTCGTTCTTATTATCTGTTTTTTTTTTTGAAGGAATCATTTACACATAATTTTATTTTCTTCATTATATATATAATTCAAGAATGAATAACAAAAATAAGAAGAAAAGATATGTATTTTCTATTCATTCAATTCTCGTCTCACTTGCTACTATGGATTCAACTGCGATATTAGAAGGTTTATGATTATAAATTCGAATTGGCTTAAAATACAAAGGGCTCGATGTTATATATATATTTCAAATATGAAATGATATTTGATATATTTATATATATATATAATTATATTTGATTTAAATATTTTTATTATAAAATACTCAAAATAATCCGATTATCTTTGGATAATATTGACATTTCATCAACGTTTGTGGAAGCTCTCCGTCGTTCGTACATGGAGATGTCTTCCTTTCTGTCTCCACAAGCGAACAAAGGTGGAAGGAGTAGCTGACATGCATAGCATGATCGAAACCTTTCGTTCCCGATCTCTCCCTTTCACGCCGAGGCGGTCCACCAAAGCCAGAGCGAGGAGGAGAGAGAGGGAGGGGAAAAAGGAGGAAAGCAAAGGGACCCCCCTCCCCTCCCCTCCTTTAATTCCCCTAACACGCTCTGGCTCGATCCAAGTGGTCCTCTTTACAAAAGGTGTTGTGATTCATCATAATTGCTCACCTATATATTAAGCTAGAGAAAGCCATGGGTGGGTGGCACCTCCTTGAAGAAGAAGATTCAGTGTCAGCGGTACAAAGAACACCATGAAAGACGACAGTCCAAGAATCGATCATGAGGATAGATAAAAGGTGTTGCAAGCTGCATGCAAATGCTCCTTCCAGAGAAGCTACTTTAACCGCTCCTTCCGATCAGTACTTATTAGCCTAATATTCTTGCTTGCCGCTTCATACCAACAAGACTGTAGCGGAGATTGTGATCTACATGCATGCATGCATGCATGCATACAACCTGAGCTCCAAGTCGAAGCTTCTCTTGACATTTTCAGTATATATATGATGAGATGCATACTGCACTTTTAGCATGCAGATGACACTCTTGTGTTACAATAATCGACATTGCAGATAACGAGGAAGCGTGAGCCCTTTGAGGGTCATGTGCAGGAGACGGGGAAATCCGCGAAACAGTCTTTATGTTGGTGAGCGCAAAACATGGATGTTTCTTTGTCCACCACCTTAACCTTACACCATGTTAGAGAGAGAGAATGCTATGCATCAGGTTGACTGCGTCATATATCCAGAGAGAGAGAGAGAGAGAGAGGGAATGTGATCTATGTATGGTGGATCTGGGGTTTCGTTGGGACCTCGAACTTGTTCCAAGGCGATTCTGTGTCCAAAGAGAAAAGAAGCAGCCCGAAGATGGGCTGTCCCCGGCGATGGTGTCATGGCAGAACCAATTTAACGCCGTTGTCGCCGCTCGTGGTTCAAAGGTCGAAGCATCGGATCGGATCGGAGTGGGAGATAGAGGAGAGAGAAATCTACTCCTCCTCCTTGTACCTGCTTTCTCGACCTTCTTTCCCGGCACACACATTCTGCGCTCCTGCTCCCCAAGTCCACTAAATGTCACACCATCAAGATTCTTCTTCCTCTCTCTCTCGACTCCTCCGCTTCTTCTACCTCGGGAGGAGCGTCGACCAAATGGAGTACGTGAAAGAAAAGGAGTAGTTTGGTGTCGTCCCAGTGGGCATGCGCAAGTTTATAGCTCAGTACAAGAATACAATGATATATAGGGTGGGATCTGTTTGGTTTGGTTTGGAGTAGAACAGACCAAGCATGCTTGTCACCACTCCTCATGGTGGCACTGTTCATTCCATCATTCCCCTCACCATCCTCTTCCCATGCCTTCCTCCATTGATTGCTTCACGCCCTTCCCCTTCCTCCAACCCATCCGAGCCTCCTCCTTGTATATATTCACACCCACTAGTATCTCATGTCTGTCTCCTTCTTGGTTGGTGACCTAATGTAACCCGGCCAATATATTGGCCATCCTCAGAGAGCATTGATCATAGGTGCTTCCACATCCTTCATGTGGTTGGTTCTCCGAGAACAAGGTATAAATGCCCACCACCAACGTGGTTATCGGATTTCATGAGGCCGGCTCACAGGTATTCGACCTTAATAGACGAAGGAAGCGATATTGGTGAGGTTCAATCCGATGATCGGCTTACGAAACGACCGTAAGCCCTTCTCGGATTGAGCCGCGCCAATATCACTTCGTCTTCTGGGTTCTCTTGTTGATCGCAGGCGATTAATGTTCTTTGTTCCTACTAGCGATTCTTGCTTTCCCTTCAGATCTTTTCTTTTTCATCTCTAAGATCACATGGTTTTCAACTGCAATGATTGATGCATCGATCCATTTCTCAGTCCATTGGTGCGTGTCACGAACAAGAATTCGTCTGCGTTTCCTATATTAATTAGCCTTTCGTTTCCTTTCCGGCAATGGCATTGAGATGAAACCTTTGATGTACGTACTGGCAACTATCTCCATACCATCTTCTTGTTTCATTCTTGTGCTTTAGTGGCTATCAGAAGATCAAATTCGCTTGACCTCACCAATATTTTCGTTTCTTTTCGCTTGTTTTCTCGAGGACGAGGAGGGAAAGCTTCATCTGACATAATTCCTACAAGAACGCATATGAGAAGAATTGCTCGTGAAGTAAACAGCCCGTAGACGAAACCCATCCACGAGAGCATCAATCGAAGGAGATAGAGATGTACGTATGAGGTTTCATGGAGGCTGGCATTTTATGTCTCATAGACAAGAAAGTTACCTTTATGATGCAACTCCCATTGTGAATCAAGCTTCCTCCTCTCGATCATACATCTTCAGAGACCATCTGCATAGGGCATCGATTAGGCTACATGTTATCATTTGGATGAATGCATGTCACAGTGCTGTTCCAATACTATCCATCTGTGATCATGTCGATTAACATAGGTGGAGCTGAAAGCTTTGATAATGAAACCCTAAATTGACTGTCTCCATGTTTCACCATCAATCAAAGCATGAGTTCTTCCCTGTCTTTTTGCTGGAAATGTCCCCATGTCACTGAACTTGTAGTTGCAGTTTACTGGTCGGGCAGCTGGTATTGATGTAGATTCCTTGCATTACAGTAGTATGCATCTTATTCCACCTTAATAAATTTCTTCTATCATCTTCAACCATGGATGTGAAACTCCTGACAGAATGATGTAGATTCCATTCCTTATGTCTGGCTATATTATTTAGAACATGCTGAAGAATATTTCTTTTCCTTCTGTTCTTATCTTCCATATTGTTATGTTTTATGTTATCCATTGTCACTTGCTGGAACTTCTAGTGAGTTTTGGACTGTCTCCATTAAGCCATGTAATCATGTTTGATGTTATGAGTATTCCTGAACATTATGAAAAGGAACAATGGATGTGAATCATCCTCACATTGAGAGAGAGAGTGTGATCTGATTCTTGTTCTGGGGCTGTAAAATTTGCGCAGGAGCCAAGACAAGTACAAGTAGTTCTCATCTCTTTCATTCACTCCTTCAGATAATTAGGACTGTCAAAAGAGCTGATAGGGAACAATCAGAAGATATGCTTCATTATTATATCCAAAACAAGTTGCAACAAAATTGAATCATTTACACTAATAAATCACCTGAGATTACTGTGCTCAGGAAAACCAAATCTCTAGAGTTGCGAAAACTCTGCTCGCATCCTTGTTTGCACACCCAAAGAGCAAAAAACTACTTCAAAGTGATTTCATTTGCCGAATTACCAGTGTCACTTCGATCCAACTTTGGGTGATTCTGCAAAGTTTGGAACGAACCTGCACCATGATTTTGTCCTCTGAGATGTCCTCAGTCTGGAGTAGGGAAACCATCCACGAAATAGATGACCGAACTTAAATTCTGTACATCTGATCTGGTTATCATTATCGTCAAGATCATCTTGTTGATCCACATACTCAGTAGAACCAACTCCGTTATGATCCCTATCTTTGTCGTTCTCCTCAACTTCATCATGAACTTTTGACCCTGTAAATGACCTTTGGAAAAAGAAAAGAAATGGAGTTTAAGATTCAGCAAAGAGCTCCATCGAATGACTCGCTATATCCATCTCTGGATACTTCCTAACGAATGAAGGTATACATTAAGATTTGTAAAACCAACATTCTTAATGAACATGGAAAAGAATAGTGTGAGGACCTTACATTCTATGTTGCTCCATATCAGTTCCATGATTTATCGGTCTTCTTCCCTTGCCTGGTCTGTGGTCGAAAGAAAGATGCCTAATAAAATGAAGCTGCATCGAAAGAAGAAAAGAACATTCGCTTATGTCAAAGGAAAAAAAAAACTAAGCCTGCAAATTGCATAAAATTATCAGGAGAGCTAGAAGAGGCAGCAGGCACAACAACAATATTTGGATCATGGGATAGAAAAGAGAACAAGCTGAGGCTGCAAACAATGTCATGATGCTTAAGACCATAAAACAACATGCTGATACTAAATGCAGACTGTTCATATAACAAAAGACATTCATGTTGATATCAAATCATGCAGTTATGGTCCAGCATTTGTAGGTCTATGTTAGTTGCTACCAAGAACTTGTATCTGCAATTAAGTCCCAGTGCACAAGTGTGACCTCAGAATCATCTGATATAACCGATCATACAAAACTTTCATAGATAGTTCAAAATGTCATTAATTAAGATAGATTAGACAACTGATATGTGATGACACTTCTCCCTCGACAGATAAAAGAACAAGATGTTTCATATAGGAAAATATGTGTAAAAAGAAACAGGATAACACTCTCCTTCCAGAAACCTTTTTTTGATTTAGTGGTAACTCATGGCAGTCCATCTAACACATCAAAACTGCCTTTAAGTTTATTCATCGCATGTACACTCTAAACTTATGGCTTCAATTTCTTATAAAACTTGATAGTTGACAAAATCATAATTCTATTACTATGAGAAGCAGATATATCACAATTATCATTGCATATGTGTATAATCTTTTAATGTAGGAGCATTGTTTCCTTCAACCAATTTATATCAAAGAACTCCTATGTGCTTCACTGGCATCCTCATGTATACGCAAGAATAGAAATACAAACTGGACAGAAAAGGTCAGCAACTCTCTTATAATCTTTTAAGAATGCAAGATCACTTCTGTCATACTCAAGAAATTTCTAAGGTCACTGATCAACTGGAATTTTGATCTTACATGAATCCAAATAGTCCACATCAAATTATATCAAGGGCAAGGGGTGATGTCGCAATCTACACAAAGGCGACAATAATGAAGCAGGGCATGGAATGAACAGTGCTTATAAACGAATGCAATTGCAAGGAGGTGATGCACGCGAGGTTACATCTCATGATCAGATATATTCGGCATCCGGGTTTTGAACCAGCAGTACAAAAACGCATCATCAACAAAACAAGCATCGAAGAGGACTTGAATCAAAGTTTTCAAGTCTAGAATGAGGCAAAATTTCTCATCCGCATCAAATTACTGAATTACAAGGCTTATATTGCTGACCTGATCTCCATCTTTGATCCCAAAGTTCCGTAGATACGCTTTATCATCCGTTAATCTATGTTCGTTGTAGCATAAGCAGAAATGACCCCATACGTGAGACCTGTTAAAGGCACAACATCGATACAAGGAAAAAGGAAATCGAGAGGAGCCCTCGTCTATAAAATTATAGCCCTAAATGTGAACCGGCACAGCATATATTAACATAAAAGAACAATCTTTGAGAGTACAGAGGAATCATGTGGCGTTCATCACAAAGAGAGAACATTTGTGTGCACACGTTTATTCCAAGTCTCATAGCGAAAGCGAGGAACAGAGCCTATCGGTCATACCAAGAAGTAGTTGCATCTTTGGAAGGCCGACTGAAGAGGCAATCGACGGCTTCCTTGAGCTCCCGCACGCGAGCGGTCCTCGCGACTTGCACATCTGCCCGGGAATCGATAGGCAAGTTAACCAAATTAACCAACACGTCAGAGGAGAAGGGGTTTACGAGAACGGAATGGATACCGAAGGAGGAGCCGTCTAATTTGAGGACGGAGAGGCGGAGGAGCGGGTCGGCGGGGAGGCGGAAATAGGAGAAGCTGCCGTCTGCCAAGGGGGAAGCGGCGTCGCTTGGCATCGCACACCATACGCCGGCGCCGGCGCCGCCTTGTGTTCCTCGCTTTCTCCTCCTCCTCGTCGCCGGCAGCGCTCTGTCTCGGTGGCGTAGCCACTGCCGACGGACGATGGGATTGTTAACGATGATGAGTGTGGGTACGGGAAGAAATGAAGGAGAGCTAAGTATTCGATGAGAAGCGTGCGTGGTCTGTAGAGACAGGTAGGGTTGTTTGGGGTGGAACAGAAGAGAGGAGATGAAGACAAAGAGAGCGAGCGAGCGAGAGACAGAGAGAGAGGTGATGGCCGTTGGAGAGGGGAAAGCGCTTCGAAATCGGGCGGGGGGATTTACTATGGGAAGATTATAATATATATATATATGGTAATAAATAAATACATAAATAAATAGAGGAGAATGTTTGTGGAGGTAACGGCTATATGTTGGGTTGGTTTGGACGGGTTTGGATTTGGATTTTTTGGATTCGGGTGTATGACACACACTAAAGCTCTACAGGACATTAAGGTTTTCCTTCTCTTTTACTGAAGCATGCAAAAGCATTTTGAAGACCAAATATGACGATGATACGATTTCGTTGACTGCTGTGTCTTTTTCTCATGAGGCTCTTCATCTTTCTTTCATTCATTCATAAGCAGATGCCGATCGATATAACTCCAACCTTCTTTGCATGGTTACAGATAATGAGTACAAAACAATGGTTCTCGATCAGAGTTAAAGAATCAAACTCGATCTTAATTCCAAAGGTAAACAACATTAATGGATCCAAAGCAGACTAATTACATGCATGGGATCTACATTAATCGAACTACACTGTCAGTGCCCCGGACCTTTGGCGCTCGGCCCTGACTTGGCTTTCGCAAGCATCAGAGCCGGAAAGGACGACGAAGCAAAGCCCTCACCGTGGATAGGCCTCGATCCTTGTGCCACATGCAGGTAAGAGAGTGCAACGAAGAACATGATGACGGTGATGGCCACACGGCATCCTCGTGGACTAATTATCGCCATGCCCACAAACTTCTTCGGCAGAAGGAATGGATGTTTGTGATGTGCAGGAAGGGGACGAGTCTAAGAAGCTTTATAGCAATCGTAGCGGGCGTCGACTCCAAGAGATCCATTTGCTGGACTACAAGGTTTGAAAAGGTGCCAGCATGGACGTTGACAAAAGGGAGAGTTTCGGCCGGCCGGTGCTCTCTTCCTCAAGATCTCTCTTTGACTCGGCTTCTCGTTCTGCTGCTGTTCATGCTCTCCGGTTTTGGGTCAATTGCAAGTTCGATTCACACGAAAGCATGCGCATGAGCAGGGAGCAGATCTCTTCGTTCTAACAGTCGGTCACCATGAATGCAGGCGAGGGCGAAGGAGAATGCGAAGGCCAGCGGCTTGGACTGGTGTGCCGACAACTGGTTCATGGACGGACACGTGCAGTCGTAGGTCGCGGTGACAGCAAGGAGAACAGCAAAGGTGTAGGCTGTCAATACTCGGAGTTGGCGGTCCGAACGAATGCAGTGTTCATATATCCACACTTTTCAACTTGGATACGTATGCCTGATGTCTGAACATGCATGCGTCAGTACATCAAGGACGACTTCGTACGTTTGATACAGCTCGATTCCAGAAGAATCTTCACCGTTCCACCACCAGATAAATACTGTAATTGGCTATTAAATCTTGGTAATTGTTTTCGAGGGAAGCAGACGTGGATCAGCTGGCTCATCGCATCTACGGGACTATGAGCGAGGAGGAGGAGCATTCAGACACGAGGGGCCGGAAGCAAGAGATATTGGACTCGTCTGGACAATCCAACTTGTCGGTGTACCAGAATCTAAGTTGTCAGCTTGTCGGACGGAGCCGAGAAAATCTTGGCTTTCTTCTTTTCTTCGTTTGCACGGCGTCTCTGACTTGCACAATTCAACATTTGAATGTTTGAATAAGCCGAGATAGAGTGTCGCCCGTGACTTGCTTCCACCTTTCGGTGATGAGGTCCAGTAGTACTGCATCCATTTGTCTGTCGTATGCTACGTGAGCGTGAGTGATCTTATATCATAGGACCCCTCGCGAGAGAGGTTGGCACGAATATACAAGCAAGATACTTGGCCAATCCAGATTGCACGAATACACCAGGTTGCATTAGTCCAAAGGATGCACAGAACAAGTTCATTAAGAGAGTCCGAATCAGTGTAAATATTGCTAGATTTTATTTGGTTATGAGCAAGGAAGCTTAGAGATGTGACCACATGCATCGCCTGAAACTGAGAAGATTGACACCATCTCATAAAAAGTATGTTAATAAGGTGATACAAGCCTCAACATATCCGTGTCACAAAAGAAGTTGATACGCACACCATATAATTTATCTCTGGCAACGGGAGAAAAAGAAGATTGCTAGAGTTGTGATCTCATCCCGCTTCCATGTACATCACCCAAGATCATTATTGTTGTTTTTCTCACTAAATCTAACCCTACTTTGATATCTAAAAAAGGATTAGTTGATGACATCCAGCACCAGCTTGCGGGACTTGACAACGGACCACTTCAAGCGCCGGTAATAAGCAGCTTGGAGCAGAGCGAGAGACAGTACAAATATCCATTTGAATCCCATCTACCAACACAGAAAAAACTAGAGATCAATGGATATCATAAAGATCATGAAGTCTAGTCTAGGTGGGTTGCAAGGTTACCAGCTTCCTTTCTTCCATCTCGGGCTCTGCTGCCCATGACAAAAATGTAACAACATCCTTCCCCATCTGTAATAACACCGGTGGAGACCCATAAGTTACGCCCAACAAAGATACAGAAAAGATTACATAGAATGTTACAGCAGAAACTATCAGAGAGCGTACCTGTGCCTCTGTGGCAGGAGTACCATCTTCGTATTCAACGGCACCATCAATAAGCATTTTGGGCATAGCTATTGCACCACCAGGAAAGTATGGATTATAGTGCAGTCCATCTCGAATCTGCATTTCCAATTATATCAACAAAATAAATGAGAAATTTCAACAAAATCACAAACTTATGCAGATTAGCACAAGCACATTAAGCAAAGGAAATACAAGATTGTGTCAAATAATAACTTGTGCACGGTGACATATCATGTCACATACATCAAGAAATTGCTGAATTAGCTTTTCTCTATAAGCAATGGCAACTTGTAAGAACAAAGAAGTGACATTTTATGCTTCTGGAACTTAAAACTATTGTTGCTATTTCAGTGCGTCACTAGATTCATATTCTCAGAATGCGCCTCCATGACCAAATAGGAATTCTACAGCACAAATAAAGTCAATTGATGCTCCGGAAATACACTGTCAGATTGAGCCTAGAGAAAACAGTATCAAATGCTTGTCCAACTCAAAGTTACGTTATAACCAGTACTTCTCGTATATGTTAATTATCTTGTCGTGTATATATGAGATGTACCTTAGTACATGATAGAAGCTGTTGCCAGCAATTACAACATTACATGAATGTTGACTGTTAGTCTCACAGGAAAGCACTAACAACTTTGTACAGTTTTTTGGAATCTTACCGAAACACCAGCAGGAGGATCACGGTAGCCAGTGAGAAGAGCAAACACGTAATTTTGGCCATTGTGTCGTGCCTGGAAAAGAATAAGGAAAAGGGTAAGAATTAGATGTCTGTCGTGGACAACAAATGTTATAAATAACCAAAATTCACATGCAGTAGTTTTACCTTGGTAATCAGGCTAAGGTCTGGAGGATATGCCCCTCCATTTGCAAATCTGGCTGCTTGTTCATTTGTATATGGCTGAGGAAAACGGTCACTTACTTTACCAGGACGAGTGAACATTTCACCTTCATCATTGGGACCATCAACCACCTCAATCTCAGCAGCCATTGCTTTTGTCTCCTCCTCGGTATAAGCCACACCGACAAGATCTCGATATGAAATCAGAGACATAGAATGGCAAGAAGCACAAACTTGTTGATAAACTTGGTGGCCACGACGTATTCTGATCAAATCATTGAATGTGACTCAATGTAAAGGAGTCATAAAAGCTGTACTAGCTACATTGGTAAATTTTGTATCTAAACAATGACATTGAATATAAACAAAACTAAATTGACACCAGATTTTACTTAAAGAATCATTTAAATTAATAAACTGAAGCTGATTGCAACATTCTTCTACTCACGATGCATGATCATAAGAACTGAGAATGCCTTTGTGAGGCCATGGATAGCTGGGAGCTGGTAAGCCATGTTCTGCTTCATCGGCAGATGTTACGGTAGCAAAGCTCAGAATACCAGAAATACCAGCTCCAACTAGTGCCAAGACTTTTAGTGACTTAATACCTGCATCCTCCTGCCTTACAGATGAAACCAATGATGGTGCCTGCACCTAAAAGAATTGAACAGAAACAGCATAACTTTTCAAATCAAAGAAAGAAAATTCAGTGAACCTCCGCATATCAAATTCACCGGCAGAATATCAAAGGATATGATATCTTAGTAAGGAATATATATATATTCTATATTCCCGAAATAAATCATAATATGTTGGTAAGTAGTAGTGTAACGAAAACCCTCCAAATGCAGGTACTCGCTCAATAATTCCTGAGACATATGTGTTGAGAAAGGTGATAAATTATGACATTCCATACGTGACCGGTGCCTTAACAATAACAAATTTTGAATTTCGGTGAGCCCTAGAACAGCTTAACAGCCTCATTTTTTCCATGATTTTACCCTACAATTTTTGCTGGATATGAAACCTCTAGTCAGAAAGACCAAGCAGACAATTTTCATATGCAATGAAAACTTACCACAAAAAATTAAATGATAGCATCTTTCACATGAAAAGGATATATAATTTGCTATATCGGAAAGGCACACATAACCCAGTGAACAAATTCACCGAGGCAAACCCTACAAGCTCAGCCAAATATAATATGCCTACCAGCACATGAAGATCGCCCCATATGTTCCTTACATGAAAGATGAAGAACTCTCGGTCAATAAGCACTTTTCTTCCGGCATAACATTTCAAATAAAGTCAAACAAACTGAACTAACAAAGCAAGTTAGCCCACTCAGTCCACAACAACAAAAACAAAACTTGGCTGCCAGCCTTCTACCTTTCTCCCATTCAAGTTCTGCTTATCTGGAGCTTGGAAGAGTTTGAGAAGTACTTGACAAGGAGAGAAGAATAAAAACAATAAATTTTTGTTTCAAATTCTCTAATTAATTATGACATATGTTGTTAAGTAATTGCCCATTATTATAAAAAAATGTCTTATGATTGCATCTAGTGAAGCCAGTATTATAAAATGGGATCAATACCAGGATCAACTTAGGATCCGTGATTGGGATCAGGATCAAGATGGTGAAATCAGACATATCAGATTTAAAGAAGCCAAAAAGCGACTTACAAATTTAAAGAACATAGATCACATATTTTTCCTACACAAAAATCTTATAGAGATAGATAGCTTTCGAAAAGAATGATATCAGAAGTACCATAACTATTGAGTTTTTGTAATCTAATTAAAGCTGGACAATTTGTTATACGGAATCAGAAAACACTACAAGACATTAAAAAGTAGAATTTCATATATGTGCCGCCTTAAAGATGAACAAAAGGAAAGGAGCGAACAACAGTATCGCATCCAACAGTAGTTGCTTGTCTTATGCAACAACATTTTGAAGACCTAAAAAATATAAAATGAAAGGAGCGTACAATCATCTTGTTTGCCAGACAAAAACAAATTGTCATATGCGAATCTTATACACATACAGATCTACATGTTTAACCTGAGAATGAGATGAAACTTTTTTTTTTTTTGGTCATTAGATGGTGAATTGGCATAAATCATGACGATTTGCTAACCTATAACATATACCGAGTCATCAACTAAAAGAAAGGTAAGAGAAAAATCATTACCGATGATTGGAACCGAAAGCCCTTCCTCAGAAGCCGGTTGACGACTCTTCCAGCGGCCATCGAGTTGAATCTTCACCAAAATGTTTCTAATCATCGCCATGATTTTGAACAGTGGGAAGCAGAAATCAGATATCCAGAACAACTAGTTACAAGCAGATAAACTGAAAGATGGAAGGCGAACGCAATATCAAACAAAAGGACATACATTTGTTCAGAGTTCACTAGTAGCAATAAATGAAGGGCAAAGTGACGCAGTAAACAGAACCAAAAGTAGTTAGAGAGATGCACTAAACTTGTCGTATCAAAAACAAGTTACAGGAAATAACAATTTCTTGATTAGGAACGAAAGTAAGCCAGAAATAAGATGTCTTTCCTCCGATTCAGATATCGTCTGCTATGATCCGACATCATAAATGCCAAACAAGAGGCGACAGGGAAGAAATAAGTGGGAGTAATGCATAATTAGATCCATCGATTCACCAAAAGAAGGGAAAGAAATCGTGGATTAAAATTTAAAAGCTAGCGACGGCCAATACGAATCGAATCGCAGGTCTGGCCATACAGATCGGGGACTGGGCTAAACCCACGACCCAGAAGAACAGCGGAATCCTCATGATACTAAGTAGATATGGCAGGCCTTCGACCACGAGACGGAGATCAAAACAAGAAAAGGCGATCAAGGAGAGGAGGAAACGGAACCTGGCGAAGCTGCGGGAGAATACCCCGGAAATCTACACAATGATCCTTTCTTTGCGTAACTTCTCCTTCTACTGCTGCAGACGAATCTCTCTCGCCCTCTCTTTGTGTGTGGCGGAATGGGGCGAAGCGTCAGCCGCAGCCACACCGGCACAAGCCAGACTGCATTATGTGATTCTCATTAATTCGCAAATTAAGGTATTTATTCTTATTCTCATTCTCATATATATATATATATATATATATATATATATATATATATATATATATATATATATATATATATTTGAGCCAATGAGTAGAGATTGGTAAGTGATTATGGTACTTGATATTATTTTCACTAATCCAAATGAACCAATACTCAGTGGTAATAATGCTACAAGACGATCAAAGGATTATTTATTAAGATCAATCAAAAAAAAAACAAAGATATGACACATTTTAGTACTATTCACGTAGCAGCAGATAAAGGATCTCTAGATTAATGCAGAACGACACCTCATATCCGCATAAGACGATCACATGACTTTCACGTTGTTTGACATCGAATACCATGAAATCGTTTCGCAAAACTCGAGATGATATCGCACGACATCGATATCATCTCGAGATTAAAGTCTTTCGTACTAAACCTCAATGGTAACGATAAATACGATCTTATTGTTAATATTATTATTATTATCATTAGTCATCTGGTAAAATTAAAATAATTCTCACCATAAAAATATTGACCACGCCAACCTAAGGAACAATAATGAAGAAATTGGAAGTCAACTAACTAGAATTATTTAGTATGCAAAAGTAGGTAACTTGTGAATCAAAACAATCACATGTTAAATCATATATATATATATATATATATATATAATAATAATAATAATAATAATAATATATTCAATTTTGGCACCCCTATTTTTTTCCCTAATATTCCCAACAAATAGCAACTCTCGAGACGGAACCTCTTATCCGTCCTTCCTTCTCCGAATTAGTCGTCGTGCGTTCGATTTCGACTCACCAAAATCACCACAGAGGCAACGGTGGGTCCGAGTTGTCCACTCTGCCCAGTCACAAGACAGGTGGGTTCTCGGGTAATGTGATCACCGTTCGTAGCGCTTGATTTCCTCCACCGACCGCTGGAGTTGATCGAGCATCCGCTTACCTCCGGTGAACGTAACCCCCATCCCAGAGATCTTTTTCCCCCTCGATTCTTCCTTTCTTCAGGCCGCGGACCGAGGAAGCCGACTGCTACTTCGGGGAACTCTCGTCGCCTGCCACCGGCCATCCCAACATGAGGAGAGCGCCATCGTCTGGCGCTGCTTTCGTTGCTCTCCTCCTCCTCTTCTTCCTTTTTGGCAGGGTCCGCTGCTCCCCCGAGTACAGCCTCGGCCGGAGTTCTTCGCCCGCGACCGACAGCCTTTGCGCTCTGCTAATCCGACCGTCGGGCTACCCCTGTTCCGAACACACCGTACCGCTTTCTCCCCTTATTCCTCTTTGATTTAGAAAGAATTTTCCATTTTGGTGCATGTCTGCTTCTCGATCGAAGTTCCAGCATTAAATTTCGTTACTTACCGTAGAAAATTTGGTTCTCAAGAACCAGAGTGCGAAGATTTTGGAGGTTATGGAGTAACGAAGCACCAAATACCGGATGGGGGAATCATAGCTCTTATTTCATTCTCGAGAAAATTCCAGTGCACGTATGTTTGTTGATCGATCGGTTCGTTTGGTAGTGTGATGTTTGATCGTATCACTATAATCTGAACATTAACTGAAGTGCCTTTAGCATAAGAAATGAATGCTAGTTGGCTACCTTCTTATAGTCATTTCACAATCTGGAAAGTGATAAGTGTTGCACCTCTATGTAGTAGAAGAGTTGAGATATAAGTGACATGACTTGCCAAAGATTCATGGACTTGGGAAGTCAAATGGTAACTCAAAGGAGTAAAAGAAGGAAGCACTCCTTGGCTAAGATTGAGTGGTTATTTTACAGGTAAACTTACTTTTGAGGAATTCAGAGACTGGATTCATATGAGAGGATTTTGTCTTAAGATGAGGACCAAGAACTGCTTCGCTGCACGTTCAAGGAGTAACCATGACCTCCTCAACATTTTGTATGCTGCTGTTTAGTTCATCATAGTACTTCTTTTGTTTCAGAAAAAACGAAAAACATGAGGACCAAGTAGATCAAGTGAGAAACAAAATGTATGATGCTCAAATCTTCATATTACTTCGTGTACGATTGAGCCGAATAGTGGGAAAAGTTCAAACAGTTGGGTGTAAAGATTTGCTGGTTAGCTTACTTGTAAATAGAGGATAGTTGTTAAACTGAATGTCAATGTCAGAACCCAACAGGTTTTGCCAAGGTAGAACCAAAGGGCTATTTCATGATAATCCTGAACATCGGTGTGCTCCCTTAAAAGGGTCTTCTCTTTAACTATCGGTGATGTCATAAATTTACATAGAAAAACATCTAGAATTTGCTAAAACTGACTGCCCAGTACATTTGTATCAATATTACTCTGAAAATGTAAGATGTATCTAATCTGCAAGTATTTACCATGTTATCTCTGCCTGCATAATTATGGTGAAATTACTTTATTGAGTTATAATATGTTGTCTGTTACCGATATAAGCTAACAGTTTACTGATTTTGTTAGTTACTCGTTCTCATTCAGGTTTTTCTTGAATAATTGTATAAGCTCACGGCTGTTGCACCTGTGATGATCATAATCTATGCCGTGCAACCATAAATATTGTTAGAAAAACATCTAGAAACTGGCAAAAGTGAGTGTATAATAAATGCATTTATATCAATTGAATGGTGAAAAGTTTAAGATACATCTTGTGTGTATAACTAGATTTAATGATTACAGGACATGTGTCTTTGTCTTCTCATGTCTCTTCTTAATAACTTGCACAAGTATGATGGGAATTACCTAGTTGAGTTGTATCCTATTAGCATGTTGTCTCTTTAGTGACTCTCATTCTGTTTTACTTAAAACAATTGTATAAGCACAAGTCTTCTGGAGGTGAAGGCAAAGGCAGTCCTACCTGTCTCTGTTTCCTTGATTCTTCCATTACATTCACATGACATTTTATACTGCTGCTTAGCTGATATTGTTTTATATCAAGATATTATTTCTGACACTATGGTCTAACCAACACTGAGGCTTCTTGTCCTTTTCTGAATCACAAATCCAGGTGCTAATTGGCAAGTGAAAATTGCAGGTTGAGACTAAAGATGGCTACCTTTTAACTATTCAACGAATTCCACATGGAAGAAAAGCTTTAAAAGGAAAACCTGGTCCCCCGGTTTTCCTTCAGCATGGTCTTTTTCAGGTCTATCTAGAAGCCTCAAGCTTAGAACTTTGTTTCTTTCATCATATTTAAATTCCTATAGTTTCAAAGTATATTTTCTTGCTATGGTACATTCTTGTTGTTATCAACTATTGAATTGGTATGTGTTGTGATGTTGATATCTGAAATTGCACATCATATGTTGTGGTGCTAAACTAAATGTACGACATAATTCCCCCTTTTGTTTGCTTTCTTTACCGTCAGGGTGGAGATACATGGTTCATGAATTCCTTTGAGGAGTCACTAGGTTTTATCCTTGCCGATGGTGGTTTTGATGTTTGGGTTGGGAATGTACGTGGCACACGATGGAGTCATGGACATACCACTTTATCTGTTTATGACAAGGTATAATCAAATTGTATTTCATATTCCTTATATTACGTGAATTTACAGTGAGCTATGATCTTATACTTTCTTTCTATTTGCCGGGATCCCTTTATGTTCATGATAAATGGTCTATGCATTTCTCTTCGTGCCTGATTTCTATATTCTTCTTTCTCTGCATATGATTGGTGTATTATGTTAATTTTCTAATTACATTGTTTTTCCTATTTCTTCAGGAATTTTGGGATTGGAGTTGGCAGGAACTAGCTCAATACGACTTGTTGGCTATGATAAGCTATGTGTACTCTGTGACAAATTACAAAGTTTCCTACATAGGGCATTCGCAGGCATAATTACTCTCATGAACCATTTCTTTCCAACAATTTAGCATGTTCTGGTGTTTATCAGTGAACAGCAGATGTAAAGATTTGTTTACACATAAATTTTTTGTATTATTGACAGGGAACTATCATGGCTTTAGCTGCTTTCACCGTGCCAGATATGGTCGAGATGATTGAATCTGCTGCTCTTCTTTGCCCTATTTCATATTTAGACCACATCACTTCAAGTTTTGTCCGTAGAGCAGTGTTCATGCGTCTTGATCAGGTAACTATTGGTGAATTGGGAGATTTTGAGAAAAAAAATTCTGGTGCATTGAATTTGAGTTGTTTCTTTGTTTCTCTGTGATAGATGCTTCTCAGCATGGGCATTCATCAGCTAAATTTTCGAAGGTCTGATAATGGTTTGTCTGATTATTTTCCTTCGACAAGAATTCTTTTATTCTTCTGTGAGCAGTTGTTTATGGAAAATTTATCATACACAGTGATATGGGTGTTCAAATAATAGATTCAGTATGTGATGGCCACGTGGACTGCAACAACTTGCTGTCTTCAATAACAGGTTGGCCACCAATGTTAGCATAACATTTTTTGGTTTGTCTTTAAAAGGCTTGGTTCGCCGAAAATGTGTTATTCCTGTTTTTTCCTGAGTAATACTGCTAAAAAGAATTAAAAACTGTGAAAAATAATGATCATGAATGTAAAATGGATCGAGCCTTCACTAAATTATAGGTTCAATTGGAACAATTTAGGCTTTCCTTTTGGTTTATGTTGTTGTCATGTTTCTGCCAGTGAATCTATATATCTCTGATTTTGTTTCCATGAAATCACTTATGTAGGGAGGAAATTTAGAGTCTTCAGTGGAACATACTAATTTGTCAGATTCTGCACTAATTAAGGAAAATTGCCCAGTGATGTCTCATTGTGGTGTACCATCATCCCAGTTGGTCAAATCACATGAGATTGTAATGTCATAGTAAGTGAATGCTGTGAATATATTGTGTTGCTGGCTTCTAGAACTTAAGGCACAGATGATTCCTTGTCGGTACTAAATGCAGTCAACTGTGTTAAAATTTGGCTGATGTTCAAATCCATTATAGACTAAGAAAGGGAAAGAAAGTATGCAACAGTCTGGAACTTCAAGCATAAACTGAAGAGAAAAAAAAAAAGAGGAAAAGTTGTGGCAAAAATAGAGCAAGTTATTTTGCTGTAGGCACTCTTTTGTGCTTCTAGTTTGTCAATCACTTGTTTGTCATCGACGGGCTTGCTTCATTTTTGTGTTATTGTTACTTCTCGAATTCATAGTTGATGTGTTGCTGCACACTTTCGATGGCACTTTTGTCCATCTTTTTCTGTGTTCTCTAAATCTCTACATAGTTTCATCACCTACCCAGCTGTGCTTTCTTCAGACTTTGAAATACCTTTATACAAGGTAACAAATTATGATAAAAGAGATTGACACTTTTTTTTATGCTGATGATCTTTAAATATGGGTATTCTGCAGGGGAAAATTGTTGCTTCAACATGACTCGAATGGCCTACTATTTGGAGTTTGAACCTCATCCATCTTCAACAAAGAACCTGCACCATCTTTTCCAAAGTATGTGTTGTAATTCACGATATTGCTACTACACTCTCTAATACAGTGCCAAGTTTCAGCAATTTTGGGTTCTCATAACTTGTGTCAGTTAGCGATAGCCATCTCTAGATGTTCTGGCATGACATGATAACTATTGCTGGTCCCTGAGCACCCTCCAAAAAAAAAAAAAAAAAAAGGAAAAAAAGATTGCCTAAAGATTTAGTTCTTGCGTTGCTAGTTGTTCCTTTCTTGGTCTTCGGTTTGAGAATCATCCAACACAGGTGACATTTTCCTGGTAGGTAAACATCAGCTGACATGGTCTTTATAATTTGGCAGTGATCCGGAAAGGCACCTTCGCAAAATATGACTATGGGTTTTGGGGCAACCTTCTACGTTATCGCAGCCTGCATCCCCCAGCATTTGATTTGGCAGACATCCCAGATTCATTGCCTTTATGGATGGGTTATGGCGGTAAAGACGCATTAGCAGACCCCACTGACGTACAGCATACGCTCGATGAGTTGAAATCGAAGCCAGAGTTGCTCTACATTGATAATTATGGTCATATCGACTTCATCTTGAGTGTGAAGGCAAAAGATGATGTCTACGGTGACCTGATAAGGTTCTTGAAATCCCGGGGATGTTCTAGCAGTTACTGACTTGTTTATTCCACGGGATTATG
Organism: Musa balbisiana; assembly: GCA_004837865.1. Lineage (NCBI taxonomy): Eukaryota > Viridiplantae > Streptophyta > Magnoliopsida > Zingiberales > Musaceae > Musa > Musa balbisiana. The sequence goes on along the minus strand of CM017190.1, from coordinate 30,136,046 downwards.
CTAGTGTGTATAAAAAAAATCGGTAGTGTAATTTCTCATTGATGCTGAAAGGAGATCTTAAGCCAGTAAGACACCTCAAGAGGTGCATATAAATAGCTCTTATTTGGATATATGTTCTGTATAGACTGATGTGTGATGGAATCAGTTCCGGTGGATAGCAGCTGCAATATGATCTTGGGATAGATAACAGGGCAGGTATGCTTTTATTTCTACATCCCCTGATCTTCCACTCATCCGATCAACCTGATTTAAATCTCTATTTCTTTGCATGAGAGCCCCTCATATTTCTCCCATTAACAGCAACGATCATAATTTTCTGAGATTAACCGTATGGATCTTTTCATTTGTATGTATGTAATGAACTTTGTGGATATATGTTTCTACAATTAATCTTTGTTTCTCATTTGACTGTGAGGTTGGCGGTGGTGTGTGCCGAGAAGACCTGACGCACCGTCGATATGGTAAGAGGATGGTTTTGTCTATCTGAATCATAGATCCTCAAAAACCTGAACGCTTGATAATGTGGTTTCAGCGAATGCATCAAAGAGAAGAGAGTGGGGTTTGTTGATCAGATGACCTGCTCATTGTTGGGGGCGAACCACTCGATGCGTCTCGGACGGTACGTCTATGTCACTCCTTTGTTACCTTTTGATCTCATCCAACCCATCCATCGAACGCCGATCGATGCATCACTTGCGTGACCGGTATGTCCTTTTGCTGCGGCTCGCGTCGATGTTCCGTATTTACCCCTGGGAGAACATTCTGACGCGTCATAAAAAGATTCCAAGCCACGAGGGATGCCAACGTCACACACTGCGGCAGAGATGAGAGGTTTTCTTGTTATTTTGTGTGGCTGTGGTCGAGAAAATTAAAATAAATAAAATAAAAATGAATCGAAGTGATTGGGGGGAGTCTACAAACCAATAAAAAGTGCTACGTCACTGCTATCCTCACACCGACGCCGACCGCCGGCTTGTCTTGCCCATGTTGCGCTATTTCCAAAGCCTCCCATCGAGTCAACCACCATCTAAAAGCCAGAGAACGCCCGCCTCACCCGCTCTCCCTTCTCCGCCATTACGGTTCCCTAGCTTCGCTCTCTTCCAGAGGACACCGCCGCCGCCGCCAGATGGCCATCGTCACGGAAGGAGGTAACGCCGGCAGCGGCCACGGCGACAGCACCACCGCCCACATGCCTCACGTCCTCATGGTCTCCTTCCCGGCCCAAGGCCACCTCAACCCCCTGCTCCGCTTCGCCAAGCGCATCGCCGCCAAGGGCCTCCTCGTCACCCTCTGCTCCACCCACGACATCGGCCACCGGATCTCCTCCTCCACCGCCAACTACGCCCTCGGCGTCCCCGTTCCCGTCGGCCGTGGCTTCGTCCGCTTCGAGTTCTACTCCGACGACCTGCCCGTCGACGACCCCCGCCGCGACGATCTCGACGTCCTCATGGCCGCCCTCCGAGCCACTGGCCCGCCGGCCATCTCCGACCTCATCCGCCGCCACGCCGACGCCGGCCGCCCGGTGTCCTGCATCATCAACAACCCCTTCGTGCCGTGGGCGCTCGACGTGGCCGCCGACATGGGCATCCCAAGCGGCGTCCTTTGGGTTCAGTCCTGCGCCGTCTTCATCACCTACTACGGCTACTATCACTCCCTGGCGAAGTTCCCCACCGAGGACGACCCCCACGTCACCGTGAATCTGCCAGGCCTGCCGCCGCTCGAGGAGGGCGAGATACCCACCTTCCTTCATCCTTCCTCTCCCTACAAGATGCTGAAGAAGGTGATCCTGGAGCAGTTCCACAACATCTCCAAGGCGTCGTGGGTGTTCGCAAACTCCTTCCAAGAGCTGGAGAGCGACGCCATCGACGCCATCTCCCACCGGCTGCCCATCATACCCGTTGGGCCGCTCGTGGAGCCGGACCAAAACTCGCAGCGCTCCGACATCCGGAGCGACATCTTCGAGGTGGCCGACTGCACGGAGTGGCTGGAGTCGCAGGCGCCGCGCTCCGTCGTGTACGTGTCGGTGGGCAGCGTGGTGGTGCTGAGCAAGGAGGAGATGGCGGAGCTGGCGTGGGGGCTCAGCGACTGCGGCCGGCCCTTCCTATGGGTGGTGCGGGGCGACAAGCAAGCGCTGCTGCCGGAGGGCTTCCTCGAGTCGATCGGCGACCGGGGGCTGGTGGTGGGGTGGAGCCCCCAGGACCGCGTACTCACGCACCCCGCCGTCGCCTGCTTCGTGACACACTGCGGGTGGAACTCGACGCTGGAGGCGCTGACGGCCGGCGTGCCGCTGGTGACGTACCCGCAGTGGGGGGACCAGGTACCGAACTCCAAGTTCCTGGTGGAGGCGTACGGCGTCGGGGTGCACCTGCAGGCCCCGGCGACTCGGGAGGCTGTGGAGCGGTGCGTGGCGGCGGTGACGCGGGGCCAGCTCGCGGAGGCGATCGGAAGGAGGGCGGCTGAGTGGAGGGATGCGGCGACGAAGGCGGTGGCGGAGGGCGGGTCGTCGGACCGCCACATCCAAGCCCTGGTGGACGAGATAAGGAAGACAGGCAGCAGCGGCCATGGGCACGTCAACCCCCCCACGGTTTGAGCTCTATCCTATTGATCCCATGGCGCCAAATAAATAAAACACACAAAATCGCACAGTTATTGTTGTGATTATGGAATTCGACATGTTTCGGAAAATAATGCATACATGTATTATGAACTATAATTATCGATCAAAAGAACATCGAGTTCTTGTCCCTTTGAATCAGTCAACGAATCGTGTAGCAACACAAAGAAACGACCATGTCGATGGAGACCGTCGCCAGCAGAACCGGAGAAGACCGTGAAGCGAGAGTGATGTTGATTCCTGGGGGCATGTTAGTAAATAAATAGAGAGAAGGAAGGAAGGAAGGAGGAAAAGAGAGGGTTATAGAGAAAAAAAGGAGAAGAAGAGGAAGAAGGAAGCTACAATGTACATACTTTTCCATGGTCATCGATTGACCACTTTGTTTGTGTTTGAAGGAAGCTTGCCATCGGACGAATCACCTCCATCTATTTTATTTTCCGTGCCATCAAACTTCACACCATCTCCGTGGAAATTTGGAATCGACTCTACAATATTATAATATAAAAGAAATATTTCTGGAGCCAAAGTAAACGGAGAGAAAATAAAATAGTGTCAGAGGAAATCCTCAGTGACCTTAACATGCCTGATATAAAGTCCAAAGCTTATACGAGTGTTCGATGTGATGATTGAAGTGGTTCCGAGATGGAAGTATCAATGTCGAAAAATTTTGTTTTGATCATTATTCCAACATTGAAGTTAGTGATCTATGTCTCTTCATGGGTGTAGATTTGTTTTTTTTTTTTTAAGATAACTCCTTAACGAAAGATTAGCTTTTATATTTGATTTTGAAAGAAATAATATGTAATTATTCCAATGTTCCTCGTTTGTTATGTTGTTTATATGGACGATAAGAAGGGGACAATCCTGAACAACTTATCTTGGTGTTTTGTTAACGAGGGCAAATAGGTGGAGAGTGATTTGGACTTTTATCGATGATTGTTTTCACATAACGATTATACGTCGGATGATGATTGACTCTTAATATATTTTCTATCAAATAGTCTCACGTATAAAAAATAATAATTTAAAGGCATGATTATGATACGATAAGTGTTGTTGGAAAGAAGAAAACATTGATACCAAATGATCGATAATAAATAATAAAAACATAAATATAGAATAATAATAATGATCAAGTTCAACATGCCTGATATAAAGCCCAAAGCTTATACGAGTGTTTTAGGTGATGATTAAAGTGGTTCCGAGATGGAAGTATCAATCTCTTGAGACACCACTTGCATTGATGTCGAAAAATTTTGTTTTGATCAGATCATTCCGACATTGAAGTTAGTGATCTATGTCTCTTAATGGATGTATATTTGTTTTTTTAAAGAGAACTCCTTAACATAATATCGAAGATTTACTTTTATATTTGGTTTTGAAAAAAATAATATGTAATAATTTCAATGTTCCTCATTTGCTATTTTATTTATATGGACAACAAGAAAGGAGATAATTGTGAACAACTTATCTTGGAGTTTTGTTAACGAGAACAAATAGATGGAGGGTGACATGTACTTTTATCGAAAATTATTTTCAGTTATACGTTGATTGACTCTTAATATATTTTCTATCAAATAGTCTCACGTATAAAAAATAATAATTTAAAGGCATGATTATGATACGATAAGTGTTGTCGGAAAGAAGAAAACATTGATACCAAATGATCAACAATAAATAATAAAAATATAAATATAGAATAATAATAATAATCAAGTTCAACATGCCTGATATAAAGCCCAAAGCTTATACGAGTGTTTTAGGTGATGATTAAAGTGGTTCCGAGATGGAAGTATCAATCTCTTGAGACACCACTTGCATTGATGTCGAAAAATTTTGTTTTGATCAGATCATTCCGACATTGAAGTTAGTGATCTATGTCTCTTAATGGATGTATATTTGTTTTTTTAAAGAGAACTCCTTAACATAATATCGAAGATTTACTTTTATATTTGGTTTTGAAAAAAATAATATGTAATAATTTCAATGTTCCTCATTTGCTATTTTATTTATATGGACAACAAGAAAGGAGATAATTGTGAACAACTTATCTTGGAGTTTTGTTAACGAGAACAAATAGATGGAGGGTGACATGTACTTTTATCGAAAATTATTTTCAGTTATACGTTGATTGACTCTTAATATATTTCCTATCAAATAATCTCACGTATAAAAAATAATAATTTAAAGGCATGATTATGATCCGATAAGTGTTGTCGGAAAGAAGAAAACATTGATACCAAATGATCAACAATAAATAATAAAAATATAAATATAGAATAATAATAATAATCAAGTTCAACACTTTGTACTAAATTTGTGGAGAGAAATCGAATTATTTTAACATGCAAGGAAAAATCACAAATTCCTACCACTTAACCTAACCCAGAGATCAAAATTCGTAAGTCTCAAACAAAACAAAACAAAACAAAAAATCTCTAAGTACAATAATTCATATCCGAAGAAGTCTTCTCTTACATAAAACTCTTTATTATCAAACGGATTCGGGTGGAAGGATCTCAAAATACCAGTCAAACCCGACACTAGTGGTCTTCGAATTTGATAATGAGATGGAGTTCGATTGTAGCGTCAAATCTCAAAGTCAAATCTCCAACAACAACACGGAGGCAAAAGAAGAGACAAAGAGACAACGAAGTAGTCACGTCGTTCCCATCGCCACGTCGAAACCTCATCCTCGTTATCGTCCGGCCCGTGAACACAACAACACCGTGCTAACAACCTTCGCCATCCGAATTGTGTCGTCTTCTCATTTATGTGTAAGCAAACATCCACCGGCCTCGGGCTTTCTATGGACAACACGACGGTCACAATTCTAGCCTGCCAATATAGTACCGATGCCACCAGATAGACATCCCACTTTCCGATCGTACTTTTCTGCCCCCATGAATTCCTCCGAGTTTGACGTTTCTGCCTGATGATTCCCTCCATCTTTGGGGTGTGCAAATCTAATCGATAAATTAGATCGATTCGGAATGGTTAGATCCAGCTCATATGTGTCGGTTTCGACCAGAATATTTGAACAGTAAGCTCAAATCTGATTTATCATAAAATAAATATAGAGAGAAAAAGAGAGAAAAAAACTAAGTTCTTAGCTCAAATTTTATGTGAATAATCTTTATAATAAATTCTACAATCTTAACGGTACTGATTTACAATTTTACTTAGATTTATTTATTTATTTTCAGAAATCATCTTTGATTATGATGATACGTTAAGGTTGAGCCATGTTTTGTTAATGTTATTGTAATTATTTAGTTATTTCGGAAATCTGTTATCATTAGTGATAGTAGAAGTTTGAGGTAGACTATGGTCTTATGATTTTTTTAGATTTTTCACGTAAAAAATTTATATCATTAATTTATTGTTCTGCTATTTTGGTTAAAAATTTGGTATCATTAATTTATTGTTCTACTGTTTATGCTGCTCTGGTTAATATTTACATTTCGGTAACAAGTTGATATTTGATGAAAAACTTATTTTGATCCACAAGGAAAACAATTATTTCACTATAATAGTTTTTCCCAACAAACTTAAACTAACTATTTTGCCGTACCATTCTTTGATTTGATTAACCTATTCCAATCGAAATGATTTTAATTTAAAAGATATCAATTTAATTAAGTTTGCTATCCTACACCTTTAATCGATTTAAAATTTATAAATCTTATTATATATATATATTAAAATATAAAAAAAATATAAAGTGATTAATCAAATCATATTAATCGGTTTTGAATATTACATAAGTCATATTTGATTCCAATTCAAACTATTCTACTTTGATTGAATCAAATGAATTTGATATGATTCAATTTTTAGCCGTTGGATTCGAACGGATTCGAATAGCCCCTACTCACGATTGATTGATGCAAGCGCCGGCAAGAAGGACAACGATGGTGAGGTCACTTCATGAGCGAGTTCTCCGTTGACCGATGCACACGTGCTTGTCACCATTCCCTCCGCGCATAGTTTCTCGTACATCATCATACGTACGTGCTAACTCGTCTTAGTCAAAAGCACGCATTAAGCAAGTGGTCCTCCAACTTGGAACGAACTAATGCAATCAGAGAAGCAACATGTCACCGTTGATTCCCACTGCACGCACCAATACCTCTCCATCTCCTTTTCCCACACCACAACCATCGATTCCCTTTGATTTCCGACTCCATGGTCGTCTCACCGCTCGAATTTGGCCTCCCCTCCATGCATCCACCGCGATGCTTCCTCGGTTGCCAATGCAGCGTGGTGGAAACGGGCTCCCCCCTCTTTACGTTCCTCTAACCTTCATATAAGGGGGGGGACAACATTAGCTGCTTCCTCCCATGTAATACCTCCTCCTCCTCCTCCTCTCCTTCATCGACATCGCCAATGGCTTCCCGGTCTAGGGTTCTGTACTTGGCCATCCTCATGTCGGTCGTGGTGTCGGCGCTAGCGAGGCCGCTGAGAAACCTGGAACAACGACGTGGCGGCGCCGGTGACAAGGTTGTCGGCTTCGTTCAGGGAGAGATGAAAGTCGGAGGGCCGAGCCCCGGCGGTGGAGCCCATAATGTGACTCACTTCACCACCGACGGCATCAACGTTTCCGGGCCGAGCCCCGGTGTTGGTCATTAGAAGAACCTCCGCTCCATCTCGATCGCCATCATCCATATCCAAGTCCCCATCGGTCGTCGTTCTTCACTGCTCGTGGTCGATGGCGTCCTCTTTGTTTCGATATTGTAAGGATGAGTAGCACAGATTGTTTCATAGGTCGCCGTCCTATGTATAATGCATCTCATAAGCTTAATCGACGTATACTCAGCGAAATAAACTGTTGCTCTTTGTTAGTTTCACGAGAGAGAGAGAGCATGCACTCATGACAGACGTGACTTGCAGGCATCCACAAAGACCAAGAGAGCCATGAGATATCCAATTCACGATCCAACCCTGCCTTATTGGGCTCACAAGGCCCACAAACACCTCTTCTGAGACTTGGACCTGTGGGCCATGGACCGGTTCAAGTTAGGCTCAATTATATACGCGAACCAATCGGCCGATGGACCGGTTTAAGTTCGTCGGCCGAGTTACTTTTTGGGTTTCCCTCTGCTTCGAAATGATTCAAAGGTGGGGTATATTTGTTTGGATCGCGGGAGGGGGGGGGATCGAGGGAAAGAAGAGAGCGCGAGCGAGATGGCGAAGCGGGCAAGAACGAGGAGGGACGCCGGTTCCATCTCCTTCTCCGAGGGCGACAAGTTCCTCGACTACCGCTGCCCGCTCGTCTCTGAAGCCAAGGTCTCGCTCGATCAAGGGTGTTTATTCGGATCTTTATCTCTGCACTTGATTTCGCTTCCGTCCTTTCTTTGGTAGTTCTCGGCGGGGGATTCGGTAGATTTAGCTTCTTAGTCATCGATTGATGCTTGCTTGTGGTCTCAAAAGTGATTCTGCTGTCACATCTCACGTGTTGCTACATAAAGGCGGATACGATGCATCCTTCTTGGTTAGGGCGGATTAGCTTTTCGGCAGATTTAGCACCCGATGGAGGGGTTCTCTTTTCGTTTTGATTCTGCAGCTTCGATGTCACAACATGTTTTATGAAAGCTTTAATTGGTCGATTTGGGATACGAAAACCTGGTAAAACATAGAAATGCTCTACTTCGGATTCATCTCGTAGATACATATGCAATCTTTCATGGGATTGGAAGAGTTCATATCCCTGTTTTGGCAGATGTTGGCGAATAAATTTTCCAAAACGGCTGTTCTTGGATATACTCAACTTCTAATGATGGCTTATTTCATTGCAGAAGTGTCTTTGCATTCAAATTGATCCGATAGCTGGATCTTGGGTGTGCAGTGAAGTGAATACATAGTCTCCTGTTTTTCCTACGAGTTCGGATGTAATATTCGTACGATAAAAAAATTCCAGACAATAGAAAACTCCTTTTGACTATTCTGGTAGTTAATAACCTGCCATGCTCATGACTTGCATGTATGAATCAAGATCGCAGAGTTCCACTTTAATATGCAATTATTTATAATGATTGAGGCAGTGTATGTCGAGTTTGGATAGTCGGAGTCATAGGCATAGCCATGATTGTATGGATACTTAGTTGGTAAGTTTTGCCATCTTTTAAGCAGCTGATGCCTGGTCTTGTCTAGATAAAAATTATCTGAACAGACAAGGGAATGGATGCTTTAGTCGTCGACTGTGTGCAGCACGAACCACGTTCATTTTTAGGTGCTCAGTTCCGACTAGTGATCAGGTTGGATTGGGTCTGGTCAAGGTTTTTGTGTCATACAAAACTTCTGGTGGTGATTTAGGACTAGTAGTCTTCTACAGCATTGACTGTACTGAAGTATCCCTAATTTTATCTTCGGGCCTAGTTGTAAATACAAAAATTACAGAGAAATCTATAAAATTGTTGTGTCGTACCGTTCCTTGCTTTCCATTCGGTTGGGGGCGTTATGTTTGGCATTGTATTAAATAGAGTTCAGTGTGAGGAAAAGATCCATCTAACTGATTTTTTATCGTTGGGTCATAATGGCTTGTTGTTGTCGTTGTTGTCATCTTCTAGAGTGTAATAGTTGTCTCTCGAGATTTAGTTAATTAGAATATGGAATCATATGGCTGAATCGGTCTGGTGTTTTTATGTGAACAATGGTTTTACCTATGGACGGCATAGATGTTTTACGGTTAAGGAATAGTGTTTTCATGATGTGTTGCAGATGTAAACCTAATTGACTCAAGCCACTTAATTTAGTTGTGAAGCGATCAACTTTGTGGTCGTCGTTATTTTTCAACAATTTCCCTTCAAAATTATTCTTCTTGACACTAAATTAAATAACACCTTGATTTGTTTTTTATTTTAAAAATGATAATTCCTCTGGTATGTTATAACCTTCGACTCCTGTAATAAAGCAGTCAATATTAAATGAGGAAGTGATGTTTTCTCCTGTTAGTTAGTCTCTTTTGTCCGATTTTGTAATTTGAGGTTATTTAATCTTCTTGTAGCTAATTAATGGATGTTAATAGGCATAATCTTGTATCACCAACCCGTCGGCTTCTTCTTTTGTTTCTGATGTAGTCTGTCCGTTTTTTAGTTGGCAGTTGTGTTAAGGTAAAACATATCTGACAACAATTTGTCATGTATTTTGATAATGCTATACATTTGCCTTTTAATGTTATTTATATATTTTTTGCTGATCTTGTGATGGCCTATGTTCAATCTAACAGTTGGCATGCTTAGGGGTGTTAATTTGTCAGTTTTTAAAGCAATTGACTTGGATTCCATAGTTCCTCAAGCCAGATTGGTTTTTTGGTTCCATTCCTGGAGATATCTGTGAGGTTACAGTTTATCATTTGACATAAAAAAAGGTGCATCATTTGAGATTTCTCGGATTAAGAGAAGATGCATTGAAGATTGTTACATCAATTTTAACCAAGTGATCTCGGGTTGCTTATGCAAAACAAACTGTCTGGTCTTTGCTTTAATTAAGCAAAACTAAATGACTGTTTCAAAATCTTTGGTGGTCTTTGCTCGAGAGTTTCTGTCTGGTATAGCTATTTGGTAGTCTTTGCTTGGGCCTTTGTGGAACTCAAATTTCCAGGTTTTCTAGATGGTTTAACTAATGTGGACGTCCCAAAGTCCCCCATTTAACGCCGCCACCATTAGGTTTTAGCCATTTTTGTAGATTGATCAGAGAGTGCCTGTTGTTTCTCCTTTTGTTATTTTATTTGTTTTGATGTGTGTGTGTGTGTGTGATGATTTAAACAGAGTAAATGATATTGTTGAAGATAGAAGTCAGTGAGTGCCGCGTTGTTGAAATGTGAAGGAGCTTACTTATCCATGAAACTCTGATGATTTGTATTTCCAGCACAAAATGTGTTGCTAATTCTGCATATAAATAATTTGTCTCGGGCGTGCTAATAATCATGCTTTTCAGGTTTCAAATGTGGACAGTCTTCTGTCAGAAGACCGAGGGATGTTGGTAAAAGATGACGACGGCGTAAGAGGCTGCAAACAAAGACGTGCAAGACCGAGCCGGTAAGCTGAATTTTTACCATTTTCTTTTTATAACTATAGTGAATGTTTCTATTATACATACGGACGGTCTGTTCTTCTAGGGTTGAGATCCTGATGCGACACCCACTACTACGTGGTATACAGAATACAGCTGATGCTACCCCGGATATGTTAAAAAGGATATATAATGGTTTGCTCTCCCTCAGGTAAGCCTGTGCCTGTTTTTTTTTCTTTCTTTAAAAGCATTTATAATGGTTCGCCGTTTCCTCGGGATAAATGTCTCGCTGGAGACGGCAAGTAAGCTTAGCGGTGCAAAAGAGCATGGCATCTCAAGGTCGAGTTCTCTGAGGTGTAATGCTGATGGTGATTCGATCTTAAGGTGCATCATTAATGATTGTCGCCAGCAATCAAATGAGACACGGAGACGCTCTTTTTGAATTTGGGAAAAGGGTTTCTGCAAGTCTTGTCGACCATGAGTTGGGGGGGGGGGCGAATTAAATTAACCACGCAGCTGCTGCCCAACTGGCATGCAACCAAACTTTATCTCTTCTTACAACTAATGCTTGTCCCCCTCAGTCCACGTCCCATAACCAATTCCCTGACGTCTACTAATCAACGCTTCTTTTTATCACCTCCCCAACAGTGTCGTGAGCGTTATATTATTCCTCCTGATAAGAACCAATCCAGTAGGGGAGGAGTCTTTTAATCCGCCATCCTCCCTTGACCGTGACACCCATATCAATCTTATCTATCGTTTTTGGCATGGTTAGGGCGCCTCATTCAAAAAATCTACAAGTCCAAGTTTTCGGTTTTTGTCCACAACTGAGACTTTAAAAGACTTTCAACCGCACCACTCCCAACTGCAGGATTCTTGACGGAAGCAATGGTAAAAGCGTCAGGCAACAAGTCGGGCTCTACCGATTTGCTATCGCTTAGCAGCATAGTCAACAGACACATTTGAATGGAGGTGACAGTCGATTAAGACTTGTCAAATTAGAGATGTGCTCTTCCTTCCTACATCGTTTCATCGACACAATCACTTCAGCATCAGGGAAATTTGATTTTTTTTTTTTTTTTGTTCCCCCCCCCCCACACCCCCACTTAACTATCATCGTCGGGAATAGATCAGATCAGATCAGATCAGATACAAAGAGTGCATCTTTTTGCTGCCCTTTTTTTATATTCCTTTCCACATGACTACCACCGGCGAAACATTTCCCCCGACTTGGATCTCTCGTCATAATCTTCCTCCTGTACAATTTTTTTTTTTTTTTTTGGGATAGTGACTTTTTTTTGCCTAAGCAAAGCAACTTATTTGCAAAAACAAGTACGAATACAAAGGAACCGCATTTCTTCTCGGTCATCTTATCTCCGTCTTCGAGAACTGTTTTGCCGTTCGTTCATTCATTCCTTGATTCGGATTAATCTTCATCCATTGTTTCTCGGGATCCGACATAACACCTTACTCGATCTTCGTTACTCCGATGCGATTCATCGCTGCGTTGCGGACGCCCTCGGGTGGCGGCTGCATCCCGCACAGCATGCGGCTCTGCTCCAGTCCTGCCATGTAGCACCTCACCTCCTTGCGGATCATCTCTTGCATGACCGCTAGGAACTCCGCGCTGAAAGGGATAGGCGTCGGCCGCCGCTCCTCCTCCGCGGCAGACGACGCAGCCACGGCAGGGCGCCGCTGCGTCATCGGCTGCGGGGTCGGAGCCGAGGTCGGCAGCAGTTGGAGCTGGTTCTGGATGTTGTTGACAGGGCTGCCCTGGTGGTGGTGGTGGTGGTGGTCAGAGGAGGTGTCCATCGGATCGGATCCAGGGAGGGAGAGTGTGAGGGATGTGACCGGATCGTCGTCGTTGTGGATAGGAGTGGCGGCGATGGTAGCAGCGGTCGTCGGTTCGGTCTGATGAGGTCCTCGGCAAGGGGAAGAGTGAAGCACGACGCCACCGGTTCTAGGAACTGGTCGATAGATGTGAGGAACCTCCGCCGCTGAAGAGATCACCGGATGGCTGTGGTGGCTGGAATCGCTGACGTCGGACTCCGAAGGGCTGCCGGGGTTCATCCAAAGCCCTGCTCCGCCCGACAAGAGGACCGGACCGTCGCTGCTGGCCCTCTTGAGCGCCCTCGCTTCCTCGGGTTCGTCGTCCTGTTCGATCGCCGTGGCCGCCTTCGCCGCCATGATCGCGTCGTAGCGATGCTGGAGGCCGCCGTCGCCGCTGCTGGCGCAGGGGGGGGTGTACTTTCGCTTGAGGGTGGAGTTCCAGTGGTTTTTGATGGCGTTGTCGGTGCGGCCAGAGAGGAGGCGGGCGATGGTGGCCCACTTGTTGCCGAAGCGGCGGTGGGCACGGATGATGATCTCATCCTCCTCCGCCGTGAAGGGCCGGTGCTCCACCTGGGGGGACAGCTGGTTACACCACCGCAGCCGGCACGACTTGCCGGACCTCCCCGGAATGGACCTGCTTATAAGCGACCAGTTCCGGGGTCCGTGCCGCTGCACTAGCCGCTGCAGCGACGTGTCCTCCTCCGGGCTCCACGGCCCCTTTATCCTGGCCGCCTCCTTGCACCTGCTTCTCCCCGTTGTGGCCGCCATGGAATCCCCAAACTCCCACCGACTTGATATCTCGACTGCTTCGATCGATGTATCTGCAGCAAAGATGATGAAAGGGGGAGGAAGAAAAAGGAGAAAGGAGCGACCTTTATGGCCTAATCATTCATTCCTCTGTTTCGATCCGGTTTTCGTGTTCGAATGGGAGAGAGAGCAGAGAGGCTTGGAGCTAAGGAGAGAGCGAGCAATAGGACGGCGAAGGAAACAGGGAGTGGGGTACGATGCCTTTTATAGGGGCAGAGGGACAAGGATTGGTGACTGGGTTAACGGGGCGTTTGGTTGGGAACGACCGCCCGCTTCGTTCCGGTTCAGGCGGTTTGGTTTGGATACAGCTGGCTATGGCCACGCGTCGCCCGCTCGCAGCTCCCGTCTCTTTCGTCGTCTTCTTTCTCCTCGGTGACAACTCGGTGGTCACCCACGGTGGAGAGTTACAGGATCCGCAGTTGGTTACCTGATGGGCCCATCCATCCAACTCAGGGGTCGGCGGGCGGGTGCATCGTGGGCGGGTAGAAGGAAGCATCGAGGTCTTCCTCCACAACAACTTGTCCGTTTTCTACCACTGGAATCGCGATTCCAGTGTCCGATGTCGCGTTTCGCGCTTAGTTATTCAAAACCTATCTCGCTCTCGGTTGCGTCACCCCTCGTTCCTTACCTTTCTTTCCATTGACGGAAGTCGCGGTCTCTCGTGCGGCCCACCTGTTAGTTGATCTTGCGAAGACCTTAGCCATTCGTGTCGGAGGTAGGCATTTCCCAGAGGTGAGCGTTAAATTCCGAGGGCATAAGCTTCGGTTTCCATGTTCGTGGGGGCCCCAAGTCGGCATGGCTACAGGTATTTGACTCCTCATCAGGATGACAGCGGCCCGGGCATATATGTATGGTGGCATGGATGCCATCTGACGCCGCTGAAACGCGACAACCCCGTGCCCTCGTCGCGTTGATCTGGGACGTCCGTATCATGATTCCCCTGTTTCGTCTGCCCACTGCATCTTATCCCAGATGCATGTACCAACTTCGTGGACCTTTCAGTGTCCTCAATAATTAACTAAAACGTCGCAACTTTATTGATGGAATTCTCATCAGCCAGTTAGCACCTAACTCTGGAAGTGGATGTTTAGGAGAACAGAGTCGGCTGTGGATTTTGACTAGCCAGCCTGGAGAGCATTATACGTGCGTGTCAACAGTCGGTTTCAGTTTTAGTTGGTTAGATATGGCTCGAATTGGGTTTATAAGTGTCATAAACATATGGATATGTGCATATATGTATGCTTGCTACATAAACTATGCAACTAGTTGCCATACTTGGTATCTTTCTTTTTTTTTAACTAAAAAGAACCAAGTGGCAGCGATGGCATAATAATTACTGCACCCCTGTGGTGCAATCCGAACCGTCCATTCCTAAATCGATCCTCTCCTCTCTCGAGATTGATTCTTCAACTCTTCTCCCTCCCTCCGCTTCCTCTTTTATTATTCGGTAAGATCTGTAACTGACCTTCCTCCCTCCTTCCTTAATTTTTTTTTTTTGTTATGAGTTTGAAGTAAATCCAACGTGCACGCTCCTGCCCACTTTAATCAAAGTAATGAAGTAATAACTCCACCTCCCCGCCAGACATAGAAAATGATGAGAATCGGTGAGACGAGATAGCTTTGGTGGTGCTAAGCCTAACAGGCAGGGTATAATTTAATATACCCGTCGGAGTGGCATTGGCTCCGGTTCCTTTAGTTTCTTCGCTATGATCAAAATAAATGTAGGCGAGACGGGGAGGGAGAAAAATACGAGCAGCAGCTACGGCCAGTCCTTATTTTTTGGCCTTTTCTGCGGCTCGTACGTCGTGTACTCTCCGCACAGCTGTTGCTTGGGCCCCGCTCCCCTCTTCGCCGCTGTGTGTTGGACGGTGGGGTTGGGGCGGGGGGGCTCGCTGTGTTTGACTCTCTTTTATCTTCGCTACCCAGTCATTTCTTTACACGTTTTAGTTTTCCTTTTCTTTTTTTTTTTGTATTTTGAGTTTGCAAACTCCATATGCGGCCGTAGAAACAGAGGATATGATATTTTCAAATAGTGATATTGGTATTGGTTTGGACAATTCTAACCGCTTCAGGTAACAGCCATAACTTTCTACATGCCTCTCGCTCGACCGGTTGGGTTGGGTTCGAAGAGGAGTGAGAGAGACGTGATGCAAAACTAATACCAGTGGTCAATAATGGTGGGAGGGAGAGAGAGGATGGCGTGGGTTGGGGAGAACGAAACAAACAAAAGAGAGACGAGATTTGGGGGAATCGTATCCCTTTTGTACGCAGCGGTTACGCGTCACCAGCTGTCCAACACCCAACTCCCCTTTTCTTTACTTAACTCTCTCAACTATCTCGCCCGAGAGAGAGAGAGAGAGAGAGAGAGAGAGAGAGAGAAGCGGTTCGAACAGCACGTGCCCCTGCAGCTCCCCTGTCGCGTGGCACACGTGTGACCGTTCCCCCCCCCCCCCCCGTCTCTGCCATTGGAGAAGCAGGGGCGATGGTGTCATTTAAGCGGAGCAGGAGGTCACGTGGTGTGAGGAAAACGGGAGCCCACTCGGTTTCGTAGACGACAAGATATTTTGTTATGGCCTTCGTTTTCCAAAGAGGTAAAGTAAAGTGGAAGGGCATGGCGGCATCGAATATACATCGAGTGGTGGTGTTTGTGCCCCCATCACAGCTGCACGGAGGTACCAAAACTTGCTTTCCCGAGACACTGCCACTACTCATCCGCCCTTATCATCTTTTTTATATAAACAATGTTAGTGTGGCACACACAGAGTCTCCCGTTCGCCTGTTCCACTGCCCTTGCCGGAATGAACGGCCGACGAAGCAACTGCGAAGGTGCTGCTTGGATTCCCTTTTTATAGCCACAAGTAAAGGAGTCTTACCTGTACCTGTCTTTTGATTGGCGTGACGTGTGGTCCACGTGGGAGCCCACGCTTGCGACCCACCGTGGTTACGTCCTCCCATCGCAAAAAAGTTGGATGTCGACTGCGAAGGTGTCTTCGAACCCATCGTGATGGACCAAAAGCAGAACCGACTCGTCCATCCACCGCGCACTTGTACTCTCGGCGTCGTCGTGGTGGTGGTGTTGGGATCCCACGAGGCGGGCCACGAGGACACCATTAATTTCACTAGCTAATAATGAAATAGGTTCATTTTAGTCTCGGGAGTAAAACGACATCAACCCTTGCTCGGGAAATGACAACGGGGAAAAGCAAAAGAAAAGGAGAGACGCAGATGAGAACACGTTACGTGGTTCACGATCCTACCAGTCGTCTCCGCGGTCCATGTAGCAGCGGGTAGGCATGACATGACATGACATGACGGAAGTCCACATCGTCGACCTTTGTTTTGTTGTTCCTCCCCCTTCTTTTGCCGTGGTTCCTATCAAACTAACTACTACTACTACTACTACTACATGTAGTCTTCGCCGACGCTCCCTCTCCTCCGCTTTTTCCTCCATACAACACCAACCAAACCGCAACAGTATATAATACTCGTACCCACTTCCGCTCGTGATCAAGCTGTATCCATCCCTTCTCTCGGTCCGTCCCTATAGTGATAATGCTGCATGCATGCATGCACCTAGAGCTGATGGTACTTTGATCTTTTATCCTTCTTTTAACGTGTCTTCGAGCGGCCATAGGGAAAGTGGCAAGGGTTCGAGAACGGGGAGCCACCCGCTCCACTTGATGGAATCTAAGCAACACCCTTCCACAACACACCTCCTCTTCCTTGATGCTGCTGCTGTTCTCTTTTCTTTCCCCCCCTCTTTTATAGTCTTATGGCGAGCACATCGAATCACATGCGTCTTTGTGCCTCGGGCACCTGCAACGTCTACTCTTCCATCATTCGATTTATTAATGTCTTTGGCTCCATCATCATCAATGCTTTTTTCTCTCTTTTTTTTGGCTTAGAGGAGATGAAGCAAGCAGACGCAATAATAATGCAAGTAGCCATCGGGTCGGGTTTGGGAAAAAGCCATCCGTCGCTCGCTATGTGCTGCTGCTTTTTGAGGGTTTGTGTTTTGCAATGTAATGGAGGTCGCTTGGGATTCGAGGGGCGTCGCCGAATAGATGACCGGAGAAACGAGACTTGTATGTTGGACCAGAGGAATTCATCTGACTGAATTCGTTGGGTTGCAATTAGTAGGTCTCCAAACGAATGAAAAGAGAATATGCCATTCCTTGAGGACACACACACTCGTTCGGGTAGTAGCCTCGATCCATGTCACCTCGCATGACTGACGTCCCCATCTCACTTGGCACCGTACAATAATTGCACACACACATATATATATTTATATGTATGGGGTTTCATCTAATTGTTTCCGAATGATGATGTGGTTAGTACCTCGGATTTTGAGTAAGATAAAATTATGGTGGTTCCCACACGCAGATAAGTGTCTTATGCCTGATGCTGTAGTTTGCGTGAGCAAGTGAACTGAGCTGAGCTTTCCAAGTGAAACGTAATTTGCATGGTCGCGTCACCAACCTAATCCTATTCTTCTTCTTCTTTTTTTTGCTTCGGTCCCCCCTACCGCATTTGACCCGGTAGCCCATCAACCTCCAGCATCTCTACCAAGCCATGCTCATCTAAACCGTCCTCTTAACTTGTCTGGTTCTGATGCATCCATCATGTGCGGTCAAGTAGCACAATCATGCGTACAAAGCCACGCTGATCTAAACCGTGTTATGACGTGTCTCGTTTTGATGCATCTACCATGTGAGGTCAAGTAGCACAATCATGCCTAGGATCTCACATCCATCATGCACCCTCGCCTTGTATCCACAACTACAGGCAGGCAGCAGTTACTATTCTGCTCCACATGGATGTCGGCAGACACCTTCTTCTCTATCCAAACTGGCCTGTTCCTTTGTTAATTGCAGCTCACCGAGTCATCGTCATACCAGAGACTATATCGCATCCGACTCATCATGTCTCCTCCTCCTCTTCCGCACCAAACATTCTGCCGCCCCAAATATTTATTTCGCCGTACAACGCGGAGGCTATAGAAATAAAACGGAGCAGGAAAATGTCACCTACACACTCTCTGTTCAGCAAAACAAAACGAAGAAAAGAAAACCATCGGTGGCTACCGGACGGTGGTGGAGCAGTAATATCATGCCAGATATCAGACGTCATCTCCCCGCAAGGAGACTGCGATGGGGCCCAGGGAATGGAAATTTTGACCCTCTGCGCTTTATGTTGCTTGCGTGGGACCGACCGTAGAGAGGACGTGCAGTAGACGACAAACGGACGCCATTGCTGACCGAAGCCGGAAGGGGAGGGCAAACTATGGCGCTCATGGAGACGATGGGCGCGGTGGGCTGTCGGAACTCGTCACCTGCGGTGGAGATTCCATCATGGGCTTCTGCTTGTCTTGGGTTTATCTTGCTTGCTTACTACTACTACTAATATTATTCTTATTATTATTATTATTATGCGAGAATGGTTCCGCAAAGAGCAAGAGGGCAATAGTGCGGGATTTAAAAGTGAGTGAGAAACGGGCCGCGGACAAACTGTTGTCCGTCAACCCGATCCGGCCCGTATATCATCTGGTCTGACTCGAGAATTCTCGATTCGGGTCAGATCCCGACTCGATCCGTTACGATCATCTAAATAAATAGTCATTATTATTATTATTAGGTAATCACGAAATAATACAAGGCTCTCTCTCCATCGGCCGCTCGCTCGCTCGCTCCTCCTCTTTCTCCTTGCAGATCTCAAATCGCGGTCCACTACGACGACGAGAGCCGGGAGGGGGAACGATTGATCGGATCGAGGGAGGATGCTGCCGACCGTGTCGAAGACGCGCGGGACCTCAGCCGTTCGGCCCGCCCCGGGATTCTCCCAATACCTCCGCCGAATCGTCAAGGTTCTTCTCTACCCCTCGCCCCCCCACCCTTCTTTTCTTCCCCGAACCGAACCACATGCGATCTTTCGGACCCCTTCGGTGTCTGTTTGTCGAGATGAATGTTGGAATTCTCGAGAGATCCATGAGAATTGTACGGTTTGATCCGTCGCGTGTGGACGGCGGTCGTGAGATTCTAGGAAAAACCCGAATTAGGTCGAAGAATCGTTCGAGGAATGGGCCGAATTAGGTTTTTTCTTGCAGCATTGAGGTGGATCTGTTTATTGGTTGTTTGGCCTTACGAGCGGAGGGTTTCTTTTAGGTTTCGAGAAATCAATTATAGACTTCGATATGGAAAGTCAGTCATAAGAAACTAAAAACGTTTGATCTCTTTTTGAGGAACTGATGTATGGTCGATCGGGTGATCCGATCAGCGTGGCTTTTGTTATTAAATGAGAGAATGTACCAAATTTATTTGTTCTTCTAATACCAACGCTGATATTTCTTACCCTAACGTCATGCTTGGAAGCCTGCAAAGTAAGTAATCTGTGGCGGGGTCTCTGATGAGTTATCTTGAGGCCATGCTATATTTTGCCTGCAGATTGCACGATACTTATGCTCCTGATATACTCAACAGCAAAATCGTTGTGATGATGAAATCAACACTTCATTTGTTGCTGTCGTGTTTTACAAACTGTCTACTCTTGGTGCAAGATGAGTAACACGAGATGTCTAAGCATGTTTTTCTGATATACGAAGCTCGTTCAATTCGGTGGCAGGACTGCAACTTGGGCAGCTTGGTTTTGGTTAAAGGTCAACCGTAATACCGACTCGAACATTCCTCTATCCATATCCATGTGAATCTGATCTTGAATTGTGAATTTTTCATCCCTCAGATAACCGAGTTGGGTTTGGCTAATCGGTTCGCACTGGGTTGGTTTGAGATAAAGCTAGGTTGTTTTGGTTATAACTAGCTAAGCACATGAGCTAAAAAATATATATGTATCTAATTAACACCGCACAAATTTCTGTGTTACACACAATATATACATATATTGCCAAATTGGGATGGGATCTGGTTGGGTCAGACTAGACTAGACTTCTCTTATATCTAGATTGGGTTTCAGGTGACACCTTACATTTTCTTTGACTTGAGGATTTTGGTTCCAAGATATCCGATACAACCAAGCAAAATGATTGGTTTCAATCGAATGGGTTTGCACTTAACCAAACCTAAATTGCCACGATAGTTTCAGGTGGCAAACAATTTTATATGTAATGATTGTGTGAGAAGACTGGGAAAAATTTCCACATTAAGGTGATTTTTCCTGACGGAAAACAAGCTTTAGTTTACTATATGAAGTTTTAATTATGATGGGTTTTATTTCTCTGTCTTGGTTAGTGAAAGCATGTAGTTGATTCTAAATCGATGTCTAGCTTACCTATTTTTGGATAACCTGACATTAGGTTTATGTGAATGAAAATAGGGCCATGCGCCAGTTGTCTAGAACATTTGCTTCATGTGCTATGTTAGTTTCAACTTTTTTTGGAGTAATTGTGTTTTGTGTCGTGGATTTATTGTACTTGTTCTGCATGTTTACAGGTATCGAGGGGAAGGATGGAGATCAGAATTTATTTCTGAACCAATTTGACTCTTGATCTTTGCGAGTATAATAATAATATGATTTACACTGTCTCATGCCCTTGTTTCTTTTGATTTTTAGTGGCAACAAATGGATATCGAGTATACGTTTTGGCAAATGCTTCATCTTTGTACCTCACCCAAAGTTGTGTATGTATCTGTCCTAATTCCAACCTTTTTAATGTTTTTGAATGCATCATGTTTTAAGTATCTATCCTTTCAGTTTTCACTGCAAATTATTTGCAATTTGAATGCATCTGTACATCGAGCATAAGTTTCTATCTTTTATCCATTAATAACGAAGCTTGATGTTTATATAGTGGTCATTTACTGAATTCTCCATAATATTCCTTACATGATGTATGGCCTTTCTTAGTTTCAACAAGATACTCGATGTCTTACCAAATTTTTATATTTACAGTTATGGTGGCGGAAACTTGTCAATTATGTGATGAATAGAGATAATTTGGAGATGTTTGAGTTTTGTGGTCTTAAATATAAAAAAGTGGCCTGCTGCATGAAGCCTCCACTGAAATAATACAAATTTTCTTGTGACTTGGTATCCTTTCGTTCAGCTCCAACACTAGTGCAAAAAGATCAAAGACCCCTCTTCCTGTTTGGCCTAGCACAAGTCTTTTCGGAGAAGAGCAGGCCAAGAAATGGGTCAAAGCAATCTTTCAACAGCAGAGATCAAAGGGACTGGGACACCCTTGTCACATGGATGGTCCAAAAAGGAGGCCCATGTGCCATGTTAGCAACTTAAGATGACTTGGATAACTCAGTATTGAGTTTGACCACTTTTTGTACACGAGGTTTGATGGGTCAATGCGATAAACTCTTATTCCTCGTTAGATTAAAACTATAAACTGTAGGTTGATCTTTACCCATCTGGCGAGTCTTAGCTTGACTCAAACTTGATCGAGTCAACTTCAGTTCACATTGGGAGAGGGACAGTAAAAAGGGTTTTATAGAGGACGAGAGCTGGAGGCATGTATAGGGTTGATGGCTAACTGATTAATACCTCTCCTTTTCATGGTCCATTCTAATTGAGACTTACAAAAGGATTGGTCATGGATATTATAAATCTAGATGGAGCGGAGCTAGTGTTGCATTAGGTTATGAGAGTCAACAAATAGGTGGCTTTTGTATCACTTAAGGAACAAAATTTAAGTATTACTCTTAACAAAGTCTCGTTCCCTAGAGTTCCTCTCTACCCCTATACTCTTTCTTTTCTATTCTTAATCTCTTTTCTCCATCTCTCTGTTCGTAGGTTATGAGAGTCGACAAATGAGTGAGTATCGATCGCTTGTCTTATTGGATATCCAATAAACCCCTATATTATTAGATCATTTGGGTGAGATCTAATAAGAGCAAATAATGATTATTGGATATATATCTATTAATCCAAGAGGCTTGGGTAGTTGGATAGAGATCCAGTACCCAATAGGGCAGGATCCATTAGGGTTAAGTTGATAGGGACCTTTATAAATAGGAGGGAACCAAAGGGGCATAGGTTAGACTCTTTTTGGCTGCTACTGTTAGGACTCTAGCTAGGAGAGTCCTAATTGAGAGCGACATTCATGTAAAACCTATCTAGCCGATCCCTATTAAAGAGGTGAAGAGGCCGGCTAGGATTAGGAGGTTGTTTCTTAGAGAAACATTAGGAGTTGTAAAGGAATAGGAGTCTTGAGTAGGAGTCCTAATCGAGTAGGAGTCTTGAGTAGGTATAATATTGAAGTATTACTCCGAATTAAATTTCATTTTCCAGAGTTTCTCTCTACTTCTCTATCCTTTTCGTTTCTATTCCCAAGCTGTTTTCTCCATCTCTATCTATATTAGGTTATGAGTGTCGACAAATAGGTGAGTTATGTATGACTTGGATATGAAATTAAAGTGTTACTATGAAGAAAATCTCATTTTCTGGAGTTCCTCTCTGCTTACCTATCCTTTTGTTTTCTGTTCCCAATCTCTTTTCTCCATCCTTTTGTTCTATCATTTTACCTTGCAGGATACCTTCTTTCCTCAAAGTAAGAAGGTGCTCGATACGATGCGATTATCATATTGCTTGTATATGAGGTTAAGGGGAGGATAAATGCAGTCCTCGATGGAAACTAAACTATAATATATGATTTATAATTTGTCATTGACTTGAAAGGTTGAAGTCAAAGGTAATCATTTCAAGTGGTGATGAGCAAACTGTTGCTCGCGACGGGATGATTAATTTGTCACATAATGGATGACTTGTTTGTTGCAAGAAAGGTCAAAGTGAGAAGGTCCAATGAAGACTCTCTTAGAGTTTATAGTGCTTTCGCACGTAATCTGTTTTAATTTTCATTCTAAGTTGTTGTTTTTGCTTTCTTTGCTAAACATAGTGACATGCTTCGCGGAAAGATTTGATGATCTTGATCCTTCCTCCAAGCGGATTTACGCTTTGTGGGAGGATTGATAGAGTCGTCGATGGACGAGAGAGCTTGAAAGAGAAAAAGGATTCTAGATTGCTTCTTGAGGTAAAGGAACACCTGAACATGCAACAGTGAAGATACTTCTTGAGCAACAATCTTCATCAATAGCTCGGACTTCATAGGGCTTTTCTCTAGTCGTTTGCCTCCTTTCTTCTCTCCTCTCTCTCTAGGGCTACCGTCTCTCTCTCTCCTGTGTTTTCTAGAGCTGTCAACCTCTTTATTTATGGTTGTAGAATGGGGACTCCTAGATTTCTAATTAGACTTGGATGACTCCTAGACTCCTAATCAGATTTTCCACTCTCCTAATTATACTTGGACAACTCCTAGACTCCTAATCCGACTTGGACTTGGAGCCAACCGGACTTGGACTTGGAGTTGAATTGAGTTGGCTGGTCCTGGACTTGGAGTTGAATTTAGCCGATCTTGGACTTAGAGTTGGATTCGGCTGAATTTGGACTTGGTCTTGGCCGAGTGGACGTGAGCTGGGTTGATCGTTCCTGATCACATTACAGGCTCCACATCCAGACAGAAAGCACTTGTTCTTTGTTATTCTCATAGTGGTGAAAAATAATTAGTTCCTAACTAATGTATTGATCCCTGTTGTTTGACTATTCACCCATACTGCAGCACCTAATATGATCAACAATGACCGATTTAGATTAAATTTGATTGTAAACTTCTAATGGTGAAGTTCAACATACGACACAAGAAGGAGTGAAAATTGTCAGAGAATACAAGGAATAAGTGAAGGGGAATAAGAAGGGATCTGCAATTGAAAAATCATCACCCGTATGGAGAAACTAGTTATACAGTGGAACTTTATATAAATAAAAAGAATTAGTGGCTTACTAAATTTCATTACTGTGTGATGCAGTTGCACACTCATTCTAAATAGGTTTTTCTTCTATTAAAGTTCTTCTAAGCAGAGATAAGGTTTCCATCATAGGATATAATTCACTGCCTTTTCTTTTCCTGCAATGGACTCTCGCTCGACTCAAACAATAGTTTAACATTTAGTTCGCTCCCATTTAATTATACTCTTTCAAATTAAGGACTTGTAATACGCCACGTTACTTAATTTACTTGCGCTTTGATACTTTATTTCCTGATAAAGTTTCTTATTGGAGCTTCTCGTGTTGCTACATGTGAACATAATATGGGAGACAGCTACCAGCACACAAAGTACCATAAACGTAAGTTATACACTTACATAGTTAGTACCTGTTATTTTATTTTCCTCTTATCATATAACTTGTGCCTTGCATCCATCTGCCATAGTGTGAGATATCTACCTGCTTTATGTGTATCCATGTTTGCTTGCTTCATCATTCACATGCCGATTCATCTCTTTCTGTGGTTTCATTAAATTCAACCATAGAAAAGAGCACAAAAAAAATTCTATTAAATTCTGGAGTACATGGTTATGGGAATCTAGCAAAGGAAATCTATTCACAACGCCCGGAATGGTCAAAGCTAGCATGAATAATACTTTATCTCAGGTGGTATGGTAGTTTATGGTTGCTCTTTTGCAACATAGGTGACGAGAGTTCAGTTCATGAAAGCAGCCTATCTATTTACTGGAGTATAGCTTCGTACATTAATCCTTCTCAAACCCAACTTTGGCGGTAGTCTTGTGCATTGGATTTTGTTCTTGGTGCTATGTAATTCAAGAGGATTCCTTTTATTCCTTGGTGTCATAGTCTGCATTCAATTTTTTTAGCAAATAGAGCCGTTTAATGTAACTTTTGTTGGATGTCCGTACATATAAAACCTTTGAGTTTACTGAAGGTTCTCTTAGGGATTTGTTATTTTCTTTTATGTGAAATCATATGTAGGACTGACTTGAAATAATTTTCTAGATTCTAGAAATAAGAGATCATGTATTGCGCTACTAACCGACCAACTCGTGCCAGTTGGCTGGTATTTATTTAGCTAATATAGTCTTTGATGCAAGGCATGATATTGTTGAGGTCGTGCCATCATTTAAATATGAGCACATGGCCTCCTGCAAACTGATACAGATAGTTTCTTGGTTTTGTTTCAGAAAAAAAAAAAAAGATTGTGCTTGACTTAAGCCCATACTAACTGGCTGATGGCATTAACTTATGTTTCTTCTCCTTGATCTTGTCTTTGGACTCTTCTTTATTGCCAAATGATTAAAAAAAAGATTCCCCTCACAAACTGTCCTTTGTCCCACTCTACTATCAACCAAACTATAATGAAGCCTTTACCTCCGATACTAACACATATACAATACATAATCCGTGCTATTTATTCTTTGATTTATAATATTTTTATGTTGCCTAAAGAATGCTGAATTGGTCCTTGAGCTCATGATATTCATCCCATGCATAGGTTATGCTCAAGTTATCGGAATGATATTGTGACTACAAAGTTGCACAAATAATATTCATCTGCGTAATCCATACTTTCCCATTTCTGTCCAGAAACAAAGAACCAATGGGCACGAGATGATCCTGCTTTTGCTGTGATCTTCTGTCTCTTTTTGATAGTTGCCACTTCAGCATATTGTGCTGCGTAAGTTTTTCAATGTTGCCTTGTTACATCTAAATGTAATATTGTCATTCCAAGTTCCGAGATATGTAGCTGAGGTTATGTTTTCTGGCGACATCTAGTTAATTGCTCAAACTTTGAAGGTCCCGGTTCTTGTTATCTTCCCAGTTGTCATAATAAAGCATTAACCTTTTTATGGGATTTGATTTATCCTCAATTTTCTTTGTGTTCTTTTCCATAATTTAGGTATGGCGTGACTTGGGTACATTCTGTGTTCACTGTTATTTCAGTTGTCGTCTTCCATTTCTTGTTAGCAGGAACGATTTTGGCTACATGTTGTTGGTAAGAATTTGACATTTAGCATTCTTTTTTACAATTTCAAGTAACTCACAATTTGTAACTTTGTTGACATTTTACATTAGTTTTATTGTTGAACTACACATATGAATTGCATTTTTTTTCCTAATGCAATGCAATGCTAAATAATCATGATTTTTCTGGTATGCATGACATTTTTACGGTACCCATTATATTTTGTATGAAAAGCAAATCCTGAATAATGCTATTGCCTGAAGCTCGTTAAATTACCATATTCACTAACATTAAACACCAACTGATATAAAATATTTATGACAGTTTCTGTGCCTGATAAATGTTGAGTGAGTCATTTCCCCAGAACATGCGTGACATTCTTTCATTGGTGAGCATGCACATTATGCAAGAACTAATCAATAACAAAAACATGACGTCACTATGGGCGACCAAAAATCACCATATGAACTTCTAAGACTTTTGTTGTATGGGCCAGTCATTGTATAAGATATCATATATTTGTTGAGCTTTCCTTTTTCCTTTTTCCTTTTTGAGTTGATATAGGTTTCTGACAAATACATACATGCGTGAGGAGACACCAAGCAGCCATGCGGTCGAGCAACGGGTTGAATGGTACCACATAAAACTACTGTTTACATATATCAGCAAGTCTGTTGCCTACCAAATTTTATCATGTGAAGTAAAAGATAGTTTGATTTTTCTTTCTTTCTTCTTGTGACTGTTTGAACATGTCTCTGTACGGTAAATGCTTGCATGTGTGTTTGTCTGCATTTACATTGTTTTCAATTGTCAAGAAGACCCAACTTGTCGTGTCAACCCCATGAATCGCTTGACACGTTGCTAGATGGAATGACAAATAGAATCTTTGTGAACTTGGAAGTTGCAGGGCTTGTGGTGAGTTTGCAGTTCTTGTGCTTGTTGATTTGGATTGAATGCATAGGTCACTTGATGAAGGATGGGGGGAACCTTTGTAGACTCATGACTATGTAATTTATGGTCTAGGTGATATCATGACTATGGTTTGTAAAGCCAACTTGACTATGAATGAGTTTATTGTGAATGATAAGAAACGTGGTTGAATGGACAAAAAATTAGGCTTTTGTGGAACCAATAAGTCTATTATAACCTTGAAAGTCAATCAGGCCAACTGGGATTGGAAATACTCTAGTTGCAAAAAGTAACTTCCGAACGCATACAATCATCAGTCTTCTTATTTGTGCTTGACCAGATGATATTTTTTCTGCTTCATGGAATCTTATTTGAATATGTTTATTTATTTATTGTTGGGATAGGAACAGATGACACTACAATCCATGTAGCTATAGCAGAACAAAGCAAAGAAAAATGGCTTCAGGGGCCTGATGAACAATGATGTTAATGCTTACAATTTTTTTTTTCCTGTTTTTAACTTTGGTGGAGTGCAAAACAAATACTAACTTGTGTCCTTGTTGAATATTCTATACAGGAGAAAAAAAGAATGATGCTAATTTTATATTATAATAGAACGAAGCCATAAGCTTTAACTACTGGTTTGGTGAAATGAATATGAATCTCTATTTACCATGTAGCTTTCCCATGGGCCTGCTCATGTGTACCAAGGATTTTAAACCAATTTCTCAGTTCAGCATAACCGTACAATGTCAATATTTATTCTCAGGATGCCTTGCAATACATTATCGTCCCCTTCCCATTTCGCCGAAGGTGTTCGGTGGAATCAATTTTTGTATTGATTTTTAATCCAACATGGTATATAAATTTCTGATGGACAAATGTTACTTGTCAGTCTGATGAAATTACGAACAAAACGTCCTGATATATTGTACAGCTTATGTTTAAATCATTTCGTCCTGCTTCGGTTTCTCTTTACTCGTAAGTGAAATAGCACTTTTTTCTTTTTCCAATTATGAGACACTAATATTCTTTGGTGTTTATGGTGTCCTGTGAGTAGGCTGTATGCTTTTGACGTTCACTGCAACTCTTTCTTTCCAGCATTCGTATTGCTCTATGGTAAGTAACCATAACAACTCAGTGCTGTCCATCACCTGTATCGCTATATTCATGTGTTTTATAGCTCATATGTTAATTTCGCTCATCGCTTGTATCTTTTTCCAGTGATTCAGTACTTTGTATCCCCGCTCTTGGTAGCACATGGCTTCTTTCCAATGTTGGTCTCAAACCTACTTTTCATGGTGGCCATTTCTTACTATCACTATCTGAATTTTCTCGGCTACGATGGTATGCGCGACATTATGCTGTCAATTACTTTGAGTAATGCCTTATTTTGTCAGAGTTTAGGCATGACAAGCTAATTGCACGTTGCTCTCCTGAAATGAAATTTTCTGATGCAGTTCTTCCATTCTTGGACAAAACAACCTTCTTTTTGTATCCTATCGGACTTGTCATCATCTTATCCCCGCTGAGTAAGTTTCTTTGATATGGGATAGTGCATCTTGTTTTATCTTTCACAATCCAAAGTCATTCTTTCTACTATGGTCGTTGATTTTTTATTTGTAGTGATTCTTAGTGGCTTCAACCCCACAAGGTATATGATGAGCCTGTACTTCGGTTAGCGACCGTCCGCCAAGGGCACACCGCACCACAGGGTGGCCAAGATAACCCAACAGCGGGGGGGTGGGTCCGAGTGAAACCTCTATGGTCGGTCCAATAGATTGATTTGGCAGGTTTCTCTTTGATGCGAAGGAAAGAGGTGGAGAATGGACTGATCCCTTTCAAGACTTTTGTTGTAGGGTGCCAGATACACAACAGTCACAGGAGACAGAGAGAGAGAGAGAGAGAGTAATTAGACGTGAGAAGGGTTATTAGAAAGAAACGTATTGATTTTTTTTGTTTGTTTTGGATTCGATCTTATTTCAGGCTTGTGATTGACTGACCATTGCCATTAATGTGCATTTAGAATTAAGACTTTCAAAGGTATCGCTGTTGATCTTTATATTATTCTCCGGCACTGCGGCCTGAGACCATCGGACATGTGGTCGAGGTTTGTGTTCAATCAGGCGGCAATGCCGGCAGGAAAATGTTTTGATGAAGCGGACAGAGCAACGCATCCATGCTGTGATTTAGGCAGGCGGATGTAATGCTCCATTATGCTTCAAGTAAATTTTCGGTCCTATAGAACTCATCCCGATAATATTTGAGATTTGTTAGAATGACGACGGAATCGATTATACAATCTTCTGCATCCACTTTCGGTGCATTGTCACCCCTTTTAACCTTTCACGGGTTTCTTGTCGCTGGGGCGTCGTACACCACCAAATCGACCAAGATTCTAACTGCGGGGTTTAGGCACTGACTGTACCATACATTGCCGTGTGATTAGTGTGTCATTTGTCTCGAAAGATGATGATAGCCGTCTCCCTGTTTCCATAGTGAAAAACTGCTTCCGTACACGTGTTCACAAGGCCGGTCTCTTTGCCATCGGGTTCGGAGCCCAACTCGACAGCTCGCCTCGTAACGTGTCACGCCTTCTCCTATTATTACCAAACCGTACGTAGCTCTTCTTCCCATTCGTGGATCGAAATCTCTGTGGGAAGTCTCTCACTTCGGTCGATGTCGACGACACAGGTATGCATGTGAGATGGTGGTGGCTGTACCTACCTACTTGTATCTGCTTTCCTCAGCCTGATCTTCTTGTTGCGTTACGCACCGGTGAAGGAAAAGACCAGCGCCGGCGCCACACAGACTCCGCCCGCCAGAGGGGTGAAGGAGACGAAAGTGGTGGAGACGACGGATTACCGGACGTCGGCCGGGCAAGGACAGCAAGAGCAGAGGCCGGTGCAGGTGGTTCACGAGAACCCCACCGAAGGGAACGATGCCCGGGGCAAAGCCGGCCAAAGAGAATTATAGTTCCCGAGGAGGCCAACACATCGTGGACATATGTCCCGATCCGATGCAATAATATGATGCAATGGCTCTTTGCTTTGCGATCGACGGATGAATTGAATATGAGATTTTTCATTTACCAGTGACCTTTCTATTTATATTTCCAGCAGAATGATATGTACTCCGGAGCGAGAAAATCCAATCTCGTGACGCTATGAGCAAGAAATATTTGCAATCACACACTAAATAATCTTTCATTTTTCTTTTTGCTTATTGATGTTATGTTACAAGGGTTTAAGAAACCCACCCACCCGCATCAATGGCAAATCATGTTCATCCAAAAATGGGTCATCAACCAAATCAATCGCCTACCGACTCAAACGAAAAGGGGAGGATGATAGTCCGATGCCGGTGCCAATCTATCTAATCACCGTACAGAAACACCTTGGTGGTTGTCCGGAGGTAAACATCCATGTCGTATCCGGCGAGCTGCATCCTTCGCACCAGCTCTTGGGCTGCGTCCCTGTTGCTGTGCGCGCAGAGTCTCTTTATCAAGCGATTGCCCACCGGTTGCGTGAAGAAGAAGCCTTTCTCCAGTGCGTACAGCATCACGTCGACCGCCGCCTCCAGCTTCCGGTTCCGGCACAGGTAGTTGATGAGGTGCACGCAGCTAGGCGGCGTAGCATCGACGTCCGACTCCGTCAGGGTGGTGAAGATCGTGAGAGCTTCGTCCATCTTGTGCACCCGGCAGTAGCCGATCAGCCATATCGTGTAAGGAAAGGGACCGGCCACGCCACGCTTCCGGTCCATCGCTACCAAGCCCCTGACGACTTCTTCCAGGTTCCCTTCCATGAACTGCTCCCGTGCTGTCATGATGGCTTCGGCGTCTTCGGGAGCTCTGCGCGCCTGCCAGAGATGGTTCAACCAGAGCGTCACCGCCTGCGAGACCTTCTTCTTCCTGCACAATGCCCGCATCAGCATGCCGTATATCGACACGCCAGGGCTGCGCCCACTCCGCAACATGTGCTGGAGCACCATCAAGGCTTCGTCCTCTTGGTGCACCCTGAGGAGGCCGTCCATGAGCGTGCCGTACGTGACTGCATCGGGAGAGTGCCCCTTGAGGTGAAGCTCCTTGAAGAGCTTCATTGCGCCATCGGTATTCCCGGCCTTGCACAAACCATTGATCAGGGTGTTGTACGTGACGATATCAGGCACGACGCCGCTGTCGATGATGCCACGGAGCAGCCTGTATGCTTTGAGCACATGGCCGGAGCCGCACAACTCCTCCACCAACTGACGGAGGCTGTTGCTGTCGTGGATCCTGTCAGCGCCCTGCGAGAGCCGGAGGAACAGGGAGGGGTTCTTCCCCATCTCCATCTTGTACAAGAGAATGTGGGCCTCTTCCAGCTTCCCGGCCTTGCAGAGCCCGTCGATGAGAGCATTAAACGTCATCACGGTCGGGACGCACCCCAGCTTCTCCATTTCGTCGAATATGTTGCGTGCCTCATCGACGAGCCCCTCCTTGCACAGTCCACAGATCATGATGGTGTAGGTGGCCGAGTCGGGGAATCGATCGTGCTGCGAGATCTCCAAGACCAGCGAGCGAGCCCTGTCCAAGTGCCCAACGTCGCAGAGGCCCTTGATCAGGCTGTTGTAGCAGAATGTATCAGGAACCAGACCTCGGCCGACCATCTCGGACAAGAAGGAGAAGGCTTCCTCCACCTGGCCAACTTCGGTGTAGCCCCTGATCATTATTGTGTAAAGCTTGCAGTCCGGAGCCACGTTCTTCTCCAGCATTTCCTTGTAATGCCGGCACGCCTCCTCGAATCTCCCGGCCTTGAATAACCCATCGATCAAACAGCTATATCCGCTTAGGCCTAACACAAACCCGTCGTCCTCGAACGCCCTCAGAAGCTCGAAAGCTTCGTCGATCCTCCCCGACTTGCAGAACCCACTCAACAACGCGTGGTAGGTGATGGAGTCCGGCTTGTAATTATCCTGCTTCATGGAATCCAACAGCCTGCTCGCGTCGTCAAGCCTCTCGGCTTTGCAGAGCGACGAGAGGAACACGGTGTAAACCATTGTGCTCGGGGATATGTCTTGCTGGAGCATTTCGTCGAACAGCGCCAGCGCGTCCTCCGTCTTCCCCGCATTGCACAATCCGCCCATTAAGATGATGAAGGTGGACCGATTGGGACGGCAATCCGACTTGATCATATGGTTATATATCGCCAGGGCGAGCAAGATCACATCTTTATCAACGAAGATCCGCAGCAAGGTGTTGTAGGCGAAGGTGTTGGGGCGGCTGCCGAACTCCGACATCCGGCCGAAGGCCTCCACGGCCTTCTCGGCCATCCCGGAGGCTGAGTAGGCCGAGATGAGGGCGGCAAAGGCAGCCGGGGCGACGGGCACGCCCTGGCGGCCGAGGTCGGCGAGGGCACGCCAGGCGGAGTCGAAGCCGCTTGGGGAGCGGAGGATGGAGATGATGCGGTTGTGGGAGACCCAGCTGCGGAGGTGGCGCTGCCTGGAGACCCAGGAGAAGAAGCGAAATGCGAACGGGGCGGTGGGGGCGTCGGCGAGGACCTCCTCGACGACGTGGTGGGTGAGGATCGGGGAGAGGAAGTCGAGCTGGGGCTCGAAGGAGGGGACGGTGTGGAGGATGGTGAGAACCCTCTCGGAGATGACGAGCTCCCAGGCGTCGTGCGGGGCGAAGATGGAGGAGTCGACCTCGGCGGCGGCGTAGAAGGAGGCGAGGGGAGAGGCCCCCATCCTCCGGAGAAGAGATGGGGCTTTGTTGGCTACTACCGCCGCCCATCTCATGCGGTCATCGACGAAGAGGGAGGGTTTCAAAGAAGACTGATCGAGGAGGGGGGATGTGGTACTGGCGATGGCGATGGCGATGGCGGCGGCTTTAGTAAATTGGGGCCGCGTTCAAATTGGGCTATATCTTGGGCGTCCGTAAGAAGGTCCGCAGTTGAAACGGCTTTTGTAGGCCCAGCCTGCTTACAAAGGCCTCTTGATATATATATATATATATATATATATATATATATATATATATATATATATATATATATATATATATATATATATATATATATATATATATATATATATATATATATATATATATATAATTTCTATTAAAATCGCAGATACACGAATCTGGCAAAGAGAACCTCTCGAATAAATCTGAATGTGAGAATGCAAACGAATGTAATTGTGCATAAAAAATATATTTTCTTAAATTCAATAGAATATATACATATCATTTTTGGATATATTTGGATACTATTGTAACCTAACTCGTAACCTTGGATTTAAAAGATTTCAAATATGGACATAAATAGATAAGTGTGCAACAAGCATTTATATTACCGACTTACATATTAGTTGATGTGGTTCGATATAATAGCATATTTATTTATCTGATGGGTCTATAATCATAGGATTTAAAATGTTTAGATCCAAGTTAATGATAGTACACTCATCTATTTATTTTATATGAGCCAATTCTCTACTGCCATATTTGATGTGTGATTAAATTAGAGATGTTTCAATCATCTGCCTTCCAAGGATTGGATGTCAACTATACACAACACGTAGATTTAGATCCTAAAATAGTGTATGCATTTCTTTAGTCTGATGCACAACATGAGATCCATTTTAATAGTCAAACCTAATCTACGTGCTCCATGCACAGCATTGGCACCACTAGCAGCCATGTACGCAGGAGCTGATTCACCCTCCCTCATCATCTCCGGTCACCATGAGAGAGAGAGAGAGAGAGAGAGAGAGAGAGAGGTGTTGTTAAGACCTTGTTAGTTTGGCAAGTCCCATAGTCCCACATCAGAAAAAACAAGTTTGGTATCTCCTGTTTAAACTATAAATAAGGGTCTGAGCTTTGAAGTCAAATGCACCACAAGAAAAACCTAAGTGTTTACTTTGGGTTTAAGTCCACACTCGGTTAAATAGTTTGGGCTTATAGATTTGGGTTTTTCTTGTTTAGTATTTTCCGGTGTTTTATGGCCTAGGAACATCTTCCTAAGGCATTTGTAATTGTCCCTCTTTTATAATAGTGATTTGCTCCTCCTTCGTCCGTGGATGTAGGTCAATTGACCGAACCACGTAAATTTGGTGTTCTGGTGTTCTTGTCTCTCCTTTTATTTGTTTTCCGCTTTATTGTCTTGTTGGATTGCCAAATTACCTTTTTAGGTAAATATCCTGGGGCTAGCTCTAACAAACTGGTATCAGAGCCTAGTTTCGGGATCTTTTGGCAACAATGACAATAACAAAGATCGTCGTCGAGAAATTCGACAGAAATGTCAACTTCGGCATGTGGCAACTTAAGATGGAAGCCATTCTGGTTCAAGACGGAGTTGATTTGGCACTACAGGGAGCAGAGAACATTCCAGATGGTATGACAAAGGAAGATCTTGCGGGTATGGATAAGAAGGCCCGATCAAGCATCATCCTAAATCTCTCTGATGAGGTTTTACGGGAGGTGGCTACGGAGACTACGGCTAAGAGCATGTGGGACAAGCTTAAAGCCTTGTACATGAAGAGGACAGTGGAGAATCGTCTATACTTGAAGCAGAGTCTATATATGCTTCGGATGACTGAAGGTACATCTATACTCTCACATCTTGATAAGTTTGATTCTTTGGTTATGGATTTGGAGAATATAGATGCAAAAATTGATGATGAGGATAAGGCTTTATTACTCTTGTGTTCTCTTCCCCAATCTTTTAAGCATTTTCGTGATACTTTGATTTATGGAAAAGAAACAGTTTTGTATCAAGAAATTAAATCTGCATTGAAGTCTAAGGAGCAGATAGACAGGAATATCACTGGGGAAAGTAAAGGAAATCAGGCTGAGGGTCTGATTGTCAGGGGTAGAATGGATAAAAGAGAATTTGACAGTAGTAGATCTAAATCTAGATCTAAATCCAGACATAGAAATTTGGAATGCAGATATTGTCATAAAATGGGGCATATTAAATCTGATTGCTTTAAATTGAAACATAAATTAAAGCAAAAGGGAAAAAGTGTTGAGAAAACTACTGAGTCCGCTGAAGCTAGTGTAGCAGCTGATGAGAATTTTGGAAATATTTTCTTTGCTACTGATGATAGGACAAGGTCTAAAAATGAATGGATTTTAGATTCGGGTTGTTCTTATCACATGTGTCCCAATAGAGATTTGTTTTCCACATATGAATCTTATAATGGTGGAATTGTTTTGATGGGCAATAATGACGCATGTGATGTTGTTGGTAAAGGCACAATCCGAATTAAAATGCATGATGGTATTGTGAGGACGCTCACTAATGTTAGACATGTTCCTGATTTGAAAAAGAATCTCATCTCTTTAGGCACCCTAGAGGCTCTTGGGTGTAAATACACAGCTGAAGGTGGAGTTATGAAAATTTCTAGAAATGCCCTTGTTGTTATGAAAGCTTGTAGGTCTGGTAGTTTATATATTCTGCAGGGAACTACTGTCACAGGCTCGGTTGCAGTCTCGTCATCATCATTGTCTGATTCTGACATCACCAAATTATGGCATATGCGTTTGGGTCATATGAGCGAAAAAGGTTTGAGCATATTGAGCAAAAGGGGTCTACTTTGCGGACAGAGTACTGGGCCACTTGATTTTTGTGAACACTGCATTTTTGGAAAGCAGAAAAGAGTCAGCTTCACTTCTCCGGCAGTTCACAAAACGAAAGGTACTCTTGACTATATTCATTCAGACCTTTGGGGTCCAGCTCGTGTTCAGTCTAAGGGTGGTGCCAGGTATATGTTGACTTTCATTGACGATTATTCCAGGAAAGTTTGGGTTTATTTTCTGAAGCATAAAAATGATGTTTTTCTAACCTTTAAACAATGGAAGGCTTTGATTGAGAAGCAAACAGGTAGACAGATTAAGCGGCTTCGAACAGATAATGGCATGGAATTTTGTGAAGGTGACTTTGAAGAATTTTGCAAAAATGAAGGAATTGCTCGGCATCGCACTGTTAGGATGACGCCTCAACAAAATGGTGTGGCCGAACGTATGAACAGAACACTCTTGGAGAGAGCAAGGTGTATGATCTCAAATGCAGGGTTGACAAAGGACTTTTGGGCAGAGGCGATTAATATGGCCTGTTACGTTGTCAACCGCGCTCCTTCTGCAGCACTTGACTTTAAAACTCCGGAGGAAGTTTGGTCAGGTACTCCTGCTGATTATTCTGATTTTAAAATTTTTGGGTGTCCAGCATACATGCATGTAAATGAAGGAATTGCTCGGCATCGCACTGTTAGGATGACGCCTCAACAAAATGGTGTGGCCGAACGTATGAACAGAACACTCTTGGAGAGAGCAAGGTGTATGATCTCAAATGCAGGGTTGACAAAGGACTTTTGGGCAGAGGCGATTAATATGGCCTGTTACGTTGTCAACCGCGCTCCTTCTGCAGCACTTGACTTTAAAACTCCGGAGGAAGTTTGGTCAGGTACTCCTGCTGATTATTCTGATTTTAAAATTTTTGGGTGTCCAGCATACATGCATGTAAATGAAGGAATTGCTCGGCATCGCACTGTTAGGATGACGCCTCAACAAAATGGTGTGGCCGAACGTATGAACAGAACACTCTTGGAGAGAGCAAGGTGTATGATCTCAAATGCAGGGTTGACAAAGGACTTTTGGGCAGAGGCGATTAATATGGCCTGTTACGTTGTCAACCGCGCTCCTTCTGCAGCACTTGACTTTAAAACTCCGGAGGAAGTTTGGTCAGGTACTCCTGCTGATTATTCTGATTTTAAAATTTTTGGGTGTCCAGCATACATGCATGTAAATGAAGGAATTGCTCGGCATCGCACTGTTAGGATGACGCCTCAACAAAATGGTGTGGCCGAACGTATGAACAGAACACTCTTGGAGAGAGCAAGGTGTATGATCTCAAATGCAGGGTTGACAAAGGACTTTTGGGCAGAGGCGATTAATATGGCCTGTTACGTTGTCAACCGCGCTCCTTCTGCAGCACTTGACTTTAAAACTCCGGAGGAAGTTTGGTCAGGTACTCCTGCTGATTATTCTGATTTTAAAATTTTTGGGTGTCCAGCATACATGCATGTAAATTGGGATCTTGTAAAGTCGCCTTCGGGTAAGAAAATTGTTGGATGCAAATGGGTCTTCAAAAGAAAAGAAGGAATTCCAGGGGTTGAAGATGCAAGGTACAAAGCACGATTGGTTGCAAAGGGCTATAGTCAGGTACATGGTGTTGATTTTAATGACGTATTTTCACCTGTTGTTAAACATAGCTCTATTCGTGTTTTGCTTGCTTTAGTTGTCATGTATGATTTGGAATTGGAGCAACTTGATGTTAAGACAGCTTTCTTACATGGTGAACTTGAAGAACAAATTTACATGGAGCAACCTCATGGATTTGAAGTTGATGGTAAGGAAGACCATGTTTGCTTGTTAAAGAAATCCTTGTACGGATTGAAGCAGTCTCCAAGACAGTGGTATAAGAGATTTGATTCTTTTATGTTGAGTCATGGTTACACGAGGAGCAAGTATGATAGCTGTGTCTACTTTCGAAAGTTAATTGATGGTTCTTTTGTGTATTTGTTACTTTATGTTGATGACATGCTTATTGCAGCTAAGAATTTGTCAGAAATTCACACTTTGAAAATGCAGCTAAGTAGTGAATTTGAAATGAAAGATTTAGGAGCAGCTAAGAAAATTCTTGGCATGGAGATCAAAAGAGAACGAGGAGTTGGAAAATTATTTCTAACCCAGAAAAATTACCTCAAGAAAGTCTTGGAGAGGTTTGGTATGAAAAACGCTAAGCCAGTAAGTACTCCTCTTGCTAACCATTTTCGGTTATCTGCTGCTCAGTCACCACAGTCAGTTGAAGAGGAACAATATATGGCGCAAGTTCCATATTCCAGTGCCATCGGCAGTATTATGTATGCAATGGTTTGTACTCGTCCAGATATTTCACAAGCAGTCAGTGTGGTTAGCAGATATATGTCTCGCCCGGGTAAAACACATTGGCAGGCTGTGAAGTGGATTCTCAGATACTTGCAAGGGACTTCAGATGCTTGTTTGGAGTTTGGGAAAAATCGTGACACTTTGGTTGGTTTCGTCGACTCTGATTATGCTGCGGATCTTGATAAACGAAGATCTTTGACAGGCTATGTATTTTGCATTGGTGGTTGTGCAGTTAGTTGGAAAGCTTCCTTACAACCTGTCGTGGCTTTATCTACTACAGAGGCAGAATATATGGCAGTGACAGAGGCGATCAAAGAAGTATTATGGTTAAGAGGTTTGTATGGTGAATTATGTTTGCATCAAGACGTTACTACAATTTACTGTGATAATCAAAGTGCTATTCATTTGACTAAAGACCAGATGTATCATGAGAGGACGAAACACATCGATGTGAAATTTCATTTTATTCGGGATACTATTGCTGAGGGAAAGGTCCTTGTTCAGAAAATTCATACGAAGGACAATCCAGCTGATATGCTTACGAAGCCTCTTCCGGTTTACAAGTTCAAGCAGTGCTTGGACTTGGTTGGTGTTCATTGTTGGTGATTGCCCGTTGGGGCTTTTGTGAAGAAGGTGGAGCAAGTTTTGTTGGGACATGCCAAGGTGGAGATTTGTTAGTTTGGCAAGTCCCATAGTCCCACATCAGAAAAAACAAGTTTGGTATCTCCTGTTTAAACTATAAATAAGGGTCTGAGCTTTGAAGTCAAATGCACCACAAGAAAAACCTAAGTGTTTACTTTGGGTTTAAGTCCACACTCGGTTAAATAGTTTGGGCTTATAGATTTGGGTTTTTCTTGTTTAGTATTTTCCGGTGTTTTATGGCCTAGGAACATCTTCCTAAGGCATTTGTAATTGTCCCTCTTTTATAATAGTGATTTGCTCCTCCTTCGTCCGTGGATGTAGGTCAATTGACCGAACCACGTAAATTTGGTGTTCTGGTGTTCTTGTCTCTCCTTTTATTTGTTTTCCGCTTTATTGTCTTGTTGGATTGCCAAATTACCTTTTTAGGTAAATATCCTGGGGCTAGCTCTATCAGACCTGGCTGCTGAAACAATCAAACAGCTCTCTGTTCCATGCGTGGTGTGAATCAAATGCAACGTTCCTCTGCACCTCTACACCTCATTGAATTCACCAAACCCACAACCACATACTGTTCCTCCATAAATGCTAAAGAATGGTGAATGATGATGGACAAAGCCTCCCAACATAATCTTCCATGCTCGTTCCGAGCACGCACTGGAGATTGCTGTTTCATTTATGGCACCAGCATTTATCACATTAAAGGCTTTGCCGGGAGCCCCAACATGTCCGCACAAGATACACACAACCATGGCACTCTTGCAGCAGAGCAGGTCCCCTCTTCAGATCACACACATACATAGAGAGAGAGAGAGAGAGAGAGAGAGAGAGTAGGAAATCTGCATACATGCTTTTCTTCTATCTGGATTATGATCTGTAATCAGAAAACAAATCTACTGTCGGTGTTGTCAAAGGAGGGAAAGCAGTTTGCAGGAGCAGGTCAAAAAAGAAAAGAGATGAACTTGCCATCATATTCTTCCACAATCATTGAGCTGTGCATATACACTACACTCTCTTGGACAAAGAAGAAACCACAGCTGGAACCCTACCGCCCATTTTGGCGGAGAGGGGCAGGTTCATGATCGATCACGAGTCTTTGAATTCATGAGGAGACTAGTACGAGGTGATTGATCGACAGAAGCCAAGCCACTTGCTGCGTTCTCGAGCTGTGTCCAACCGGACTCCACCATGCAACGAGCAAACGCAGCAGAAAACTAATGATGAAGAAAAGCGGACAAGTCCTATCTGCCTCCCCACGTCGAGGGACACAAGCAGTCAAGTCATGGCTCGCTCGGTATGTCAATTTCATGGGTCAGCAGTTCAAGAAATCAGTCTACCCACCACACAAGAAGATCTCATTTCCAACCTCTTACTTTTACTTCAAAGTCATGATTGGAATCTCACACTGTGGAAAGTTGCATTCTTTCGGGGTTTCTGTGACTCGATTACGTCTCGAGAGACACTTCGATCGTCTCAGTTTTCCCCTCTCTTTCTCTGTTCGAAGCATAATAAGACTTTGTTCTCCAAGCCCTCAAAACGTGCAATGAAACACATGGTCATAGCAAAAGGGCATTGAAGCCACAACGGAGACTGTGGGTGATGGAAAAATGCATGTGATCTCATGACACCAGAATAACTACTCCTAGTATTGCTCTCTGCAATCCAACCTGCTTTCTTCAGGATTCTGCTCTTCCTATGCTGCAGTAGGTTGGTTGTGTTTGGACGGAGAGAGATGGAAAGAGAAGGGCAGAGAGGTTGAGAGAAAAAGTGAGAGACAGGAGTACCCAAGGACACGACACAGTTGTTGGTCCTTTCGATAGCTGTTTGAAAGACTTGCAGTGGAACAAAAGCGGCTCTTTTTGTTTAAGCTGTCTTTTCCTAATCAAAGGGAAGCACATAAGAGAGGTGGATTTGTATGCCTTGGAACGGGTAATGACAAACACATGATCTCGTACCGGAAGGGAAGGGGGTGGGGGGGTGGAAAAGTCAGAGGAAAGCTTCACATGGGGAGAGGGTTTGTGGGTGTCGTCCAGTGAGAGACTTCAAAGATGCGCAAGCTGTTCCCGTAGGGTTAGTCTAAACTATGGGGCGAACTCGAGAATTCCATGGAAGCTGGCATGCAAGTTGTCGATTGTGTGGGGTCTTCTTGGTCGTCAGCTCCCTTCTTGAGGTCAAAAGGCCATCGAAGTCCAAGCAGATACTTCCAACTCATATTAACAACCACTGTAGCCACTCACCTACCGTATCAAATCCTGTTCCATGCAAGCAGGACATCTCTCTCGCTCTCTCTCTCTCTCTCTGTCTCTCTAACTCACATGATCTAGAAAATGGACTTTTTAAGTCTTGTGGAAGAAAGGCAAAGGAAAAGAAAAGAGCATCAGCAAGAATGGTGAATGCAAACAGACAGGTCATCAATGTGTTTGCATGTCTCTTCCTCTACAACAAGCTTTCAAGGAAGAATGCCGAGAACTTGAGAGCTCGATCAATGTTTGCTACACTGCCTAATATCAGAGAGAGATTAACTTCTCAAAATATAAATAGGTTTCAGGGGATGAGTAAACAAACATGCATCGACGACAAAGTGATAGGAAAACAACTACAATGAACGGCTGGGAGAGTGTAGCAGTTTCTTAACCCAAAGGATAGAGACAACAGATGAATGAACAAAGGCATCCAATCTATGTTTCCTCCTCTCTAGCGTTCTTCTGCCTCACGGCCACCTGAGTCGATTAGAATAGCTCCGTCTTCCAGCACAGTAACCCGTTCATGCTTGTCACATCGGAACAAAAGCGTAGAGGACACCCTCCTCCACGATTCCTTCGTCTCCAGTGGTTTTGTTGGCAGTGCTATTTGGCCTCTTGGAAGGACGAATCTCCGGCGAAGATGACACCGAGGATGGGCAGATTGTCCAGGAATCGCCACCGCTCGACGAGCTCTCGCAACTGAAGCAGCAACCGACCACCCCATCAGGACTAGCTGGCCAAGTGTGGCAGTGGGACAAGGACGAAGTCCAATGCTTTCGCTTGTGGCCAGTGATGCCACCGTCGTGAACCATCGATTCCATGATGAGCTGATAACACTCCTCCACCTTTTCCTGTAGATTACTTTGACATGTTAGCAGAGTATTATACGACACCGAAGCAATTAATGCACAAGTAACATGCCAATAAATGAAACAGAACCAACCATTGGAACGTCGAGGAAGGCAACGAGGTGGTGGGTCTCGTAGAACTCCGAAGAAGCGGCGGCAGCGCCTCCACCGCCGTCAGCCGCGTGGAGCAGCGCCGCAGCGGCCCACGCGGATGCAGGATACCGGACCCATCTCCAGTCTTCGGTAAACCAATCCATGGACAAGGTCAGGTTAACCAAAAAGGCCAAAGGTTTTGAGGCGAAAGCACCGCATTTCGATGAGCACTCACCAGCTATGACGGAGAGGAGAATGGTTTCGCATCCGCCGACCAGCTCCCGGATACGGGCGGCGGTCGTGGTGGAGACGGCGTTCTTATATTTGGGATAGAGTCGAAGAAGAAGGTGGTGGACGAAAGAGAGTGGAGTGACGGGATTCATCCGCCAGCTGAGCGTGGAGAGGACCAGGAGCTCCATCCGCCGGATAGTCTTGGCCTCGAACACGTACTTATTCTCTTCCGGCTCTGGCGTCGCAGCCGCCTGCAGGTCAAGAAGCAGGGGAACACTGGTCTCCTCCACCTTCGCCGCCAAGGACAGGCAGGCCACTGCCGCCAGCCGCCCCATCCACGGCTTGTCCTTCTGGAGCCGGAGCCCGCCGGCGGCGGCAGAGGGGAGGAAGCACCGGTCCAAGTAGTTTACGGCGAGCATCGCCGTGAGGACGGAGAATGCGCGGCGCGCGGCGGTGCGGGTCACCCACTCCACTGCCTCCCTCCTTGCCGACAGCAGGTACGTGTCTTCCCCGCCACAGTCAACCGGCAGCTCGGGGCGGGTCTCCTTTTCCTTGGCCGCCAAGAAGCAGAGTACGTTA
The DNA here is from genome assembly GCA_004837865.1 of Musa balbisiana. Lineage (NCBI taxonomy): Eukaryota > Viridiplantae > Streptophyta > Magnoliopsida > Zingiberales > Musaceae > Musa > Musa balbisiana. The sequence goes on along the minus strand of CM017190.1, from coordinate 30,093,544 downwards.
GCCCACTCCTCTTCCGCCACCGCCGCCAGCTCATCCAAAACCGGCGGCACCGGTCCTGTTCGCTCTTCTTCCAGCTCCAAGCCGTCTTCTTGGCAGTACAGCGAGTCGAAAAGTGACAAAACAGCCATGGTTTGTTCCCTTTCTTCTTCGCCAAACTAAAGAGCTACAGCAGGAAGCAGGAAGCAGGAAGACGAGAAGGAGAAGAGGGAACAGGAGTCGGGGATAACGCCTCCTCGCGACTCCATCGCTCGCTTTTGTCTCGATATGTTGTATGGGTATATATCTCTATCTACTCCCTCCCTCTCTACTGTCCCTTTCCTGCAAGCATTGTGAAGGAAGAGGTCTCAATTGAGGAAATGGTCAGGGGTTTCGGACAGCCTTTTTCTCTCGTCCTTCCATTTACTATTGCTTCGATGTCTCTTTCTTGTCTACTCAGCAGGAAGCAGGAAGCAGGAAGCAGGAAGCAGGAAGCAGGAAGCAGGAAGCAGGAAGCAGGAAGCAGGAAGCAGGAAGCAGGAAGCAGGAAGCAGGAAGCAGGAAGCAGGAAGCAGGAAGCAGGAAGCAGGAAGCAGGAAGCAGGAAGCAGGAAGCAGGAAGCAGGAAGCAGGAAGCAGGAAGCAGGAAGCAGGAAGCAGGAAGCAGGAAGCAGGAAGCAGGAAGCAGGAAGCAGGAAGCAGGAAGCAGGAAGCAGGAAGCAGGAAGCAGGAAGCAGGAAGCAGGAAGCAGGAAGCAGGAAGCAGGAAGCAGGAAGCAGGAAGCAGGAAGCAGGAAGCAGGAAGCAGGAAGCAGGAAGCAGGAAGCAGGAAGCAGGAAGCAGGAAGCAGGAAGCAGGAAGCAGGAAGCAGGAAGCAGGAAGCAGGAAGCAGGAAGCAGGAAGCAGGAAGCAGGAAGCAGGAAGCAGGAAGCAGGAAGCAGGAAGCAGGAAGCAGGAAGCAGGAAGCAGGAAGCAGGAAGCAGGAAGCAGGAAGCAGGAAGCAGGAAGCAGGAAGCAGGAAGCAGGAAGCAGGAAGCAGGAAGCAGGAAGCAGGAAGCAGGAAGCAGGAAGCAGGAAGCAGGAAGCAGGAAGCAGGAAGCAGGAAGCAGGAAGCAGGAAGCAGGAAGCAGGAAGCAGGAAGCAGGAAGCAGGAAGCAGGAAGCAGGAAGCAGGAAGCAGGAAGCAGGAAGCAGGAAGCAGGAAGCAGGAAGCAGGAAGCAGGAAGCAGGAAGCAGGAAGCAGGAAGCAGGAAGCAGGAAGCAGGAAGCAGGAAGCAGGAAGCAGGAAGCAGGAAGCAGGAAGCAGGAAGCAGGAAGCAGGAAGCAGGAAGCAGGAAGCAGGAAGCAGGAAGCAGGAAGCAGGAAGCAGGAAGCAGGAAGCAGGAAGCAGGAAGCAGGAAGCAGGAAGCAGGAAGCAGGAAGCAGGAAGCAGGAAGCAGGAAGCAGGAAGCAGGAAGCAGGCCAACGCATAAAAAGCAGCCGAACAGCAAAAGGATCTGCTTCAAAGGAAGCTATATGTTTGCCCTTTTCAGCTCAAGGAGTCATCTCATCAGTCAAAATATAAAAAGGGGAGGGGCAACTTCCCAATCAATCAATGGAGAAAACGTCACGCAACAGTGTCTGAAAACTATACATTTCGCTTCTGTTATCTATATGCGCTTTCCTAAGCATCCGCATGCAGTGAAAGGAAGAAGAAGAAGAAGAAGAAGCTGTGTGGTCCAATGCTGCTGCATTCCTTTGTTTGAAGACGAAGAAGACGAAAGCTGTGTGGGGAAAGTGTGAGACGAGGGAGGCATCATTGTGGACTCGATGGCAATACCTCCTTTTCCTTTGGCTTTCCTTGGAACATTATAAATAAATAAATAAAGTAAATCCTATGTTGATGTGGTTGAGACTCTAACAGAGGATGATGATAGTGCGGGCGGGAGAAAGAGGGGACTGATGTGGAGAAAGATCACTCTTAAGGTCAAGCGCAGTTGACTACTGTGCTCCTCGTGATCTTGCTCACGACCGCCACCAATCACGGTCGCAACTACGTTCCGGATCATGGACTGTGTCACCCCTGAAACCTCAGGGGGTGGATGAGTGTGGCCCACACTTTTATTACCAGGATTACAAAAATGGTTTTTTTTTAAGTAAATGATTTTTCCTCTTTTTGGAAAATAAACACCCTATCCTGTTCTATTCACAGAAAATATAACTCGAGCACAATAGACTGGCTGATGTTTTCATATAGTATAAGCAAGAATTTTAGGAAACACAACTCAAATGTGTGCCGGCGATTGTATCAGAAATATGTGGGTTATCAGCATGGCAAATATCATCATTGCTTATCCAAGAAACAGCAACGTTTAGAAATATCACAACATGATGGAAGGAATAAAACTGCTGGTTTTGCTAATCTTCACACCCTGACTTGTCATCTGATATCAGCCTAATGCTTAGCCGAAAGGTAAAATACAGCTAGTGTTTCAACAGGTAAAACAATGTGGAGGAGGTCACAAAGGCCATCAGCTGTTTCTGTAAACCTCGCTCCCCGTCGTGTGAGCCTAATGCTCCATCAACCTCAGGTTATCCCAACTCGGTTTAACATTAGAAAGCTACCAGCATATAGATGATTTGGCATGAACACTTTGACCTCTTCATCTTTGGAGTTCAACACATGCATGCGGTTCAGTTACTAGGAAGACTAGCATCGTCGGAGACGACTTCTTTCTTCTTAGTGTAACGCTAAAACAACAAGTTAGACCAGTGGTCAGGACACTAGAATAGTAGGAAAATGATATTTTAACTGGAAAGAAGATTTAGGATACCTGCTTTCCGAAGGTGAATGGAACGTATTTGTATTTGATCATGTGAAGAATCTGTCTTTTCATTGTAACTGTGAACAGCACGAACCAGTAGAAGAGCAGAATAGGCCAAAATACAGGCACATCAAACACACTGAAGAACGTCAATACGAAAGCAATGCAAAAAGCTTTTGTAATGGAATACCTGCAACTCAAAATTGTTACCAATGCCACAAAAAAATTTGCAATTTCAACACAGCAAACAAATATTCATAGAGAAAAAAACAGAAATAAAGAAAGAGCAAAAGAATGAAAGATAAGGCAAACCACTGATGCACAGCGGTCTAGCAGCGTGATCCAATTTTGTAGAAATAATATTATATCAGATATATATAAACAGCTAGGAATTCAAAACAAATTTACTGTGATGGCAGGTTACTAGGGATTTCGGGAGCATCACAGCAAATAAAATATTATAGCAACAGATGCAGGATACCCATGTTTTCCTGCTCCTGATAAGACGTACAAACTACCAAACTGTTGGATGAGCAACTCTTCCAACCTTCAGAAGAGACACACTAGTTGGCAAGTCACGTGTCCAACCCGTTGTATGCATATGCTAGTTGTGCCACAGTGCCACCAAAGCATCCGGAGTAGGTACTATGCTATGCCCATCCCACCCATAAAACTTGAGAAGACAGAAAATGTACTCATTCTCTAATGAGATACTAATGGCTGCCTTTCTTCATTTGAGAACAGATGAATCATGTGATCCAATGCCCTCATTTTCTCTTAGTCGTCACAATTTTATCATCTTAAAACCGGCATTTCACATGTTCATGTATCTATTTGCAGTATAAACATAGCATCTGTGTGGTTCCTAAAGCATCCAGAACTTTGCCGCTTAGCCCAAGTAGTGCTACAAACTTATTATATTCCAATATATCCAGAACAACCCAACACCAATAACCCCCATAACCATATTCCTAAGCATGAAGAAGCAGGTTGAAAAACATATTGATGGTAGGAGCAAAATCTTTAATGGAGTGAAACAAAACTAATCCAGCAGGACATATAGTGCATGGTCTTTCCAAACTAGATAAACAACCATACGTCTAAGCTGTGAAAGAAGAATAAAGGAAGCAATCACAGGCAAAAACACAGAAAAAAATTTCAACTACAGAATTCACATATGTTGTGCATTTTTCCTGTGTCATGCCAACTATCAGGATGCACATGCCTATGGCATAACTCTTTCGCTTACAGGAACATTTTTCTAGCTCATATCATGTCAACAGCAAATCCTTCTAGCTTCCCTAAAGTAAGAAATGACATAACTAGTCTTGATCAAGCCAAGCTAACTTGGTTAGGTTTGACTTATGGCAGGAAGGTGGAGCACTGATCTGGACAATTTTCGAGTTCTAGATATCCATTTGGCATTCAAGCCAAAGAAAAGATCAAATCAATGTTTTGGTTGCTTTAGGACAAAGATCAAATATGCTTGACATCAGCAAGCTCATAAACAACTATTTTCACTATATAGCATCTATCGGATGACAACCAAGTATATTTCCCTTGAAAAATCACACCTGTTCTGTTGAACTTACAATAGGTCATGACCGTCCACAAGACATCTCAACAAACATGTAAGAGATTAGCTTTCGGTTAGATTCTAATGTCTCGATGCTCAAAACCTGTAAGTCCAACCTGTAATACCCAAATTCAATAATCTCTTTTGCTCAATCTCATTCTCATGATTCCCTTAAAGAGACTAGACAAAATTCCTAGAAACAATGACCACTGATCAACTACTCCTTGTTCATTTACAGGACAACGAAGACAAGTATATTCTGTTAACCAGTACATAGACGACAATTGGAGTTAGGTAGATCAGTGACCATCCTGATCACTAAAGACTGTTTAGATTCATTGATGTTGCGAGCATCGAGGTAAAAAACGTGTTGTGCAATTTACGATGATATATAACTCCACAGTTCAGAAATTTCTCACAGAATCTTCTTTTGTCTTCGTTAAGACAGTCCACCATCTGTCAAGATATTCATTTACTAACACAGTCAAGTGATACTAGGGATCAGAAGGACAATACTTTTGACCTATGGGAAGATCCACAATATCTTATCAAGCTACCCGTTGTCACCAATTAATTGTGGCATAGGGCACTTCCTTAATGAGATCTGCTGAAAAGAAGGATAACATCAACATCTAAGGTTGAATTGGCCCGTTTTGCCCAAAACATCCTATCACGAGCCTTATCTTGAATCCTTGCCTAGTCTATCCACCATATACATGGTTCAGAAGTATCTACATAGCAAAGTTAGATAAAAGCCGTTTTTTTTCCTTTTGAATTGATACAGTTGATCAAAGCAAGAAATAGCGTCAACAAAATCATACCCTTCTATTTTCACATAAAAATTCCAGCGTTATTAATCGAGATAAAAATGCGAGCTCAAAAATGTGATTAGAAACAAGGGGAAAAAGAGATCGAATGGGGGCACCGCACTGACCAGAACTTGAATTCGGGGAGGCGCCGAACGAAGGGGCGGAACTCATCGGATGAGCGGGTGGGCAGGGAAGGGCCGGGGCCGCCATCGACGACCTCCTGGATCTCGGGGTCGACCTGGGGGGAGAGGAAGGCGATGAAGAGGTTGAGGAGGTAGATGCCGAGAGCGTATGAAACGATGTAGAAGCCCTGAGCGATCCAGACGCGGACGGTGTAGACGAGGGCCAGGACGCCCAACCAGGCCCAGCGCCGGCGCACGTGCGGCGTGGCCTTGTCGAGCAGGTGCTGGTGCCGCCGGGATGCGGCGGCGACCCACGCCGACAGAAACGACGACCCTCCTCCTTCGCCCCCTCCACCGCCGCTCGATGGATCCATCATCGTCGCCGACCGATCCTCTCGCTCGCTCGGTCGTTCCAAGTCCTTTTTCTTCTTTTCCTTTTTTATCAACCCCTTCGTTTGGTCGTATGAATTAAATATGTTTGTATATATCTATCCTTAAAAAAAATGCTTAGTAATAGTATATTTACACCTATAAATCTAAATACAAATATACACTCTGCATTATCTGACATCAAACTTACACAAATAAAGCAAAGCCCCCTTTTCTGTTCAGTCTTTTACTTTAATAAAATAATAAAATATTATTTTACTAAAATAATAATTTACTAAGTAAAATTTTTTAATTACTTAACATACCCTATTTTACACACTGACATACTTATTTCATCCATCGATCACTCACGAGTGTCGATATTAAAACCCTAGCGACACGGATGTTATTTTATTGTTCGACATCACTTGATGTCATAATTCATCTTATAATTTATTCATCGCTCAACGAAGAGTAAGATACTGCGTAATAATAAGAACAAAGATAACGTTTATCGCTCGTTGTGATTAAGAGAAAAAGGAAAAAAAAGTAAAAAGAGATGATAAGAATTGATCGAAATTCAGTGAGGAGAGTATTCACATTAATTAGCATAGGAGTATTTTCGAGATATAAAAAAATTATAAAATGAGATTATAAATAGTAAAAATGATTGATAATAGACATCTCCTAAAAAAATATGAAAATATGAAAAAAAAAGTAATTTATTTATTTATGATTATAAGAGTCTTAAAAGTCTTAATATCAATTAAAGGTTTTATTATATCTACTCGCCATTGGCAGTAAATTAATTATGAAAATATATGTTTGTAAAATATTTACTTTAGAGCTAAATTTTGAGGTAACTGAGATAAAAATGAGGGTTATAATAGGGATTAGAATAATTATTATTCTAAGTAGTTAATGGTACAAGTTGTTGAACACCCAATATTATTCTTATTCATCTCTTGTTGTCTGATTCTCGAGTTCTCCTCTCTTTTCTTTTAGATCATTAATCTCAGGAAAAAGAGAAAAAGGTTGAGGAGAAGGAGACGACCACAATAGAAGCTTCTCTTCCCTTCTCACTCTCATCGTCATATCCCTTGTCAGTCATGCCCCTTATAGTTGATGCTCTTATCCATTGTCTTCTCTCTGGTATTCGCGATCATCGTATCACCTTCACTTTTACCAATCTCTTTTCTCTCTCTAAGGACAGTGATTATGATGAAAACGAGGGTCTAGGTGTTGATATTTTTCACTGACATAAGGGGGCCTTGTATTAAAAAATAGAAATATGAGTACATTCGAAGAAAACGAAAAAAGTTTTTTTTTTTTTAAATCACTATATATATAACACATATTTGCATCTATGAATAAAACATAATGATGTATTCTTAAGGTAGTAAATGAGTATATTATCCTCCCTTGGTTGGGGGGGGGGGGGGGGGGGGGGGGGTGTGAAGCATCCTTAATAATACCCATAACAAGTCTAGACAAAGAGATACTCCTTATTTTCTTAAATCAGAGTATATTTCTGACCATCCTTTGGCACTTGATGTTATCATATTAGAGCTGACTGATTCCAAATCATACTATACTAAATCCTGCATTGTAATATTCAATTCAGTCCCCAAAAAAGTTTAAGAGCATTGTGATCCAAATTTATCTAGATAAGCTAATATGTTAATTCAGATGTAAAATATTGATGAAACAAATGAAATTACAAAAAAGTAAGAAAAAGAAAAAAAGATGAAGCATCTCTCATTTTTATTTTGCTGCCACTTTCTTCAAATCTTGGATCATGTTGTTCTTTATCTGTCTTCAACTCTCCTCCCATAATTGATCCATTAAATTCCTCCTTCCTTCCACCTTATCTTTCCAATTTATTAGTCCAATATATTAAGCAGTAGACAACTGTCCTCCGTTTACTCTCTATGCCAACCCGTCAAAATCCAAGCTTCGGCCTTGTCTGTGCCCGAGATCTCGCGTCATGGATGTCATCTCGAAGCCTTTCGTCGCTGTCGTCCTCCTCCTCCTTGGCCTTGCCGCCTCCGCCGCCGCCGCGCTGGACATGTCCATCATTAGCTACGAGGCGAGGCGCCGGGTAGGAGGCTTGCGAAGGAGCGAGGAGGATGTGCGGCGGCTGTACGAGGAATGGATGGCGACGCACCGGCGGTCGTACGACGCGGTCGGGGAGAAGGAGAAGCGGTTCGAGGTCTTCAAGGACAACCTCCGGTTCGTGGACGCCCACAACGCTGCCGCCGAAGCTGGTGGGCGCGGGTTCCACCTCGGGCTCAACCGCTTCGCCGACCTCACCAACGAGGAGTACCGGGCGGCGTACCTCGCCACCAGACCCGCCGCCACTGCCGGGCGGAATCGAGTGGCGAGCCACCGGTACGTGCACCACGCCGGCGATGAGCTTCCGGCCTCTGTCGATTGGAGGGCGGAGGGGGCCGTCGCCGCCGTCAAGGACCAGGGTCGCTGCGGTTAGTCTCCTTTTGCTCTCCTCGAAAGGTTGTCGCACGCGGTCGAATTACGATCCTATTCATGTTGGATTTGTGGTTGACTTATGGTTCGCACTCCCGTTGACACTGCGGTATGGTCAATAACCTTTGGAGTTTAGCAATGTTTTCGATTGTATAAATGGAAGCGTTTGATCTATAGGATCCACATATCTTTATCTGCTTCGATTGGCTACAATCAGTAAATGCTAGTATCGACAAGTTCTATTTCTTGGGAGTGCATTCCTTGAGCATAATGATGAGCTGGTAGCTGGAAATTGATGCACTTGTTATTGTTGGCGAAGCAAGTGGCTGGGCATTCGCTACCATTGCTGCGGTCGAAGGCATAAACAAGATTGTTACTGGAGATCTGATAAGGCTATCGGAGCAGGAGCTGGTGGACTGCGATACAGCCTACAACCTGGGATGCAACGGTGGAATCGTGGACTATGCCTTTGCGTTCATCATCAGCAATGGTGGCATCGACACAGAGGATGACTACCCCTACAAGGGTCATGAGGACAAGTGCAATTGGCTCAGGGTATATTCCTCAGCCTTGGTCATGATCACTTAGATGATGGATGCACAGAGAGACGTTTATTACTATGGTGGTGATTGGTTGATTATGCTCTCGTTGCAGAAAAATGCTAAGGCTGTCTCTATCGATGGATTCGAAGATGTCCCAACTAATGATGAGAAGGCCCTACTGAAGGCTGTTGCTAATCAGCCAGTCAGTGTTGCTATCGAGGCTGGTAGCAGAGAATTCCAACTGTACCGATCGGTAAGTACCCGGTCTTTAAGTGGTTATTGGTGTGAGATTTAACCATTAACTTGTTCTTAGATTGTCGCGGATTATGATGAATAACAACCTATATGGTGATAGTCTAAACTCCGTTGTCAATAAGTGCTGAATGATCGATTCGAACTTCTATTGACCCCTAATGAAAATTACCTTCCATTTTTATTGGAAGAGGTTGAGTCAGATTGCTATGTACATATTTGTCAGATGCTACAAATGTAGTTGTATGTGCAATTTGCCATATACATCAAACTTATCGCAACTGATACAAAATTAGGAAAAACATTGTGCAAACCTAAGAGGCAGATACATTGCTTTACCCCGATTCATTTTATGTTACTTTCTATTTGTGGAAGATAGATGAGAGGCTCCCAGTTGCTATCTTTCTTAGATTGGAGGTATGTGCTGCTTCTTTCTCTAACCATAGCTGTGCTCTTGTAAGTTACAATTTTGGTGTTCGCATTATATTATTTAATAGGACCGTTAAGCATCAGAAATGTGATCTACTGCTTTCTCGGAAGATCGTGACGGTAAAGGAAATCTCATTTGAGATTTGGACAAAGCCTTAAAACTATGTCATGCATAGGAATCCGATGCATATCCAATGTAAATCTAATTATGATATTTGTTTTAACTTCCTTGAGGCATGCCCCCGTGTTAGAAGAGATTGTAGCTGATACCTGATAATTGATAGTTTCATGTTATATATTAAGGCTCCTCAATTCTATGAAATTCAAAGAGCTGTAGTCTTTGTTAATGTTTGCATTGAGCCGATTGGTGCACATTTACAACCATCTTTTTTTTGGTATATGATAATGACTGTTCCAACAATTTTTTGCCCATGTACCAGGGGGTGTTCACAGGAAGATGTGGGACTGATCTGGATCATGGTGCTGTCATTGTGGGTTATGGGACAGATCATGGTAAAGACTATTGGATTGTGAGGAACTCATGGGGTGAGGACTGGGGCGAAGCAGGATATATCAGGATGGAGCGTAGTGTCAACACATCTGCTGGAAAGTGTGGAATTGCTATGCTACCATCTTACCCCATAAAGAAGGATCCAAAACATGGACCCTGTCATCCATCTTCGGTGAATCCACCAACTTCGTGTGATAGTCAGTACGCCTGCCTGTCAGGCGCCACCTGCTGCTGCGTCTATGAGAATGGTCGCTACTGCTATGCCTGGGGATGCTGTCCTTCTGAAGCTGCTACCTGCTGCGAAGATCATTACAGCTGCTGCCCCCAGGACTACCCCTTTTGCAACGTTCAGGCGGGAACCTGTCAAATGGTAACTTCATGTTCCTCAATACATTGTTCACAATCAATTAATTTTCTAATGTATGATCATCATCAAAGCAATTCAACCTGTTGGTTGTGATCTGACCTCATAAGTCTCTGATCTCAAAGCGTGGGTGACTTATGAACATAAGGGGCCGTATGTTGTGACTAGAAACTCATACCTGTGTGGAAAATTAGCTTAATCGTGGATCTAGGAACTGTTGCTATTGGTTTAGTATTATCCATAGCCAAAGTCATCGTAAATATTATGCTAGTTTTGCTGAATGCCACGTGGTGCATCTAGCTGGTTGCACAACACATTTTTTTACATGCGTCCGAGCACATAGTTCTAACATGAAGAATGCTATATGAACTAGGTTTCTTCTTACCGAAATGGCTACTTCCATGATAGAATCATCGGTCTGTCTTGTGTTGGTTATTTAGTCCAATTCCCTGAAACTATGCATCCATGGGTATATCTTCTTCATACTTTTTCTAACATGCACCGATATGTCTTTGTAAGTTCATTTAATTCTTGAAGTGTTATTATAATTTTATGTGCATGGGTGTCTTCTTCATAGTGTTTTCGTTAATTAGGTGGATCCATCTCCGTAACTTACCAATTGTTCTCGAAGAAATTTTTTAGTGTTCTGTTTCCTATTTTATGCATATTTTTGGCTTCATATGAATGAACAGAGCAAGGACAATCCATTGGGAGTGAAGGCTCTGGCTCGCAGCCCTGCCACACCCTACTGGTGGAATTCGGGCATTGACGCAAGGAAATCATCCAATGAGTAGGCCTTCATGGATTTGGTTGGTTAATTCTAGGCTGTTTGCATGTTTATATGGTCATTGTTAGAAATCTTATGGATAGATTTGAAGGTGAAATGTCAGACAATTTTCTGTATTTATGTAAACCTCAATCTGTGGGTTTGCTTTTCGATAAAACGATGTGTCTTACATGAAATCCATACTCGTGCCTGTTTAGCTCCAAAGTCAATAAATGCCAATAATTCAATCACACTTCTTTTTCTTGTCATGACAATGCATACAATTATTGCCACTGCTTCAGTTGCTTATGCTGCTCTTGATCAATTCACAGGTGGATCATGACCACCTCCTAACGTATCAGTGTCAAACAGATTGGGAAGAGCTTCGAAGAACACTTTGTTTTGTATGATGCATCGGAATCATGCAAGCTCTATACCAGGATCACTCTTGATGGTATAACTTTGATCTAGCAAAAGCTTGAAGCATCCAAGCGTCACGGGTGGGATCACTCTTGATGAACTTTATGAAGGCACAGGAAATAAGAGAAACTAAGAGCTCGGTGACTCCATTCGGAGACAAAAAGGACCGCATCGATGCTTTTGGCCTAACAGGAATGATACGGTAGGCATGTTCGAAAGATAGCACAAATCATCCGATGATTGAGAAAGCTATGAATGATGGTCTGAGACTTGACACTCGAACGAGAAAGATCTGAACCATGGTGAAGAAGCACTGTGCTGAAACAGAGCGTAAAAGACTTGGCAGCTCCGCCAAAAGAGGATGGATGTCCCATGCTGGCCTAATCCACTTCCGGGCCACCTCAAGTACATGCATGTTAGATAAGCGGAGCATCGAGATAGGAGTTGAAAGTTCATCGACCGCATGCCTGGTGCTGTGGTCAAAGTTATCGGCACACCGATGAGCTGCACTGGTCGAAGGTAGAAAAGCTAGCTGCCATCATTAAGACAAAGGGAATACAAGACATTAAATTCATAAAAAGGCAAAGCATTATTACACTAGAAGAAACCCTTCCACAGGGCAAATGATGGTGTTCTTGTGCATAATGTGTGAATGCTATGCCATCATTGGTGATAATATGTGGTTGTTGATTCACATACTAGCTAGCCATCCATAACTAATAATCAATGATGTACATGAGGTGCATGATTAGCATAATTAATGAATTACTGACAAGGGATGATATATAATTATTGAGATTGTTTTGTTAAGAAAGGCACACTGATGCATGCATGGATGCTTCCCACGTATTGAACTCTGAACCTCTAATTTCTGTGTCTTTTGGCCACAGCACAACCTTAATTATTTAGATGCACAAGAGATGGCCATGGAGACAAGGAAAGAGCTCGTTCCTTCTCTCACGGCCTGTTGTTGGTCGGGTGTGTGTGCGAGAGAGAGAGGATAAGCAGCACAAGCAAGGTGATGAGAGAAGCCACGCTGCCTTCTTCTCCTACATGGATTAGTTTTCTCCGCACCAAGATTCCAAATCACGTGTTCCTCTCTCTGTCTCTGTCTCTCCCTCTCTCCACGTTTGTTCAAGGTAGCTAAAAGACATCATGGAGTATAACTATGCCATTGAAAGACTAGAACAGCGACAACATCGACAGCAAGATGACTGCTTTGAGATGCTTCTCGCTTGTTTCCCGCGTGTTCTTCATTCTGTGATGGGATTCTACCGAGCACTCGTTTGTGATTGGAAGGAAGGAGAATTCAAAAAGTTACGATGACTTTGCTGTGCGGGTTGTGATGGGACAAAAGAATGACCTCTGTGTCACACAAAGATCATGATTAGCGAGGATTAACTTTTGCTTCAGTTCTTTTGTTTCTGGGTGAGTTGGAACATCAGATGTTGGTTGCACTTTGATTAGCTGGTAGTAGCTTCATGTTGTCGTATTACGAATATTAACACCTTAAGACGAACATTTAAGAGATGAAGATTCGAAACTAAAAGATGAGCCATTGATCTAACTATATATATATACACATTCTTCACTAGATTGTATCGACGGACTTTGTTAGACAAAGGCACTGTAAAAGAAAAAGAAAGAAGCCTTGATGGCTTTCGGCCAAAGCCATGATCACTGTTCACCTTACAGCCAATGCTCCACCTTTTCCTCTCATTTTGCAGGTTTCTTGCAGAAGACATGGAGGCATCGTATTCCCATGAGATGCAACGACAATCAATGTTGACATGCCGCCTTGCTCGTCTTCTCACAGCCCACTCTCCCCCTTTTTTTTTCTATTTCAGAGGGGAAACTTGCCCTTGCGTGCTCGCATGTGCGGTGGGGATAGAGTTCCCGGTCGGTGTTCCCCTTTTTCTTTTTTTCTTCTGGGGCGAAGTGCTTTTCTTTGCGTCACCACCGGCAAGCTGTGCTGTGCTGTGCTGTGCAGCCGGTCCATGCAATAAAAGATAGACAGAATGGTCATCTCCGCTTGTCATGAACCGGACAGACAACTACTCTCATACAAAACGCCTTGGATTGGATTTCCATCAAGATTCAGAGTGTATGTAGCTAACGAAGAGCTTTTTAGAAAACGAAAGATGAATGGGAATGCTTCCTCGTTCGGTGGTACTGCACGCTGCACGCTTCAGGTGGTGCATTCTCTGGTGTGGACATTTTCCCCATCAGAACATGGATTACGAGTGTAGCGGAGTGGATGCGTCGCCAAATGCATGCGGGAAGAACAAGTGGTCCATGTCCTGCAATGTCCTGCAACAGGAACAAGGCCGGCCGTATTTGAGCCCCCCCCAACCATTTACTTGTCCGGTACTGCGTCCTTCCTTCCTTCCTTCCGGTCCAGCTAACTGTGCCGCTGGGTACAGCGCCAACGGTCCTCTACTTGTCACGTCCAAGCCACATCAACATTTATAATGCCAAGAAGATAATACGATAATCTACACACACAGTTTTGATTCCTTAACGAGGAGAAGAGCCACTCACTCACTCACTCACTCACTCTCCGAGACACAGAAAATTTATTGGCCCAAACTCCCACCCAAGTTTTGTTTATAGGCTTCCATGGAAGTAGGACAGAGCTGAGGCTGAAACCGAGGAATACATTACTGGTTTAGCTTGGGCACCTATAGCAGATCCACAAAGCTTTCCATGTGATGCTTAGATTCTAACATACCCCTTGAATAGAAGATAAAAGCAAGATGAATCTACTGTTTGGATCATAGAGTTTCAACTTGTTTCTGCTGTTGCTCTTAGATCGATCGATCGAGGAGAGAAGAATTGCATCGGCTGTTGACCAACGGTGGCATCAAGAGGAGATGCCATGTCATTATTGTAGCAGCACAGCAAGTCTAATAAGTACACGAGCGACACTTTTTGCTTGCAGCAGCAGCAGCAGAGGCCTGTCGATGTAGCAGTGACGGTGGTCGTCAGTCGTAATCACTGCCACTAATAATGTGTGCAGTGCATCACCCACCACCACGTCCACCACCACCACCACCTCCTTCGAGCCGCTCTAGAAACCGTAAACTGTCTCCGGTTCGATCCCACCTATTATTACCGCGAGAGAAAAAAGGTGTGTTGTGTACTGGCATAGCCTTCGTTGGGCTTCGTGGGAGAGAGGAGGACTCTGTAGTGAAGCTCTAGAAAGCATGATGATCCATGGCGGTCGTTGCCGCGACCACCGTCGTCGAGTCTTGACTTCGATTCCATCCTAATCTTTCTTCTGCTTCTTTCTCTCGCAAACCGTCGTTTCGCTCTCTTTCTTCCTTTCCACTTTTCTTGAGCCCCTGTTCTTGGGAGCAATAAAGGGGCAACCTTGTTCGCTGCTAACGTTCGTCGGTTCTGGAGAGGGAGAGGGGAGCCTTGATCGCTGTAACTTTCTTGGAAGTGGGTTCTTGAGGAAGTCGCAGGTTTTGTGGTCTTCTTGAACCGACCCCCTCCCTCGGCAGTAAGGAAACGACCTTTGGTCGCCGTTGGTCGGTCGTGGTGGGTTCTTGAGAACGTCGCAAATCTTGTGGCCTTCTTGAACCCTCGTCGCCTTGTTCTTGAGAAGAGTGCAGTTGTGTTCTTGAGGAAGTCGCAGGGTCTCGTGGCCTTCTTGAATCCTCGCTGCCTTGTTCTCGAGGGAAAGAGGAACCTCGTTTGCCGTATTTCGATCGCTGGTTTTGGCGTGGGTTCTCGAGGAAAGGTCGGGATGGAGAACGGGGAGCATTGTTGCGTCAAGGTCGCCGTCCACATGCGGCCGCTCGTCGGGGACGAGCGGCTGCAGAATTGCAAGGAGTGTGTCACCGTCGTCCCTGGGAAGCCGCAGGTTCTTGCTTCTTGGTCTTCTGAATCAAATTTCTGTTGGATCGATTTCTTGCGGTAATTGGACGGTTTGGTAACAAAGGTGTTCTCGGTCATTGTTGGATCATCTTCCAGCAATTTTTCAGCCAACTAGATTGGAGATCTAATGTGCTTCTGATTCCAGCTTATGACGAAGCCTTTTGAATCATCATGTCGTTCCTGTATTCTTGGATCAGAATCCCCTCCTCTCACTATGTGGCTTTCGTTTTTGTGTAGTTTCTTTAATTATGACATTTCTTTGTCATTACTTGTAATTTTAGTTGTTCCTTTAATCATGTCCCTTTCTTGTTTTCCTTGATGATTGTCATGGAAAATGACTGAGATCTTTCTCTTTTCTGTGAAGATATAGGGCAGTTCTGTCCCAATTAGGTCTTATTATCTGCCCTGTTATTCTTGTTTAAGCTCGCTTATCTTCAGCGGTGTCAGCCATTTCTCATGTTATTCCTGCTATTGTAGTGCGATATCCTGTTTCATGTGGTTAAGTGATGATGCCTTCACTCCCCTTTGCATACCATTCCTAGGGTTGATCCTGTTCTGGTCCTTTTCATCACAAATTTCTGTGCTTAATAGATTTGACTTGTTTTCCAAGCTTCCACGGTAATGATCTGGCATTTGTTTTTTTTTCTCTTGTTACTTTAGCACTATTGTATCTTAGGGAGTCCCATCAAGATCTTTATCGATCATTGGCCCAGTTGCAGATTGTACAGTTCTATATCCAGTTCTCCACTATTCTGTTTAGATTTATGACTCATATGCAAACTATTTTCTGTTGATTTGCTATAGTTGATGTTCTGTTTCCTCCAAGAACATTGTTTTCTCATTGCTACAAAAATTTCAAGTTCTCGACTCTTGAATCACATAGGGAAGACCCAAAAAGGCTTTCTTTCAGGTCAATTATAAATCAATGCAGTTTGTGTAGGTTTGCATTCTGAAGAAATTAACATGATCAACAAAGAAGGGGATTTTTGCTTGTTTAGTTATGATAAATCTGAAGAAACTGGGTGCTTGAATCAGCAAAGGAACATGATCCAATCATAACTAATACTTAATACAACATGGAAACTGAAAGAACTTTTGCTGCTATTTTTAGAAAACAAATCACAGAATTTTCTTATCTATGACTGAGTTTTCCAAAGTCATATTGCAACCTGTACTTTCCAATCAAAGTTAATCTTCATCAAATGCATTTGATATGCAGGTGCAAATAGGAACCCATTCTTTTACCTTCGATCATGTCTATGGGGGTACAGGTTCTCCATCGTCAGCCATGTTTGAAGAATGTGTTGCTCCACTGGTTGATGGTTTGTTTCAAGGATATAATGCTACTGTTCTCGCATATGGTCAGGTTAAGTAGTAGTGTCGGATGAAATAACATTTTATATAATGTATGCTTCAAAATTCTTTTTGTCATCTGACATCTATGATGTGCCACAGACGGGGTCAGGGAAGACATACACCATGGGGACTGGATGCAGAGATGCTTCCCATACTGGGATTATCCCACTAGTTATGAATGCACTATTTAGCAAGATTGATGCCTTGAAGCATCAAGTGGAATTCCAATTGCGTGTCTCATTCATTGAGGTAAAAACTACTCTTTCTTTAAACTAGTTTCTCTTTTTGACTACAAGAGCAAATAGGATAGACTGTTGAAGGAGTTAGATTGTGGAAGAGTACAGACAAGATAAAAATCTGAGAGAAGAGAAAGGGTCAGAAGCCAGACAGATTTTATTTTGACAGAAAATATCTCACTTGCTGTTCTCTTTTGATTGTCAGCTATGCTAATTTTTTTATCTTAATGCACTAAACTTCCTCTAGTTCTGCCTCAATTAGGTTTTCTACATATTGGGATTTCTAAAATTTATCTAAATAAACTCTTGATGTTTTAGATGTTGGTGCTCTATATAATATCAAAAGACTATGTACCTGGACCATTTTAAGATTTATAGAAAAGTCAAAATCATTCAGAAATATTTGGATCGCCGCACACTTCCTCTAGAACCGTCAAAAACTAGTCTCAATTCTGGATCGAACCTACTGCTGAACTTAAATGAATCGTTTAGCCAATTAGATTTGCAACCACCTTGGATAGATTTTAATGATAGGCCATTTTATAGTTGATATTATGCTAGCTGCGAGTGTGATAGAATCTGCTTAAATTATTTGTTTTTGCTAGCAGTTAGTCCTTTATAGCAGCTAGGTTATGTAATTTAAGGTTAAACAAGGTTAACATCTGATGGCTTTACATTACACATTCTGACTAGGCACTATCTTGTTCTTAAGCTCAGGCTCACCACAAATCGTGAAGTAATGGGCCTTTACCTAGCTTCTTAGTAAACCTTACTTTTATGGTGTGCAAAGTGGAAACTGAAATGGTTTATGTCGATATCCATGTGAAAGAATTAACTGATGCTGAATTTATTTAGGGATTAAAATTTCTTGTTCAACATCGGTGCTTTAATACTTTTGACTTCTAGTTTTTAAAGGCCCAAGCTTGCTAAATTATCTATCATAGTAGACATTCTAAGACCAATAACCCCTTCGAAACACGTGTCATCAGATACCAGTCGGTCATCAGATCTGCTGTGAATGCTCGCTAATGATTTTACATCCTTGTTGGTGCTATCTTGGGAACAATATCCGTCCTGTCCGTTTGTATGACATTACCAAACATGAATTTGGCTAGTCCCAACTCCCAAATGTTCTTCTGATCCTCATCTTGTGTGATTGTTCATTGTATTGTTCACCTCCCTTGTACACAAAATTTTTGTTATTATTCTAGTTTGAGCAAGAAGTTAACTTTGTTGTTTAATGGATGTTATTTGGAATTATGAATTGTCTGAAAAGATGTCATATTTACGTTACATTTATCATGGGTATGTTTCATGATTGCAACTGCTCACTTTTGGCAACATCATCTGTCATCATAAGCTCACCCTCAGACTCTTAGCTTTTTCACTTATATGAATTAGTTTGATGGTGTTGCACTTGTTATTATTGCAGTTGTAAAAGCATACTATCATCTAATGCCAAGAACATAATTTTTCGTTGTGAAGATTTTGAAGGAAGAAGTGAGAGACTTGCTAGATTCTGCAACTGTTGGCAAACTTGAGGCTTGTAATGGACAAGTAGGGAAGGCGGCAATACCTGGGAAACCTCCTGTACATATACGTGAGGGTTCAAACGGTGTAATAACACTTTCTGGGTCCACTGAAATCGATGTTAGCACTCAAAAAGAAATGACTGGATGTCTAGAGCAAGGTTCATTGAATCGTGCAACTGGAAGCACAAACATGAACAACCAGTCAAGGTTAGGACCATATGCTATGCTATGTTCTTGAAAACTAAAGTGCCTTTTAAATTTAATCCGGTCCTTCTTGAATACTTCTTGTATTACTTCGCTAATTTTTCACAGGATCTTTTTGTATTAGTACCATATATAAATGTCGTACTATTAAAAAACGAATTTTAGCACAATCCTGCCTATTTGGTGTTCCTGATTCTTCTTTCTTTTGAAAGAAAAGCAGAACTTCTATTGATTACTGAAAGTTAGACATCCAAATTTTGGTATCGACTGCCAGCCAAAAACAACACCCCACGAGAATACATTGTTTTGCCCCCTTCCCCAGCTAGCTAGTCTATGTGCCATTACATTGCATTCTCTGGACAAATGTAGGAAGCTGTTTATGTTGACCTCACTAGCCAACATCATAATGTCTTTGTACAAACACTTCAGGTACCAAGGTACCTGATCGATTTTGCCTAAAAAGTTTGTCCATCCCAATGAGTCAG
This sequence comes from Musa balbisiana, assembly GCA_004837865.1. Lineage (NCBI taxonomy): Eukaryota > Viridiplantae > Streptophyta > Magnoliopsida > Zingiberales > Musaceae > Musa > Musa balbisiana. The sequence continues at coordinate 30,074,428 of CM017190.1, read as the reverse complement.
TATGGAGCACAATATTCTGCTAGCCTTCCTCCTTGGCCCTGTATAGTGCTCCCCGAATGGCCATGCTTTCTGCTTGAATGGGGCTGTTAGCCTTGACTCCAGCACTCCCTGCTGCCACCAGCTAACCTTTGTCGTTTTTGGCAACACAACCTGTAAATGCAGCAGCCAAAGGAGGACTAAAAGAGTCATCACATTCAATTATTAGGCACTGCCTAATGTTACATTCATGTCTCCTAAAAGGGACTGAAGAAGATCACCCCTCAGAGTTCAGCTGAGCCCTTAAGAAATCACAAGTGGTGGCTGCCACCTTCTTATAAGGGTCTCCGCCCTGACCTGGTGGTTGTGTTAGTGGCATTCATTATGGTTTCACCAAAGTTGGCACAGGGAGTGTTCAATAACTGTTTGGAATAGCTCCTCCTCTCCGGGATGCCTGGCATTACCTCTGTTCAGCCAACTCCAGTTATACCAGTCCTCTATATCATTGATATCCAGATTAGAACATTCCCATTGACCCATAGCTGTCTAGCAAATCTGCACTAAAAAAATTAAATGTATTGGAGACTCATCACAGCATTTGCAGACAGGACAGGCAATAACCTTTTGATTTGGTACTAACTTATCCTTCTAGTTTCGTACTACTGAGAATCAAATAATTGTTGACATGGTATTGACTTTTAAATGTGAATGGAAGCAATATGTTCTTTTCAATAAATCCATGGTAGTTTTGCTCCAAAATCGCTCGAGAACAATTAAAATATCGGGGTGGATTTGTCCCTTTCATTTCATCATCTTCAAAGATTCTTGATGAAGAGATGCAGAAATTTCTAGTGATATAATTGAAACTGTGTGATTCTGTCAATAACATTTATGTAATTTCATCCTGGAATAGTCGTTCCCATGGCATCTTCACAATCACATTGGAGCAGATGCGCAAACTTGGCCCAATTTCCACTGCTGACAGTGCTCCCACTGGGGATATAACTGATGATTATCTTTGTGCAAAGCTCCATTTGGTAGATCTTGCTGGATCAGAGCGTGCTAAGAGAACAGGTTCAGATGGTCTCCGATTTAAAGAAGGTACCTAACTGGGCCCTTGATGCATTATTGCCTATGATCACTTTTAGATTTATGCAAATTACTCTTGATATCATCTGCTTGCTTACTCCAGGGGTTCATATCAACAAGGGTCTCTTAGCTCTTGGCAATGTCATAAGTGCTCTTGGAGATGAGAAAAAGCGTAAAGAAGGTGCCCATGTTCCTTATCGTGATAGCAAACTTACTCGACTCTTGCAGGTTCTGTAATGTTCTTCCCATGATGCATTTAACCAATTCAACATAAGAATATGTACGCAACATGCATCTGATATCTTCACTCGGTTAATCAACATTTCTATGATATTCATAAACTAATTTTAAGAAAATTTAGATATATGAAAATAAGAAATGAGCATTAGGTTGTTTTATGTTTTGGTTTGAATGAAGCAATCATTAAAATGTAGGTAGGATATAAAATGCAGTTATTCTAGTTTGGAATCCAATCATAAAAACAATCAACCTTTATTGTAGACTATAGTTAGATACCATTTGGACCTGTAGTTATTTGGCTTCTCTTTGCAATAATGGTATAGAGACATTGTAACTCTGAGCTGATCATAAAGTTATTCAGAACTTGCTGGGAAAGCTATCCTACATGACATATTTGTAATATGATCCTAATTTTTATTGGCACCAATAGGTACAACTGAGGTAACTTCCATGAGAAGGGAAGTTACATAGGTTGGATTGCAAAAGCAGATGCTTGGTTGTACAATAGTTTAATAAGGAAACAAGGGGAAGGTATTAGCTGGATGTTTGACTTCTGAAAATCTGAAGCCTAAATTTGATACCCATTTTAGAACAAATTATTCAAGTTAGCAGGTGAAGTTATGGTATGAGAAAGCACAAAAACATTAATATTTTAATTTGGTCTCCAAAAAATGATCCTAATCTCTAGGAACAGTAAGAATTTCAAAGTGCCTTCAAGTTTTAAAGTATTGTTTTGCTTCTGGATGGTATCATACCATACCAGATCAGTATCCGAACACTCAGTATAGGTTGGTACTGCCCAGACCAAAGAGAAGGAAAAAAGAGGAGGGGAACAGGAAGAAGATTATGATGATGATGAAGAGGATGCGATTATGTATATCAGAGGAGTGACCTAGTGAGGAAGAGGTGATGACCTCAATACGTTGAGGAAGTGGTGTGGCAGCAATGAGTTGAGGTGGATGCTGAGATAGCAGCGGCGGAGGTGGAAGCTGTTGTGGAGGTTGAGACAGTTATCAATAACTTTTAGCTTCTGTTGAAAGCTATATTGTTGAGCTATATAGCTATCAACAACTTTTAGTTGCTGTTGAAACATATAGCTCATATTTTTGCATTTATTTTATTATTAATTTATTCAATGATACTGGATGGTACATGTCGGTATATTGTCCTAGTACCATACTCAAATCGATAGGTTATAAAAAGTAGTATCAGACTGAGATTTAAATACTTGGTGGAAAGAATATTTTTCCTGACAACTTCAACGTATTAATCACAAACTTCTCTGGTTAGGTCTCATTCAATATTTTCTAGTTATCACTTAATAGAAGGTGCCAAAATAGGGTAACAATTAGTACATGTTGCCAATAGTTATTTGGTAATTGGTATAAAATTAACCTTCTTTTTTGTAGATTTTTTGGATTATTATTGGTAGGCTTCTTCTACATGATAATTCTCTCCCAACCTTTTGTTAGGACTCTAGCTAGGAGAGTCCTAATTGAGAGGGACTTTCATGTAAAACCTACCTAAGCCGACCCCTAATAAAGAGGTAAACAGGCCAGCTAAGGTATGGTGGTTAATTCTTAGAGAAGAACTAGGAGTTGATTAGAAGTAGGAGTCTTGAGTAGGAGTCCTATTAGGAGTTAGTTAGAAGTAGGAGTCTTGAGTAGGAGTCCTATTAGGAGTTAGGGTTTAGAAACCTTATAAATAGCCATGTATTCCTCCTCTTTTCACAGGCAATAAATGAATATTTTCTACAGCCTTTGAGTAGCAACTTGGAGGAAGGAACCCCTATAGAGTTCCAGGAGGCCGATCCCCTAAAGAGATCAACCCCAAGCTTAGAATCTGCAAGGGTTCTATCACTTGGTATCAGAGCAGCGTTCTTGGCGTCTCGCGGCCCTTCCACTGCCATCAATCATCTCTCCACAGCCGCCCAAAGCAATTCCCACAATTGCTTAAAAGATCATCGCCAAATTCCACCGTCATCTCCACCACCGCGGATCATTCTTTGATCTCCCCGCGAATTGCAACAGGTTCTGGTTTCGTACCTTATTGCTGCTGCAATTTAGTTATCCTTATTCAAAAAAAAAAATATATATTCCTATATTGCTGCATAAACTTTTCGTCGCAAAGTTTTCATCTCTACGACGAAAGATACATTGCAGAATTCTAACCGTATAGCACAGTTTGTTTGATCTTCCTACTATATTTTTCTGTCCAAATTTCTACGAAATTTTTATGATAGCTTTGACACTTCCGAACAGTAGATTTCCCTTTTGTTTCATCAAAAAATTCTCAATATAAACTGCTGATCTTTTACATCCAATCTGCTACAATTGAAAATCTGTGCTGTAGAAAATTTCAGCCGCATATTGTTGCCTTAACCGATCTATTTGCAATATTTTTTGAACAAAATTTCCTATAAACTTCATAAATCATCTTGGCTTCCATCTAAGATTGATCGATTGAGGAATTCATCTCTAAAAACGATTTTGTGTTGCTGCAAATTTTCGTCGCAACCCGCTGAAATTTTTCGACGAGAATTCTGCTATCGCAACTTGCACCAATTTCCCTGCTATTATACTGCTGAAATTTTCTTGATTAAATTGGACATCTTTGCTGTCTTATAAACTGAGATTTTGCTGTCAATTCCCTCCTCTAATCTCTCAAGTTTTTGGTGGAAATTTCGTCGAGAAACCGCTGTTTCTTCGACGACAATTCCGCTCTTACAAAACAACACAATTCTGCAGCAAACTTACACTGATTTCTTTCAAACCTTTGCTGCCATTTACCACAGATTTAAAACTTTCATCCACAGCCCTAAAACTCCACCAAACCACACCCCCAAACTGCACCCAAAACAGCCACAAAATAAGCCTAAATCGCAGTCTACATCCACCAATCCACCAACCCTTACGACCATCACTTCTCTCAACCTATACATGCCTTTAACCCAACAACAAAAAAGAGATCTTAATATCACAGGTTTGGAGGCATATAGTATGGCATCTGAAGAGGCAATCAATGCTAAATTTGAAGCCTTCGAGGCGCGAATAGAGGATAAGATTCGGACTCTCTTTACCGAACTCAGTTTGGGCCGACCGCTAAGCCCGAAGAAATCACATCAAGGAGAGAGCTCTAACCAATCGCACCAAGCCCGAAGAGATAGACTTCCAAGAGAGGGGAGGTTCTATGACTGACCTCAACTATCCACGCATGAGGGTGGACTTCCCTAGATGGAAGGAGACCCGATTGGTTGGATCTTGCGTGCGGAGCGATATTTTCGGTACCACAAAACCGTGGACGCATCTATGGTGGAAATTGCAGCTATACATCTTGAGGGGAGGTTCTATGACTGACCTCAACTATCCACGCATGAGGGTGGACTTCCCTAGATGGGAAGGAGACCCGATTGGTTGGATCTTGCGTGCGGAGCGATATTTTCGGTACCACAAAACCGTGGACGCATCTATGGTGGAAATTGCAGCTATACATCTTGAGGGGAGGTTCTATGACTGACCTCAACTATCCACGCATGAGGGTGGACTTCCCTAGATGGGAAGGAGACCCGATTGGTTGGATCTTGCGTGCGGAGCGATATTTTCGGTACCACAAAACCGTGGACGCATCTATGGTGGAAATTGCAGCTATACATCTTGAGGGGAGGTTCTATGACTGACCTCAACTATCCACGCATGAGGGTGGACTTCCCTAGATGGGAAGGAGACCCGATTGGTTGGATCTTGCGTCGTGTGCGGAGCGATATTTTCGGTACCACAAAACCGTGGACGCATCTATGGTGGAAATTGCAGCTATACATCTTGAAGGGGATGCTATACAGTGGTTTGACTGGTTTGAACACACTCATGGAGTACTCTCATAGCGACAATTCAAAGAAGGACTGCTAATCCGCTTCGGACTAACCGATTACGAGAACATTGACAGACAACTAGCAAAGATCCGACAAACCTCCACCATTCAGGAATACCAAACCAGGTTTGAAAGATTATATAATCAAACTCGTGATTGGTCCGAAAAAACAGCTTTTGGGGACCTTTATTGAGGGCTTGAAGTCGGAGATCCGGGGAGAAGTTAAAGCGCGACAACTATACACGCTTATGGCAGCCATCTCTTTCGCACGACTTCAAGAGGAGCGATTGAACCATGAAGCCCGGAGGACTAGGATCGCTCCTCGACCTGCAATACTAAAGCCCTCAGCTCCCCCTACTATTAACCGAGCACCTGCACCAAAAAGGTTGACAAGAGAAGAGCTTCGGGAGCGATCTGCGAAGGGGTTATGTTGGCATTGCGACGAGCCGTGGAGCCGCGAGCATCGCTGTAGAAAAGGGAGGCTTCTTATGATTGAACCAGTAGAAGAAGAGGTCATTGAACATCCAGAAGAGAGCTTTGAACATAATGAAGAAGATGTGGAAGAAGAGCCACAATCAACCGACGTTACGGTACACGCATTAGCTGGCTACTCCAACCCGCAAACGATGAAAGTTGGAGGCCTTCTCAAACAACAACCGATCACTATTCTCATCGACACGGGCAGCACTAATAACTTCCTAAACAGTAAGGTTGATGCATCTATGCTATGGTGGAAATTGCAGCTATACATCTTGAGGGGAGGTTCTATGACTGACCTCAACTATCCACGCATGAGGGTGGACTTCCCTAGATGGGAAGGAGACCCGATTGGTTGGATCTCGCGTGCGGAGCGATATTTTCGGTACCACAAAACCGTGGACGCATCTATGGTGGAAATTGCAGCTATACATCTTGAAGGGGATGCTATACAGTGGTTTGACTGGTTTGAACACACTCATGGAGTACTCTCATAGCGACAATTCAAAGAAGGACTGCTAATCCGCTTCGGACTAATCGATTACGAGAACATTGACGGACAACTAGCAAAGATCCGACAAACCTCCACCATTCAGGAATACCAAACCAGGTTTGAAAGATTATATAATCAAACTCGTGATTGGTCCGAAAAACAGCTTTTGGAGACCTTTATTGAGGGCTTGAAGTCGGAGATCCGAGGAGAAGTTAAAGCGCGACAACTATACACGCTTATGGCAGCCATCTCTTTCGCACGACTTCAAGAGGAGCGATTGAACCATGAAGCCCTCGACCTGCAATACTAAAGCCCTCAGCTCCCCCTACTATTAACCGAGCACCTGCACCAAAAAGGTTGACAAGAGAAGAGCTTCGGGAGCGATCTGCGAAGGGGTTATGTTGGCATTGCGACCAGCCGTGGAGCCGCGAGCATCGCTGTAGAAAAGGGAGGCTTCTTATGATTGAACCAGTAGAAGAAGAGGTCATTGAACATCCAGAAGAGAGCTTTGAATATAATGAAGAAGATGTGGAAGAAGAGCCACAATCAACCGACGTTACGGTACACGCATTAGCTGGCTACTCCAACCCGCAAACGATGAAAGTTGGAGGCCTTCTCAAACAACAACCGATCACTATTCTCATCGACACAAGCAGCACTAATAACTTCCTAAACAGTAAGGTTGATGCATCTATGGTGGAAATTGCAGCTATACATCTTGAAGGGGATGCTATACAGTGGTTTGACTGGTTTGAACACACTCATGGAGTACTCTCATAGCGACAATTCAAAGAAGGACTGCTAATCCGCTTCGGACTAATCGATTACGAGAACATTGACGGACAACTAGCAAAGATCCGACAAACCTCCACCATTCAGGAATACCAAACCAGGTTTGAAAGATTATATAATCAAACTCGTGATTGGTCCGAAAAACAGCTTTTGGAGACCTTTATTGAGGGCTTGAAGTCGGAGATCCGAGGAGAAGTTAAAGCGCGACAACTATACACGCTTATGGCAGCCATCTCTTTCGCACGACTTCAAGAGGAGCGATTGAACCATGAAGCCCTCGACCTGCAATACTAAAGCCCTCAGCTCCCCCTACTATTAACCGAGCACCTGCACCAAAAAGGTTGACAAGAGAAGAGCTTCGGGAGCGATCTGCGAAGGGGTTATGTTGGCATTGCGACCAGCCGTGGAGCCGCGAGCATCGCTGTAGAAAGGGAGGCTTCTTATGATTGAACCAGTAGAAGAAGAGGTCATGAACATCCAGAAGAGAGCTTTGAATATAATGAAGAAGATGTGGAAGAAGAGCCACAATCAACCGACGTTACGGTACACGCATTAGCTGGCTACTCCAACCCGCAAACGATGAAAGTTGGAGGCCTTCTCAAACAACAACCGATCACTGTTCTCATCGACACAAGCAGCACTAATAACTTCCTAAACAGTAAGGGCTGCTCGGATGGCACTACATATAGAAGGTTGCCGCAAGTTCAATATAAGGTTGCTGACGGCAGAATCCTAAAGTGCGAGCAAGTGCCACTTCTTCCTCCTACCAATTGATGACTATGAGGTCGTGCTTGACATAGAATGGCTGACTACACTAGGTGATGTCTCTTGGAACTTTTCCAAATTAATTATGAAATTCTACTGCAAAGGCAAACAGATCATCCTACACGGGAAGCGCGGAAGCAACGTAACCACCGTTTCAACCCAACGAATGGAGAAAGTTTTGCACAAGGTAAATGGTGGCTTTTTGATGCATCTCCAACAACAACCAGAGGGGAAGAAAATAGAGATTAAAGATCAAAATCTTGCCCAATTGCTTGCTGAATTTGCTGACATTTTTGCTGAACCACGCGGTCTTCCTCCTTCTCGGCAACATGACCATCGAATTCCAATCCTTCCGGGCAAGCCACCAGCGAACACTCGACCGTACCGATATCCTCACCTCCAGAAGGATGAAATTGAAAAGATCGTAAAGGAGATGCTTGAAACAGGAGTGATTCGGCAAGTTGTAGCCCCTATTCCTCACCGGTGCTACTTGTACGCAAGAAGGACGGAACTTGGCGGATGTGCATCGATTACCGAGCTTTAAATGGCATCACTGTCAAGGACAAGTACCCAATACCAATGGTGGATGAACTTCTTGATGAATTAAAAGGAGCCCGAGTCTTTACGAAGTTAGATCTCCGATCCGGTTACCACCAAATTCGAGTATGTGAAGACGACATTCCAAAACTACATTCCGCACACATGATGGCCATTATGAATTCTTGGTAATGCCTTTTGGACTCACTAATGCTTCTTCAACCTTTCAAAGTCTCATGAACGATATTTTTCGGAGCTTTCTTCGCAAATTTATGTTGGTATTTTTCGATGATATTCTCATTTATAGCCCTTCTCTTGAGAGTCACTTTCAGCATTTACGGATTGTTTTGACGATCCTTCGGGAGAATACTCTTTTTGTTAAACAACCAAAGTGCAGCTTTCTCCAGCAAAAAGTAGAGTACCTTGGGCACATAATATCAGAAGAAGGGGTGGTGGTAGACCCAACAAAAATTGAGGCAATGCAAAGCTGGCCGAAACCTACAAACGTGAAATTACTGTGTGGGTTCCTTGGACTAACGGGCTACTACCGAAAATTTGTTAAGGACAATGGGAAGATCAGCACACCTGTCACATCTCTACTGAAAAAAGATGCCTTCCAATGGTCAGACAAAGCTTCCGCTGCCTTCAACAAACTTAAGGCAGCCATGACAATGACGCCGGTGCTAGCACTACCAGATTTCAGCCGTTCATCATTGAGGCCGATGCATCTAGAGTCGGAATTGGAGCGGTTCTCATGCAAGATGGTCGACCACTCGCATACACTAGCAAGACATTGTCTCCCTCCCATCAAAATATGTCAGTATATGATAAGGAGATGCTAGCCATTATGGACGCAGTAACGAGGTGGAGACCCTACCTGATTGGCCGACGATTTCAAATTAAAACCGACCATAGAAGTCTTAAATACTTTTTGGAGCAAAAGATATCATCCCCTGAGCAGCAAAAATGGGTAACCAAACTTCTTGGATTCGATTATGAAATTATTTATAAAAAGAGGAAAGAAAACGTTGTTGCAGATGCACTCTCACGACTACCTGAGCAAGCTAAGGTTTCAGCCATCTCCCTTCCTACCACCAGCCTTCTTGAAGACATTAGAGAAGAATGGAAGAAGGATCCAGAGATTAGCAACACCAAAAAAAATTGGAGGAGGATCCAAATGCAATAGCCCACTACACTTGGGATTCGAGGGATCTACGCTACAAAGGTCGCATTGTGCTTATACCTGACTCCCCTTGCATCACAATTATCCTGCATGAAATGCACTCCACACCTTTAGCAGGGCACTCCGGATTTCTGAGAACCTACAAAAGAGTGAAGCAAAATTTTTATTAGAGAGGGATGAAAAACATTATTGCTGAATATGTGGCACAATGTGATGTATGTCAACAGCACAAGGGTGAAATAGTGGCAAATCCAGGGAAGCTACAACCACTACCTATACCGGACTCAGTGTGGACTGACATATCCATGGACTTCATCGAAGGGCTGCCACCTTCCAAAGGTAAAAGCACAATTCTCATGGTGGTTGATCGACTTACGAAATATGCTCATTTTTGTGCTGTGAGAAATCCCTACACTGTTGCTAGTATTGCCCAGATTTTCATAGAAAATATTGTTAAACTGCATGGGATGCCAAGGTCCATTGTAAGTGATCGTGACAAGATCTTCACTAGTAAATTTTGGACCGAGTTATTTCAGTTACAAGGCACCAAACTCAAGATGAGCACAGCATATCATCCACAAACTGACTTCCAAACAGAGATGGTAAACAGGTGTTTAGAGACGTACCTTCGGTGTTACACCAGTGATCGACCAAAAGAGTGGACGAAATGGCTTCCCTGGGCCGAATTGTCACGGACTTAGCTGGTTTTGCCTAAGTCGTGCGGCACCCTTGCGTGTCCGTCCGCAAAGGTCAGCCTCCCCGAAACCTCCCATGGTCCCTTAGGACCTACAAAAGAGAAAACGGGTTAGAGAAAACGCCTCACTCGGGATCCACAAGCAATCATCTCCGGAAACACTTCTTAGCCAATGCAAAATACAAACAAACTTTACAAGCTCTGAACAGTTGCACAACAAAGGGGTAAAATGGTCCACTACAGACTGAAACTAAAATAGGACTATTAAGCCTTCGGCCGTCCCTCTACATGCTGTTCAAAGCATGAACATACCAAAAGACACGGACATACATAAGCATTACATCAAACATCCTATTTTGAAGTTTGTCCGTGACAGAATGGTGGTATAATACTACATATCATTCATCTACAAAATGTACCCCTTATGAAGCATTGTATGGTCGGCCAACCCCTGTGATTCCAAAGTATGTAATTGGCTCAGCCAAGGTAGATCAGGTTGACCAAGAATTGATTGACAGAGACAAACTCCTACAGCTATTAAAGGATAATCTCTCTACCGCTCAAGCCAGAATGAAGCAGCAAGCCGACACACGATGAAGCGAAAGAGAATTTTCAGTAGGAGATTGGGTTTATCTTCGCCTACAGCCATACAAGCAACTCTCCATCAAAACTCGAGCATCCATGAAGCTATCCTCACGTTTTTATGGGCCCTATCAGATCACAGAGCGTATTGGAGCCGTGGCGTACAGACTTTAATTGCCTGAGGATGCTAAAATTCATCCTGTCTTCCACGTGTCATGCCTGAAGCCCAAGTTGGGAGAACACGAGTCACCCCAAATCCAACTGCCCAACACCACTGAGGATGGAGTTATTCAAGCCCAACCTCGATCGCAGGATCGTGATGCGTCGCCGACGTCCCTCTACTGAAGTACTAGTGCATTGGAATAATTTACCGCTTGAAGATGCGACATGGGAACCATATGATGAGCTGAAGACCCGGTTTCCTAAGTTCATGGAATCTCAGCCTTGAGGGCAAGACTGATTTGAAGAGGGCGGGTCTGTTAGGACTCTAGCTAGGAGAGTCCTAATTGAGAGGGACTTTCATGTAAAACCTACCTAAGCCGACCCCTAATAAAGAGGTAAACAGGCCAGCTAAGGTATGGTGGTTAATTCTTAGAGAAGAACTAGGAGTTGGTTAGAAGTAGGAGTCTTGAGTAGGAGTCCTATTAGGAGTTAGTTAGAAGTAGGAGTCTTGAGTAGGAGTCCTATTAGGAGTTAGGGTTTAGAAACCCTATAAATATCCATGTATTCCTCCTCTTTTCACAGGCAATAGATGAATATTTTCTGCAGCCTTTGAGCAGCAACTTGGAGGAAGGAACCCCTATAGTGTTCCAGGAGGCCGATTCCCTAAAGAGATCAACCCCAAGCTTAGAATCTACAAGGGTTCTATCACCTTTTTTTGCTTAAACCATAAAATTCTGCAGGCTTTTAGTTGTCCAATATGACACTATCACATCCGAATGGAAATAATGTTGAAGCAATAACAAGAATATTTCTAGTGGAATGTCTTTCATAATCAATAGGAAGATATTTCTTTAATAGATTGAGGGATGAATAATTCGACTCATTTACATTACAGATCATGAATGTTTGGAATCAATATTATGCAAGAAGACATTGCTTTTTTTAATTTGAGTGGAAGGGTGAACTCGTATATGTGATTTATAAAGCAGTCATCTTTAGTACCACTTTTGTTGCCACTTTTCTATTTGATTCTTCTTGGCATTTTTTGTGCATTTGCAGTTGGGCCTTTGCCAATGGCTTTTAGTATACTCTTTTCCAATTTTTTTGTGTTGAAGCAATTCATCTTTCTGAATTTTGAAAACTTCTCTATGTAGTTTCACTGGCATTCACAAGGAAATTTCCTTCTATAACTCTTTTCTACTTTAATTTTGACAGGACTCTCTTGGTGGAAATAGCAGGACTGTAATGATAGGTAACGTATCTAATAGTCCTAAGAGGTTTTCTTTAATCTGATGCTTCGCCACAAGTTATTATTGAATTGTGACTCCTGTATTGATGCGCCTTATTGGATACATTTTGTTGTTTGGAGATGGCAGGAACAATCATTTGTTTTTACTGCAGATATTATATATTCTATTTGCAGAGTGGAATGATAGGTGATTTGCCCTCCTATTGCTGAACAGATCATGGTGCTGATATGACCCAACCCAGTGTGGACTCATCATCAACCACATTGGCACGTAAATGAAAGGACTTTTGATGTGTACCAAGCAACTACGAGAAGAGTCATTCCTCTCTATGTTGGTAGATGTCCATTTTGGTGGTTGTGCCGTGTGCTACCCACAATATATTACTCTGTAAGAGGAGATAATTGTTACTAACTCATCTACCAGTAATATTGTGGGATAAGTTGGAATGGTCTTCAGCCCATAGATTGTTATTTGTGCCCAAAAATATTCACAGTCAGACAGCTTAATCATCTTGTTCCCATAAAAGGTTAGCTAGAAGGTAAGGCCCGGAACCCCTATGTGTTTTAGCCAACGTTCATTATACCGTAGTATACCGCTCGGTATGGGCGGTATGTACCGATCCGACAAAAGACCGATATGAGTGGTACATTGGTATGCTTCCATATTCCATGTGTCAGTACACTTAGTATGGCTTGGTACATACCATACCGACAATTGGTCGGCATACCAATACGGACTGGTAAGACGAACCATGGTTTAGCTATAATTTGTTTGCCCTCTTTACTCTTGGTTCAGCTGACTTACTAAAGCATTTGAGTGACTTGTGCTGATGGCTCTAAAACTCCTTAGGTCCTTTTGCCTTGCTGGAGCTTTACATGTATCATAATTTTGTCACTTCTATATCACTTCCAGATCAACGTTCGATTCTTGATAGCAAATAACAACTCTTGAAAACCCCTGCAGCAATTGCCCAACATTTTGTCTCTTGCATCAAGTGGTTGTCATGACATGTGGTCACCAAATAAAGACTAGTTTTCTATGTGCAAATGCATGATCTTAGATGTGTCAACTTTATCGGCTACTGGAACTACACTTTCAACTAGTGTGCATGGGAGAAATTGTTACATCTATGTCATTATGCCTAGTTGTGGGGTGTCTGTTGGTCTATGGTCATGTGGCAGAATAGAGAAGGCAGTAGGGACATTTCCACCTAACCTTCATCATACTGTGATAATAGTATGATTGGTTGTTCGGAAAATATAATCCAATGATATGATTATATCTACATACTCTTTTCTTTCTTTATGTTATGATTCAACACCTCCAGAAACAGAATGCTTGATCTGTAAAAGAGTAAGGGTATTTTTTTTCTGCAAATTGGAAAACAAGTATGCAGTTGCTTAGTCCCACATTGGTTGGAAGAGTTAACTTAGGCATAACAAAGTGTGAAAACAAAGTATTAGCTCGTAGTGAATCACTTAACTAAACATATGACTTTTTACAGATTTTAATGACGGCCAAAGATTCATATAGCCGACCCGAAATAGTTGAGACTTACGGTTTTATTGTTGTTGTTGTTGTTGAATCACTTGTAGTTTCTTACATGATATTGTTAAACATAGTAATTCCTTTTTTAATTTAATGTTATATCATTTTTCTAGTTGATTCCCGAACACAAGAAAAGAGGAGTATTGCATTGCAACTGACCCTTGTTAGGTTAGTATGGAATTGGTATTACTGATGGTTTACCAACTTGTGCCACATGGTATCACTTAAATAGTACATATAAAATAAGTACCAATTGTCAGTAGTTCCCTATAAGGTCCAATACCAGTCCTTGGAAATACTAATAAGTACATCTTAGTGCAATAGGAACCTTGACAAAGATAAGAATATTGAAATGAATGTCCACAATAATTACTGAAAATGATTCCAGAACAGTTAAAAGTTTGTTCTCATCAAGGTTCGCCATACCGCGATATACTACTCGATATGGGCGGTATGTACCGGTTTAATAGGGGACTGGTACAAGCAGTACATTGATATATCCCCATGTATCATATGTTGGTATGCTCGGTACAGTTCGATATGTACCATACTAACAGTTGGTCGGTATACCGGTATGGACTGGAAAAGCAAACCATGGTTCTAACAACTCATAAAAGAGGAAAACCTTTCAAAAAGGTTTGGAGTTGGATTGGAATGGAAGGGGAGGCAGTTCAATTAGAGATTGAAGGGGTGAGAGAGAGGACTTGATTACAAATAATTAACAAAGAAAGTGATGATCCTCAAATTGTGCAGGTATTGCCTGCAATGCAGATAAATGATAGGGAAGGATCCATGTACCTGATACTGTATAGTTTGGAACTGCTTATTGTTTGTTGTCGAGTTTATTGGTAAAATAACACATCATATCTTTCATATCGCATCATCATTTACATGATGATTGCAATGCACATGAACATCATCTAAAGAATATTAGTTTGTAGCATCAGATCTTTCTCCTATGATTTTAAAGCTGAGGATTCTAATTTCTGTTGTCTTTAATTCTTCCAGCCTGTATCAGCCCAGCTGATATCAATGCAGAGGAAACACTCAACACATTGAAGTATGCTAACCGTGCTCGCAATATTGAGAATAAGCCCATTGTGAGATTATGACTTTGGTGATATCTTGCAGAGATCATTATCCTTTGTTAGAAATGAGCTCTGCATGCAAGTGCTTTCCTTATCTTGTGAATTCTTACCAGGTCAACAGGAACCCAATATCAGATGAGATTCAAAGGATGAGCCAACATATCGAATACTTGCAAGCAGAGCTAGCCTGTTCTCGTGGTGTAGGAACTGAATCTGATGAAGTCCAGGTAACATTTTCTTTCTGCTGAGTGTTCATTACCATTGCTCACTAATTGGCCCCTTAGACATAAGCATACAATGACTTGCATAGTGTCACTATAGTTGATTCTCTTTCATGTTGGATTGGATTGTTCATGGACCATAAGCTTGAATTTAGAATGTTTCCTGAGAAAAGGCTCGAGAGATGTTTTAGGCTGTCAAGTTGATTGTCATCCCTTTGAGCAAGCACGGCATGAACGTTCCGAAAAGTACAAGTGCAATTGCCTAGTAGGACATCTAAGTACAAGACAATGCGACAAATGAGTAGATTCCTTCTGTGGATCAACCAGCCATATTTTGGCCTCTGTGCTTGTCTTTGTATTATTCTTGTTATAACATTATATAAGTATTTTTTGATGTTCTCTCTATAAGCTCTGTGTGCTTTTGTTCTGTAGACTCTTAAAGAGAGAATCTCTTGGCTGGAAGCTACCAATGAAGATCTTTGTAGGAAACTCTGCGAGTACCACAATCAACAAGCTAGTGAGCATTTCGAAAGAGATTTTCAAGTATATAAGCCAGAACCTTGCTTTTTTTTACCTTTTTACCCTTTAAATTTGGCTTATTTGCAACTGATTATACTCTGACTGAGTGGGGCCAATAATCTTTCAATTGTGGAGCTTTGTCAATTTGATAAATGGGATAATGGCATTCTTAATTATTGTTTCAGAAAGGTAGAACCTGCTTTGTGAAAGCAGAGGGGATGAAGAGGAGCTTGCAAAGCACAGAAAGCTTACATTTCCAGCTGGCTAAGAACCTCGGAGGCAATTCTTTTCACACACTTTGTGATGAGAGTCTTAACTCTTCACTATTTTGCAATCCTATTATATATTCTTAAATATTGATTGTGTACTACAACTTCATAACCTAAGTGTCGCTGTGCCAGCAGGTGATAGTTCAAAGGAATTTGATGAAGAAATAGCCAAAGAATGGGAATACGAAATGTTGCAAGACTCCATGGGCAAAGAGTTGAATGAGTTAAATAGGCAACTGGAGCAGAAAGAGGTGATACAAACTTCCATTAAATCTTGTAATAATGCTTGCTTTCTTGTCGATTCTAAAGAAACTTGTGTATAAGTTATAGTAGTCCCTGTCATGTATTACTAGATTATTTATGTATGCTTATATAGTATGCACGTGTCAAAATTTATCACTCAGATTATTGAATTAAATGTTCATCTGTTAAGATTGTAGAAAGAATTTGCAACCAAATGGTTGTGTTTCTTTATAAATATAAATGCAACAATCTTTCTTCTTTAGAAAAAAAAGAAAAAATGGATTCTGTTTATGTACTTTAAGAAACATCTTGTTTGTGAGCCTCAAATATGTGGGTGAATGATGTTTCAAGTGGTTTGATATCGCCGTGTAGATGCTAGTAGAGTCAGCTGTCAATGTTTTACAAATCAGCTTTGTTTTGGTTTTAGACAGGTTTAAAGTTATATCCTTTTCAGGCATTTTCAGTTTTCCCACTTGCAAATTCATGTTTTTCAGTTATTCAAATAAAAAATTCAGAGAAAAAAATCAATGCTTCATGCTTATAAACATTTTGGCTAATCTGAATTTTGAATTATAGTTTGTTAGATTGGTGCTGAATTAAGCATGATTTCAGTAACTAGAGTGCTTAATAATGTTTTCGGAAAAGAAAAACACATTTTTAAAAATGTGTCATTTTGAATTCTCAATCAAGGTTTTGAATCTCGGTTTGGTACCAATGTTTGGCTCTTGGATGGACTGATATGACACTCGGTACCCCCCGGTCGCTTGGCATGGATTCACCTAAAGAAGGGGAGAAAAAGGTTGGGGAGAAGACAAACATGGAGGTGGAGGAGGTGGTGGTAGTGGTGATACGTACCGGTCGGTGGTACAGCTTATAGCAGATCGAACCAAGCAAGCAAAATTCCTAGCCTGTGTCCTGATCAGCTCTTGAACCGGTAAATATTGGCCTGTACCAATTGTCATGGATGGTACTTTAAATTAAGGTTTGTAGTTTCGCTTACTGGACCTATTATAACGACCCGAGCCTGATAGGTTAGCCTATCAACTTCGTTTGGTCCAAATCACTAGCCAAAATGCTTAAGCTAAGGTTGATAATAATATCATGCTCATTAAATCCTTATAAGTCAATCTTAGTCTTGCTCACTTCTGATGTGAGACTAATTGGGGTGTTTCAATCTTACCTACTCAAGGATTTGACATCCTCGTCAAAACTCAGCATAGCCCAAATCAAACCCTAGCATGGTGCATGTGAGGCGTAGCCCAATGGTGGCTCCACGTCGTGACGAGTCCTTTGACTTCATCCACGAGTAGCACTTTTCTACTCGAGCTCACTCATCATGCCTAAATACTAGGTCGGCTCTGATACCAAATATCATAACTCGGGCCTGATGGGCTAATTGGCCTATCAACTTTGTTTGGCCTAAACACTTAATGCTTTCAGATAAGAACTCATTCCTCAAATGGTCTAAAAGACCAGCAAGGTTCTCCAAAAATTTTCTTGCTAGCTCCTTTGTCGTTCAGTTTTGATTACTAATGGGCTGTTCCATCCGTGTGTAGCTTAACTAAGACATACTTATAAGGATGGGTGGAGTCAATATTGAATTATTGACAACATGATTTTGTTTGTGATATTCTTTTTCTTTCTTGTTTATCGATTTCAATCTCTAACTTGTATCAAATATGTTTTAGCTTCCTCTATCAAATGTTCATTTGGATAATTCATTACAATTCAACAATTTCTTGAGTTCTCTATATAAAGAGTGTCTAGCTGACAACTTTTTTTATGTCTGCAGTCTGAGATGAAAACTTTTGGGGGATGTGACACTCTTGTTCTCAAACAACACTTTGGAAAGAAGCTCATGGAGCTTGAGGAAGAAAAAAGAACAGTGCAGGTTGATTAGATTTTCTTCAGTGCAACATACACAGATTTTTTAGTTTCTGCTTTCTTTATCCATGCAACTAATGAGGAGTATTTCAGCAAGAGAGAGACAGGCTGTTATCTGAAGTGGAAAACCTTTCTGCTAACTCTGATGGACAAATGCACAAATTGCCAGATGACTACCTGCAGAAATTAAAGACCCTAGAAGTACAGGTGAATTTTTTTTCTTGATTTTGACCGTAGGTTTTTGAATAGCTTTTCAGCCAAACTATATTATATTTCTTTTTTTTTATCCCATTTTCTAGACTTCATTTTTGCCAAATTATTCTTACAGATTATAAATCTCAAGAAGAAACAAGAGAACCAAGTTCAACTTCTAAAGCAACAAGGCAAAGGAGTGAGGACAGCAGCATAAGAAGCCGCAGATGAAATACATATCATTAAGGTATCAGAGGTGTCTTTCAACTACAATATCATTCTATCACGATTCAAATCCATTCTGGTTATTTGTTTGCCACTGATTACTGTTTCTTCTGGGTTAATTGCAACTATAAGATAAAACAAGAGGCAGAACAGTTTCGCAGTGGAAGGCTTCTCGTGAGAGGGAACTTCTACAGTATTTTTGCGTGGCTGCATTATGCTCATAGATTCATGTTAGAAGCAAGAAATCTATAAATTGTTTTTGCAACTCTTATACTAATTCCTTTTTAGTTGAACACATCTTTACTTAATTTAGAAACATACTCTATCTAAACCCCCATTTGGTTGTATGCAGGTTGATTAGATTTTCTTCAGTGCCACATACACAGATTTTTAGTTTCTGCTTTCTTTATCCATGCAACTAATGAGGAGTATTTCAGCAAGAGAGAGACAGGCTGTTATCTGAAGTGGAAAACCTTTCTGTAACCTCTGGATGGACAAATGCACAATTGCCAGATGACTACCTGCAGAAATTAAAGACCCTAGAAGTACAGGTGAATTTTTTTTTCTTGATTTTTGACCGTAGGTTTTTGAATAGCTTTTCAGCCAAACTATATTATATTTCTTTTTTTTATCCCATTTTCTAGACTTCATTTTTGCCAAATTATTCTTACAGATTATAAATCTCAAGAAGAAACAAGAGAACCAAGTTCAACTTCTAAAGCAAAAGCAAAGGAGTGATGAAGCAGCAAAGAAGCTGCAAGATGAAATACAATTCATTAAGGCTCAGAAGGTTGTTCTTTCAACTAAATATCTTCTATCACGATTCAAATCCATTCTGGTTATTTTGTTTGGCACTGATACTGTTTCATTCTGCAGGTTCAATTGCAACATAAGATAAAACAAGAGGCAGAACAGTTTCGGCAGTGGAAGGCTTCTCGTGAGAGGGAACTTCTACAGGTATTTTTTGCAGTGGCATGCATTATGCTCCATAGGATTCATGTTAGTAAAGCAAAGAAAATCTATTAAATTGTTTTAGTTGCAGCATATCTCATTTAAGTTATCTATATTTCCTTTTGTTGGAAGTTGGAACTACATTCTTCTACTTTATCATTTGTAAGAAAACATTACTCTTATCAGAGCTAAAACACCACTATGTTGTCATGCATTTGGATGTTAACTTTTATCATGATATTGCTTTATTTAAAGGAAACATCAACTTGCATAGCATAAGGAAAATTTTCTTTTGGATAATATGCCAACAAATAGCCTAAATTTATAAATCCTTTTCTAGTCATCTAGCACAATAAATTAGCTTGGCGCTCATATTATTGCATTTTTTCTCATGTATTATAAATTCATAATCTAACCTTTTGTTATAAAAGTAAGTTATTTGTGTCTTTTAGGTTATTACATTCTTCTGCATAATTTTTTCTGGATTATAAATTTGAGTTTCATTTTGATGCACTGGCTCAAGCAGTTAAGGAAAGAGGGAAGGAGAAATGAGTATGAACGTCGGAAACTGCAAGCATTAAATCAGCGACAAAAAATGGTAGAATATGTCTCTCTGAAGGAAGTCCTTAGTATGCTTTTTTTTTCTTCTTAAGTTCATGCTAAGATTGAGGTTTGATTAGTTATTTTTTAATATACTGAGATATTGTTCAGTGTTAGCCTGTCTGCATGTGGATTTTATGTAGTTCTATTCTTCTGTTTTAAGATATACTGTATGGCTATTATATCTGCTCTACTCATAAAGTGAATTTACTGGTTCATTTTAAAGGATGGAGCTTACAATTGTTAGTCATACTACTAGCTCTTTGGATATTGGTCTTTTTTACAATTAGTTGTCAAACCATGTCCAACAGATATGCAATATAATAAGCTGAACAGTGGGTTGACTTGAGAAAAACATGATGTTTAAGCTCTCAAAATGTATAGTGCATTTAGGAGGAAAAAGAAGATTCTTCATAATATTTTTTTCAAATGGACAAGGTGGTAGATCTTCCTAATTTCACATTGTTGTTGATGTTTAAGGCTTTAAGCTATCAAACCCTTTGATGTCTATAATACAACATGACACATACATTTGTTTGGTTCTTAAGTAAATAATTTTATAGATGCATTCAACAAAAAAAAAAAAAAAACCATTTTTTATTACTGAATGCACCCTGAACAGAACATGGTGCAAACTCTGATAATTCAATTGCTGGTTGATTATAGTTCTTATATATTAGCCATGATGTTGTTGAACTTCTCTATTAATAGCCTTCCATTTATATTTGATTGTATTGTGATTTTTTTTTACGAATAAGAAATTGGAACATCTACTCATTCTTTTTCTTATTACTGGGCATATTCATCTTGATCTGCATATTCATTGAAAACATTGTTACAATTATTTTTTTGCAATCGGAGCAGTTTGTATGATATTCATTCAGGTAATTTTTTATTCCTGCAGGTTCTTCAGAGGAAGACAGAAGAGGCTGCAATGGCTACCAAGAAGTTGAAAGAGTTGCTAGAAGCTCGAAAATCCTCAGCACGAGAAAACCCTGGTATTTGAATTTTGAATTTACCTTGCAACCTGCACAAAACTTCTATTCTTAGTCATTCTTATATTTTCCAGTCATTGCTATTGGTAAATCGGCAATAATTCCGGTATGTGATTCAGATCTTTACCTTCATTCATTTAATTCAGTCTATAATTATAAATACAGTTAGGACATAAAGACTTGAATCTTAAACTTCAGATCAATGAGAAGTCCTTGCAACAGTGGCTTGATCATGAGGTTGAAGTTTTGGTACATATGCATGAAGTTAGGGATGAATATGAAAAACAAAGTCAAATGTATGTAAATGGATGCTATTTTTATCTTTTCATTCCACTTTTGTAGCATGTTATTTTTCCTGATCAAATCCTTTAGCCTTTCTTCAGGAGATCGACCTTGGCAGAGGAGCTTTCTTTTTTAAAGCGAGAGGAAGCTTTGTCTGCGAGTGCTAGTCCTCCAAGAGGAAAGAACGGAAGTTCTAGGTAGATAATTTTTAGGCCTTATAGCATTTAATATACATGTATATGGTATCCTTCTATAGTAACAATAGGAATAATTTATTTGAGAAATTGGTGATCTTGTTCTCTATATTAATATTTTCATCCTTATCAGGTTATCGTCTATGACCCCTAGTGCACGATTAGCGAGAATTGCTTCACTAGAGAACATGGTGACCATCTCATCGAATACACTCGTAGCAATGGCTTCCCAGCTTTCAGAGGCAGAGGAACATGAACATACATTTGCAGGACGTGGAAGGTGGAACCAATTGCGGTCCATAGGTGATGCAAAGTGCCTGCTCCAGTACATGTTTAATGTTGCTGCAGATGCAAGGTTGTTATATTATATTTAACTAGCAATGCAAATCATGATTTTTTTTTTTTTTATTCGAGTGATCTATTGAACAGAGAGTATCATCTGAATCTGAAAACTTTTGGTTTCTGTTAAGTTAAAATATCAGGCAAATAAATGGAAAATGCTGGCAAAACTTCAGAAAAAAAAAAAACACTTATTTGACGTCTATGTTGATTTCTTAGCATGAATTTAACAGTGTGTGATATTGATTTCATTTGTGGAAACAGATGCCAACTAAGGGAGAAGGAACTTCATATCAAAGAACTAAAAGAGCAATTGAATGAGCTCATCGATCTTCTTCGACACAGTGAAGCACAGAGAAAAGAAATGGAGAAAGAGCAAAAATTGAGAGAGCATGCTATTGCAATTGCACTAGCCACATCATCTCCGGTAAGATCATATTGATGTTTGGTGACACCATAATAGCATAACCTTAAAGATCAAGTGTTGCAACTAAGGTTGTGACCATCAAACATATCCTGGATTCTGAACTATGAAAAGATGACCGAGGCCTGAAGGTGAATGGTAGACATTGAACTTGTCGATTCAATATGAGGACCTGTCTGCCTAATATTTTTTTGTTCAGATTAAGATCAATTATTAGATTTGAGCACACTAATATTTTTTACACCCAATTCTACAGCATTAATGGATCCGATATGAGGATCCATGCTTAGAATGTTGAGTTGGATTCTGATACAGATATCTGATTATCAGGTCCCATTGCCATCCTTTTCTAAGAGTGGTTCAACAAATATATTTATCGGACTGTATTAGGCTTTTTAGGCAATGGTTTGTCAATGCATAGTGGTAGCGATATCTATTCTCTCAGATACGCAAAGTTGCAATATCTAATCTCTGTAACTTCTTGGTTTATTCATTTCCAGATGAATCCAAATGTTTCACTGAAGCATTGCATAGATGAAACGGGAACCCCTGTGTCTCCTGTAGCAGTTCCAGCACAGAAACAACTGAAGTACACTGCTGGCATCGTAAGTAGCCCCGGCAATGGGACTGCAGCATTTAACAATCACCCAATGAAGGTACACACACTCACACGCTCACTGCTCTTGATAGAGTTGCAGCCTTGGATCGTTTTGGTTAAGAAAAAGGTTTTATTTTTGACATCATCAGATGGTCCCAATCGGGCATTTATCAATGGGGAAGAAACTGGCAGTCATAGCACAAGGAGGAAAGCTTTGGAGATGGAAAAGAAGTCATCATCAGTGGCTGCTGCAATTCAAGTGGAAATGGCAGAAACCATGGAGATTGTCCGAGTGGATCCGTCATAGTGATGAAACACTAACGAGGGCTAGGCCTAGATAAGAACGTGATACCAAATCAGTGTCAGAACCAAATCAACCCATAAGAAGAGCACAATTAACAACGAGGAGTAACAACAAAATAGTGAGTTGACAGATGAAGTTGGAGCTGGAGATTTTTGTTTAAAAAGTATTTTTTTGTATTGTATGTTTCTTCGTGTAAGCACATACATTTGATTGCAGTGTTTTATGTCTGATATCGGTAATTCGCATTTATATACCAACAGTTAATTGTGGAGTTTTATTTTTTTATCTATAAAATACTTGCATACACTTCGATTGGCAACACCCAATGTTGTAGAAATGCATAAGCATAGGTAGATAAGACGATCCAAAGCGGGCACAAATAAACATAAACATGGCACGATTAGAGACAGCTAGCTGCACATACAACCCTTATCCATCATTCAAAGAGTCCCTGTTACAAACAATACGCCGTGAAGCTTGGACATCATAAGAGAGAAGTAACTTGTCAAGCTTGGACATCATTTAATAACAGCAGCAGCAGCAGCTGCTTGTTGACTGGCTACTACTACACTGGAACTCGCTTGCCCCTGTAGCGCTCAAGTAACTGCAGATGATGTAGCCAGACATCATTTAATTAACATGTTACAAATTACCTAACAACAAATTTGGCCCACCCACACGTTCTTACCGATGTCACAAAAGGCTGTTGGAACAGCCAGCCAAAGATGGGGATCCTCTGTAAAAATACTGCAACGGTTGGCCAAAAGCCGCTGAGAAGTTAACCCAAGTCAGCAATCAGCACAATCGAAATTTCAAAGGTAAACACCAACATTAGTAGTAATCACTAACTTCAGTTAAGGTGGCTAAATATACAAAGAAGTCGACATATCAAATATGATAATGCCATCATTTGTAATGCGTTCCAAAACACAGCCTTTTGCCGAACAAATAGGCACTGACCTGAAGAGAACAATGAAGCCATATGACTCCACGATCATGCCAATGATTGGCCATCCAATCAGGACCAGGAAGAAGCCAGCGCCAAAGGATATGGTACCCTGCCAAATAAGCAAGAAATGATCATAATCAAACAGCTCCATACAGCATGGTGGACCAGTCTATATCAACGAGTAAAACCTTGTAGTTCTTAGGCTTGGTGAAGAACTGCATCGTGGACTTGAGACCAATTGTCAACATTAGACCTGACAGGAAGAGAATCTGGGGAATATGCAACCAGAAAACAAACAGTTAAATGCATTAATTTCATAGGAAAAGCAAGACCAAAACATTTAATGCAGTGAAACAGGATGAATATGAAAAGAACTCACATTCCCCATTGCTAAAAGTCCCTTGTCAAAGAAGAAAATGATTCCCAAGAATGAGAAAAATACACCGAAACCCGTCAAGCCTAGCCCAATCTCTGATTAGACGGACTCAAGGTTAGAATATTAGAACAATGAGATCATGAAAATTGAGAACCTACCAAGTAATGACAAAAAATAGCACTAATGGCATCACACTACCTAGATAACGAATCATAAACAATGAAATTGAATGTAAATCCTTGTTACGGAACGGAGACATAAAGTATGGCATAAGAAACATGGATTGCTTGTCTACTAGTGACTGCAAAGGCCTATAACCAGCACTAGTCAATGAACAAGGGCCAAATCACTTGCATAGAGAAGTGGCAGCAGAAATGTTAAAACAACCTCTAAATGTTACAACCTGACCTTGTAACTGAATTTCAAGAAAGAAAAAATCTCTAATTTGAATTTCAGCCAACATGTCTACGATCTTAGTGAAGAACTACATATGTTAAATATTTGATTACGTTCACAACTGTTCCATTTATGGCTGCTGAAGAACCAGAGAATATTGATGGTACCAAAGCTAGTCTATGAGGAGCACTATAATCAAAGTGAATCTTAATAAATAAAAAAAGTCTACCATGAAATAGATCTCGGGATGCAGAGCAAAGCAGCATAAACGTGGTAATCAAACATCACCGAGGTATCCTATGTAATAGAAAGAAGCCTCCTACTGGTTTTTTCAGCTGAAGTCACCTTACAGATACTATATTTTTGGTATTAGTTAACTCAAGAATCCTCAAGAAAACAGTTAAGAATATGACAGAACTAATGTGACCATATATCTCTTCTATCCAAGGACTAACGTACCACCCAATACAGTATGATATGGGCCACACATACCAGTTCGACATATGACCAAGACACGGACCACCCCATATCAGGCGGCATTCAAAAGCGGGGGTCGTATTAGGCAATATGGGCTTCATACCTAGTGAAACAGTTGAAATTTGACCGTTGGACCACTTTCAAACCTAGTTTAAATTATATCCCTCCCCAACAAGGGGAAGATCCCCTCGGTCAGAATGCGATGGAAGGAGCCAGATAACCTCGAGTCAGACTAGTCGAGGTCAGAACACCCAACAATCATAGTCATCCACCCCAACGTGCTAAGGCAAAGGGGAAGGTCGTGGCATCGACTGATCCTTTGGAAAGAATCGACGAACAACATTTTCAGTTCGACCACAGGACACCTCCATCACAATCAGCACTCAACTCGGTCCGTAGAAATAGTAGTTACGTCAACAACAATGTCTCAACCAACAATGGCGATGATGACGAGGAGTCAATGGTTCCATTTAATCAACCTCAAGGTGATGCATGGACTGAGCATCATTTTATGCATGCCACCGATGATACAAATCACGAAGCTCGAGGATCCACATGTAACATTTATACATGAAACGGGAAGGGGAAGGCAGTCAATAACTTCGAGCAGATGCAATAAAGACTCTACGATGTGACACAGAGAAGAGCTCGTCGTATTCACAACCATCATATTATGGAGGTTCGTATGACCAACAATATGATCATAGTTTGTCATTCTTTTTCGAGGTTGATCATTTTTATAATACGAAGCATTAGGTCAATGGCGATAGCAAAAATTCTAGCATCCTCCAACCTCCCCACCCATACATGCCACAATCATACTTGCCTCAGGTGGTTCCTCGGACACGTGTTATTCAAGATGACTAAGCAACAACTGTCATCACGTTAATGCACATCAATACACTTATATCATGGGAGCAGTTTCAAGATTGAGTCTGATAAACATACCATATTGATATATAAATTCATAAGATCGAGAACCTCGATCTAGCGACTGTGGAGTCCTACCTTTTATTTTGATGGTAGAAGCAGGTACATACAATGCGCTTCCATTTATTATTTCATTTGCGGTAATCTTAAAGTTTCGACACATAATATAATATTTCAACTCGCATCCTTGTAGATGATTCAATATCAACGAAATAACCATCCGGGACATGTTGCAAAGTTGCTCTTCAATGTCAAAAAAGGATAAATCTGCTATCCCTTCCTTATTTGGACATTTTCTTATTGAAATTGAACTAAATTTGCATTAAGTTATAATTAAAAGCTCTACTTTAGATTTTTTTATTTTTCCAGTATTTTCTAGGAGTTTTTGAACATTTTTTGGGTTTATCTGTATGTATTGGCGTACTGACATATGGTACACCATGACATAGGTCGGCACGAGACTGCAAACCTTGCTTTTACAATCAATCAGAATACACATCTCAAAAAATTTTAAGTTGCTATCAAAATGGGAAATCTTCTTTCATCACACTTCCAAAAAATTGTGATTCACAAGCCTCTTCCATGTATGAAATACTAAATGTAAACGATCTCGAGTAACTGTTTGCCTATACAAAATACACATTTATATATTTTTTATTTTTCTTGAAGTTGCATATCAGGCGGTTGATTGATCAGATGTGCTACTTTGGCAACATAAAAGGACTTTTATATTTTTTTTATTTTTCTTGAAGTTGCATATCAGGTGGTTGATTGATCAGATGTGCTACTTTGGCAACATAAAAGGACTTAAATCCTTCTTAAACCGTTATTTCAATATTTCCCTGCTTCATTGTTGTCAGCCTTTTAACTCTCCATACATGCACCTAGTAATCAAGATGCCAGCACCTGATAGATTTAGTTGAAGTCAGGGATGTGAATGAATCCCAGTTAATTAAATGAATTTAATCTACTCCTCCCCACCTCCCCAACCGCAAAAGAAGCAAAATAAGAGAAAAGTGATTCCTGCATCACTATGCCATCTTACAAGAATGTTTGCATGATAAAATTAAAAAAGTGATAAAAAGGGGAAGGAAAACTAACTAAATTATTCTTGTACCTCAAAATGTTAATTATAAAATACTTGCTTAAGAATACATGACATATTTCGTAATAAGCTGTATAAGGTAAATATCAAAAAGTGAATTGTCTCATATTTCTTTCAGTTTTATGCATGCAATCTACCTTATGGGAACATGTAAAGGAAAACTGACATGCATTTGGCAGAGAGATCATACTTTTTCGATCATTCATCTCGAATGAAACCATTGTGTCAAGCTAGCCAATGAACACAAAGCTGCAAAAGCAAGAGCTGACACCAAGTTATTTAAGTCATCAACATCAAAGTAACAAGAAATAAAACTAAAACTTATGACATGCAAAAGAAAGAAGTGACCAGCTCAAATTGGTAATCCTGAACGGATGGTCTCTTAGGCTACATGTCATCAATAATTTTAAGACACACGATTGTTTTAGGGAGTCCACTCATGATATTTAGGATACAAAAAGTAGAAAAATGCATTTCATTTTTGCCTATGTCCCCATGGAAGAAGACTTAAGAAATTTAAAATGTAACATGAATGCTTTTATCTGCACATCTTATTGTCCTACTGAAAACATGCTAACATTTCTTAAATATAGGTATCAGGGTGATTTAATTATAAAATACCTCAAGACCTACTTGTTCCCTCACATGATATACCAACAGCAACCTACCATTCACTTATGCAGTAAGTTTTGTATGTGTTGTTAATTAATACTTAGTGGTTAGAATTTTATGCACCTTTTGGATAAAACCTGGGACAATTCATTTATGCAAGGCCACAAAACAGGCAATAGACCATACAGTCAAAAGAGCAAATCCAACATGGTGCACATTTCACACGTTGCTTACTATTGACATACATGACCATGGAAACATACATCCAAAACACACCAAATTTAACACTAAAAAAGAATTCCAAACTGCCATGATGTTCTGCAAATAAGTGTTAACATAAAAAAACCGAAAAAAGAAGAAGAGCTCATATTAAAAGCAGAATTCTAGTTTAGAATTGGTAACTAGTAAGTATGTCAAGGATAAAAGCAGTCAACATATAATTCTGTTCTCTGCAGTAAGTTTGTATACATTGACCTACGTAGTTAGCTATCTAGTTCATCTACACTCATGTCCTATCGGAAGTGTAATGCATTCAGATACGAAAAGATGATGAACTGGAGGGCTCAAATAATCGAAGGGCTAATAACACTCCATATGATCTAAATATAAAAGACTCCTATATTTACAAGATGGAGAAAATTGATTGTGGTGGCAAAAAGCAAAGTAACAGAGAGACTAGAGACAAGTGTAGTGTGATTATCAAGTTTGAGAATATCCCTGAATCATGGAGAAAAAAAGAACAAGTACGACATTTTCCAGTGGCTTTATCGATATAAGAGACTGTACAGAGAAGCAAGAAACAAAAATAGGTTCAGGTAATGTATAGGCTTCGTGTTATTTGCCAAGATATTAGTTCTGTCTACAACAATTCAGGGAATGGTAACGCACTATTACCAGCAGCACAAACAAATTAGGGAAAGAAGAAAAGCACTTTAAGGTTTTCAACTTTTGCTGCATAGCTGGATTATTGGATGTCAGGAGTACCTTCCCGCGATGAAAGAATCAGGCGATGTACCAGAAGGAATAGAGCCAAGTGTAGTGTGATTATAAAGTTAGAGAATATCTCTGAATCATGGAGGAAAAACAACAAGAACAACATTTTCCAGTGACCTTATTGATATAAGAGACCCCTTCCAGAGAAGCAAGAAGAAAAAATTGGTTCAGGTAATATATAGGCTTCGTGTATTTGCCTAGATATTAATTCTGTCTACAACAATTCAGGGAGTGGTAACGCACTATTACCAGCAGCACAAACAAATTAGGGAAAGAAGAAAAGCAATTTAGGGTTTTCAACTTTTGCCGCATAGCTGGATTATTGGACGTCAGGAGTACCTTCCCTCGATGAAAGAATCAGGCTGTGATCGCCCCTTCAATCTGGAAGGTAAACCGCAGACGAACCTAATAAAAGATCGTTAGAAAAAGCAATTTAGGGTTTTCAACTTTTGCCGCATAGCTGGATTATTGGACGTCAGGAGTACCTTCCCTCGATGAAAGAATCAGGCTGTGATCGCCCCTTCAATCTGGAAGGTAAACCGCAGACGAACCTAATAAAAGATCGTTAGAGAACACAGGAAAAGGAATAGAATCTTGTAACAATCGTCACAAAATCCACAGAAGCGGTACTTCATTCACCACCAACTCCAACAAAATTGGGGAACTGATCATAAAACAAGGAATCAGCACCTGGAGCTCCCGTCTTTGTTCTCAATACAGGAATCAGGGTCATCACCTAGAAAATAATTGAAATCGAAATCGAAGAGAAATCAAGAATCCACGTCCGGAGATCCCATGTCTATCCTCAAGAACGAAACGAGGGTGGATCACCAAAAAGAGGGAAGGGCGACCGAGGAACAAATCAAGAAATCAACTCACAAACATCCTATGCTTATCCTAACGAATGAAATTGCTGTGGGAGAGAAAGAGACGCACCCGAGGAACGGCCACGAAAGCCACAGAGGAAGACGAAGAAAGAGAAGGGGAGAGGGAAACCGGCGATTGAGATGACGGAGAAAGAACAGTAGACAGAAAGAACTACGATTTAGCACACTACGCCAAGCAACCGCCTCTGGGTTTCCGTTGAACTGCGGTTGCTTTGGGCCGTCTCCGTCTCTCCTCCTAATTCTTCCGGCCCAAATCTACTCTTATGGGCCGACCTTTATATTGAGACATAATTTACCCTTATATATATATACATATATATATATACATATATATATACACACATATATATATACACACACATATATATATATACACACACACACATATATATATATATGTATATATATATATATATACACATATATGTATATGTATATACATATGTATATGTATATACATATGTATATATATACATATGTATATACACATATATATATATGTATATATATAATATATATAATATAATATAGACATATATATATATATATATATATATATATATATATATATATATATATATATATATATATATATATAACTTTCATAAATATTAAGATGAGAAGACAGATTTTTGGGGATAACAGATACTAGTAATTTAACCATAATTTTTTATTGTTCTATAAATTGTGGAACCCAATGATGGAGAGAGCCTAACCTTCTCTAATTCTCATATTGTTCTCCATCAATTTGACTAACTGTGACATCTCAACCATCCATTGATATATTTTCACATGCATTGTCCGCAAATTCTTATTTTTTTGCACTTGAGATCAAACATTTTTTTAACATAAAAATTCAAACATTTTTTTTGCATGAAAGTACACAAGATTTCAAGGTTAATATAAACCTCTCTCTTCAGTACATAACAAGCACTAATCTTCATATTCCATTCCAAGTGTGGCATTCCTCCTAAAAGATCAGGTTGACCAGCATGAAGCTTCAATTGAATCAGTGCTGCCTCATTTACATGCAAAAGCATCTAAAAAGGATTGATGTGGAGGTGTTGTTGCTGAGATAGCTAAAAGCAAAACAAAGCCGAAATGTGGGTCCTTTGCCAGCAGAGTCCTCAGATTCCATCATTCGATGTTATTTCCCTGCCCCCTGTTCTTCCTCTATTGTTGTCTAATGGAAGACTGGAAACCATTCTGCTGCTGCCACTACTTGCGGTGGGAATCCTGATGATGCTGCAAAAGCGCTGATGATGATCGATTGGGATGATGGCATTGCAGTCTATAACCATTTCTGGCTGCCTCTTCACCAACCCAAATGCCTCTTTTGTTGCTTGCCATGAAGTTGTAGAGAAAGCCTCCCTCAGGCCTACCTCCATTGCTGCTGCTTGGATGCTGTATCAACAAGCCGAGAAGTACTTTGAGATCAGCTTGTAGGGAATCAAGCAACAAAGCAACATTCAAATTTACCACAGAAAGCTCACTTGATTAGAATTAGATCGACTGAATTGCCCTGCAATCATCTGGGACGGGGTGGACGATTGACCATTCCTCTGGATCTTATGAAGAAATGGAGATTGGATATAGCCATTGCCACTACATCTCGTGTTTTCTTTTCCGTCGAGCTGCTTAAGTTTGTCATCGAACTGGCAGGAACGGATTCCGGCATTAGCTAGCGCAAACAAGCAGCATGACTATGCGGGATGAGAATTATACCTTCGATCGGGTATTGAGATTGGCCATCGGTTCAAGACTATCACCTCTGGAACCTGACCTCCCCAAACTAAGATCAAGATTGTGTTCAAGCTGGCCAGCTGATGAAGTTTTTGTTCATGCAATTAGAAATGCAACCCCTTTGCAAACAGACGATCAAGGGAAGCAAAATAGCTCTAAATAACTCACTGGATGTGCGCAGCTCATCAGCATAGATGCTAGGATCAAAGTTTGTCATTGTGTCCTTTCCGTTACATTTGATTGCGGCCTTATCATAAGCCCTGATATCTCAAAGAAGCTTATTAGAACACTCCATGATCTACTCAACTGGCAGATACGAAGTAGTGAGATTTCGATATATACCTAGCAGCTTCAACTTCAGTGTCGAAAAGACCTAGATAGACGTATCTGAGAGCACAGACAAAGAAATCCTATGAGAACAATCGATGCCTTTAAACCAGAGAAACCATAGCAGAATGATCCACAACACCATTAGTCTATAAACATATGAACTCCAATCATCTATTGGCAAGAAAGGCCAGAAGTATATATACTTTTTACCCAGTAACTGGCCCATTCTGGCCTCCCACTTTCCACATTTGTGCAAAGTCACTCCCCTGTACTTGGAGCTTCCTCTAGGATAGCTGGTGCTTTGGCGTCGAAGAACATGAACAAACTCCTCCTTCGTGAGATTGCTTATCTGCCAGCAGCCAGGGATATGGTTAAGTTCGAGTTCATCCTCGTATCTAGCGGCGAGAAATTAGGAGCGAAAAGAAGACAACAACAACGAAAATGTTGCTGCATGACTAGCCATCTCGGGATGCCCTCTTGTGTATACCTGCTCTAGATCACCCTTATAATCATCCAGATCAAAATTAATATCAGCATCTAGTCCACGGAACTTGATCGCAGCTCGGTCATAAGCCCTGCGTCAAGATCTCTTTAGCTCAGTGATCTTAACACGAAGAGTCTATCAACTAAATCATAAGAAGGAAGTAAAAGCATACAGATCAAACCTTGCTGCGGCATGTGCGGTGTCAAATCCACCTGCAGCCCCAAAATAAGCAGCAACCAGTCAACTACTCTCAACAATTATGATGATACGGGTATTGAACCATTCGATCTAAGCCGTTTCGATCACAAATCAAGAAACAAAAGTAAACCTTTCAATCGCTTCATACGTACCCAGATAAACTTGTTTTCCGCAATCCCTGCACATCAATGAGAGAGGCCAGATTGACATGATACGAAGGAAGAAGCCAAATGAGGCCAAATGGTTGAATCCAATGCGAAAGATCCAATCTTTTTAAGGTTACGAGAAAGGGGGGAAGAAGAAGGAGAATAAAAGGTAGCAGCACAGAAGGCTAACCATATATGGGACTCCCACCGTCCCGTCCTCCGGTAGAAGGTGACACCCCGGAACTGAGAGCTCCTCGACCTCGGCCCCCTCCGGGTTCTCTTGGCTGCCTGCAGCTCGTCGGTCATTCCACCGACCACCACCACCGGCTCGGGCGACGTGCTGACGCCAGCCCAGTGGGCGCGCGGCGACGGCGTCGGCGTCACCCCTTTTGCATCCCCCTCGGGAAAGAATTGGCGGGTCACGACGCTCGGCTCGCGCTCGGCGGCAGGACTTCGGTCGCGGCTGCTGGAGATGGAGAATCCAAAGATCTTCCTGGCGCCCGGAACGGGCTCCCCCCCGTCGGAGACCTCGACGACGACGTCGGAGGAGACAGAACCATCGTTTTCGGCCTCGGCCGAGCCGGTCCCCGTAGCCTCCCCCTTCTCCTCCTCTACGGTGGCGGCGGAGGCCGTGGGAGAGGAACCGTCCTCCTCAGCGGCTGCCTCGTTCAGGTTCCACTCGCTTCCCATTCAAAGGCCGGAGCTTTCGCGATTCGTATTGATCAAAATCGCGAACTCTGTCCCCTTCCAGCTAACAAAAATCGAATGTTTAGTCCCCTTTCTCTGTACCTCTACCGATCTCCTTGTTTATGCTTCCCTCTCCCCAAATCGAAACATAGTTCAGGGGAGAAGACAGCAGGGAAAGAGGGGTTCGATGCCCAAAGGCAACAGCTTTACCAAACTATATTGCCACCTGAAGATCGGCACCAACCAGGAAGAATCTAAAGAGGAGCAGCAATCACTCTAGTTTGCTTGCGTTTGATAGGGAACCGGAGGGAAACCTTGGCGAGCGATCTCCTTTAGGATCCTACCAATTGCTCCCTGCTCTCACATCCCACCATCAAACTCCGTGTGTTTCAACCCACCCATTTATGATCCCCGTTGGTAGCTGCTGTTGTGGTCACTTCACCGGCACTCAACAGCCCCACGCCACACTTTTTCTCTGTGATGATGGAAACGGGAAAAAGGAAGGTAGGAATCGTCACTTCATTGCTTTTACCATCGCACATTAACCGAATCGAAAAGCACAATACATGTGTCTCCTCCCGGAAAGAGGTCATCTCGCTTGCGGGAAAGCGACTTGCGACCTTTACCCTTTCTGTAGCCTCTTAAACGTGACAATGTCAGAGATCAAACAGTGAATTTGATCGAGTCGTGTGCATCTGATCCATAATGTCAGATGCTTACTGCGATTCACCGATAACACAAGGATCACATGTGAGGCAGAGAATTCGAACTCCGGACTGCGTGATATGTAGAAATCGATTTCTGTGCTCTCGTTTCTGAACATAGAAATCGCCTCGCACGCTTCTTCTGCAAATTGCTTCATTGATAGTATGACGCTGAACAGGGCATGCTAGAGAGCTTTGTTTGTAAGCTCTACACTAGCATTAAACTTTGCCGATGAAGGGAAGGGATCACTTGAATTCCACTCTATTCCCACGCCTGCTTTGGCATTACGCGGTAGAAGAAAGAGTCGTAATCTTTTGGTGGACTGACTGTTCATGATCTGCACCGGCAAACATCTATCGGAAGACGGAAAGGGATCAAAGGGGGGAAAGAGGGAAGTCCTTCCATAAGAGTCCAATCCAAGAGTACAGGCAGTGGGTCAAGCTTCCTCTTCGGAACAAGGTAAAGATGGCCCGTCGCCATTAGATGCCGCACCTCGTATT
Organism: Musa balbisiana; assembly: GCA_004837865.1. Taxonomy (NCBI): domain Eukaryota; kingdom Viridiplantae; phylum Streptophyta; class Magnoliopsida; order Zingiberales; family Musaceae; genus Musa; species Musa balbisiana. The sequence goes on along the minus strand of CM017190.1, from coordinate 30,039,927 downwards.
CAATGCCAGCCAGGAAGGAAAGCGAGAGATGCGAAGGAAAAAGGCTCCGAGGAGAAAGACGACGAGCACCAGCCCAGCGGCAGCTCTGAGCGAGCATCACCTTTTGATGATGATGATGATGATGCTAATTCCATCGTGTTGCATTCTGCTCCGACTTTGCCCACTAATGGAAGTGGGACGAGGGTGACATTTCTTATCGAGAATAACCACACTCGTATTCGATTATTACCGCTATGATGGGATGATCGAAAGAACAAACCGCTCGGAATGCTTCTATTCTTGGTTTCAAGGACACCGTAACGAGCAAAGACGCCACTTCTTCATGCACATCCAAACAAGTAATCCCAAGTGTTTGTGGCGCATCAAATAGGTTCACCAATGGTTGGTTCTAAAATCCAACCTTTCTCTGGATTGTTCACCGAGACAAAGAGCAGGCAAATGAGGTCTTCTCGCTTCATATTTTGATTTTGGCTTTGACTTTGCAGCTCAGCTCGCAGAAAACAGCTTGTTTTTTTTTTCTCTCTAGATTTTGTACACTCGCATCTTAAGCTTCATCCAGCAGCGAAGTGATCCCATCCTTCTGAATATAAACTGGAATGTCTTCCTCGGTTCGCCATGCCATGGCGACCGACGGGAAGCTACAAAGCCTAAGCTTCACTACTCCATCAACAAAAGGGGCGAGACAGAAGAGCGACCCGAAGTGAGCTCATGAGCGACTCCTTGTGGAAAAAGGCTTAATCAATGTGGAACCCAATGGCGGCTGTGTTGATGCGTGTACAAAAATATAATATTTACGGATCGATGACAGCGGTGGTCGGCTGCTGCTTTCTCTTAAATTTGGTGGGTGGGCGGCTTGCGTGCGGATGGCAGAAAGACATCATCATCGATCAAATCGAGTCACTGTGAATTTAGCTACGGCTTGTTTTGCAAGGGAAGGCCATAAATTCATTACAAATTTAGCTTTCATGGATTCAGATTCTGTCGCGTTCTTCGGTCCTTCGCTGTCTTTCTATGATTTAAAAACGAGCATCCGAGCACAAAAATTAGAACTTTGAATAATTAAAATAATTTTTTTTATCAGAAAAGGATAAGTTTGATGGATTCGCGAGTTACTGCTAGGAATCGAGAGTGATTTCGATCGATAAGATGATGATGCGGCCTTTTGTTTGGTTTGATGTAGTCCTCGCATCGACGACGGCACCGACGTCGACGACTCCTACCTGCTCCGTTGCAGTACTGCGATCGGAGACGAGTAGATAAGGCTGCTCACGCTCGGGAGAGCTTCGAAGCAGTGATCCGCCCGTCCCGGTCTGCTTTAAGATCCGCGCTTAATCAGATCATCGAATACTATCCACCGCCTTATCTCTCTCTCTCTCCGAACCGCCGCCCGCGCCGAGCCTGCAGAAACATTTCCGTACGAAGCTGCGGATGGGAGTGGCGGTTTGGAGCTGCGGCGGTGCCGCCGTATTCGCCTCCGCACTCCTCTCAGGAAGGCGTTCCCACGGATCGCGTCTCGCTCCCAGCGAGCTCCACTTTGCCACTGCTTCCTCCTGCCCATTACCTTTCCTCAGCGGTCCCGCGATCCCCTTCTCTCCGGCGCCGATGCCGTCTTCCCGTGCTCAGCTGCGCCTGCTCCGCCTCCGCGTCCAGGCATCCGCCGGAGTGGTGCTGCAGGACGCCGCCGCCACGACGTTCTGCTTTGCCGGTGCCTACTCCCTCGTCCTCGTCTTCGATACTCTCGCGGAGCGCAACATCATCCAAAAGGTCGCATCTTTTTTCCCTATTCCTCAAGAGCATGTCGATAAGACTCTTTGTTCGAGCTTGCGTATTTCTTTGGAGTGCTTCTACGAATTGAAGAATGGTGATGAACAGGAAGGAAGGAGTCCTCTTTACTTCTTTAGGCAAATTCTTCACACGAATATCTAGTGTTTTTGGTAGTATTGATGGGGCTAAGTCGGTAAACCATCCAGTGGGCTTAGTTGTTCGAACGTTTCTGCATCTAAACAGCATGAAAGATTGCTTGTCCTTTTAACCTGCATAGTACTTGGAAGGAACAGTCCCGTTTAGTTGATTGGGTCTATATCCTTGCACTTCCTCCATACAGTCAGATTTCGTGCTCATAAATTTGTTGGCATAATCATTTTCCCAGACTGTAACAGCTCCAGGGCCTGGCATTTTCTTCCCTTAAGCAGTTCAATGTGTAACTTGCTTGTAGATTCTTCCCCTTGAAAGCATTTACTTGAGTGATGCGATGGTCCATGCAGCCTATGCAAGTGACAAAGACAGACCACCGATTGGAAGCTTTTGATGAAATGATTACCTGCAATTTGAAGCTCTGTTTGCAGTAACTGGCCTCTTGCCTCACATGTCTGTGTTACCACAATTTGATATCTGAGGACAGACTAGGAAGGTGATGTGTGAGGCCTGATTGATTCTCTTACTTGAAGATATGGTTGACAGATCTAGTCCTAACTCAGTTTAACTTCTCATAATAGCTTGGCCAAGCTAATAATCAGTGTGGTTGGGACCAAAATGAATTTTCTGGTGGAGGAAGCCACTAAGGGATGAAAACTTGGTTTTCCCTCTAGGTTAGATGTTTATGCTGAGATCTCAACTTCTCTTAACTGTCTGCCTACCTACCTCATGAGTTCGATTTCCGCATTCCTAGTTTCATGCATTAGCATGGTGTTCATCTTTCATATTTCCGTATTATGAGTTGATATATTACAGATGACGACGACGACGATGACGATGACGATGATGATACAAACCTTTTGGTTCATCCTCGTACCATCAACCAAATAGAAAATGAAAAAGAGGATAGATAAAATATTGCTCATCCAATTAGCTCACAACAGTAATCATGCAAGACAATAGAAGAAGAAATGAAACAGAGTATCAGTTGTTTCTGCTACCTTAGATAACATGTTGTGAGGCCTTGTTAATATGTGAAGCATCTGATTCTTGAACTTGCAGCAGAGCTTGAGCAGAAAAGCTGTGCATGTACTATCTGGGCTCCTATACATGGCCACTTGGCCATTTTTCAGGTAAGAGATCGGTCTCGTTCCAATTTCTGCCCACGATGTTTTCTTACTAGTTGTTGTTTTCATATTCATTTGTCCAATGTCAGGTCTGTGATTGTGTTAACCCAATCAATTTGCAGCTCTTCAATGGTGGCACGATATTTTGCAGCAGTTGTTCCTCTCTTGAACTGCATTAGGCTTTTATGTTATGGCCTTCGTCTTCTTACCGACGAAGGTGTAGTCAAGTCTGTTGCAAGAGAAGGAAGACCGGAGTAATACCCTGTCATTGCATCTTGCTCCTTTTCTTAATAGTAATTTCGACATGGCCTGTTATGGATACCAATTCTTCGCAGGGAATTGCTGCGAGGTCCTCTGTACTATGTCATTGTATTATTGCTCTGTACTCTGGTCTTTTGGCGTGAGTCTCCTGTTGGAGTTGTGTCATTGACGATGATGAGTGGTGGCGATGGTAATTCCATGGCCCTGTTAATGTCTCTTTCGGCCTTCAACCTTACATTGAATGCCATTGATTCACTCTACAGGATTTGCCGATATCGTGGGTAGAAGGTACGGGGTGACCAAACTTCCCTACAATCAACAGAAGAGCTGGGTCGGGAGCATCTCCATGTTTGTCTTTGGTATGCTCTTCTCGGTCGGGTAGGTTGATAATGCTTATATGGCTTCTAAAAATTTTGATATTATTGTTCCTCATGTTATTCATATTGTAGGATGCTCTACTACTTCTCGGTTTTCGGATACGTGGATTTCGATCTGGAGCAGACCATCACAAGAGTAGCATTGATATCTTTGGCAGCGACCGTCGTGGAGTCTCTTCCTATCAGCGATGTTATAGATGACAACGTATCCGTTCCTTTGACAAGCGTGCTGACATCTGTTCTACTTTTTGGTTAATAAAACTAGGATGATTAGGAATGTGGTATACGAATAGGATTCGGATTAACAATTTTTTGTGCATTTCTTTTCTGGGTCGATACTTGCATCTTCTGCATGCAATTGGGGGAATTTACTTCAACATGTGGCTCCCTCCACCTGATGCAGTAACTTAAGTTTTTGCTTCTTCTGGGTTAGATATTGATGCTGAGATATCAACTGTGTGCCTACCATAATACACTACCGAGTTCAAGTTTCTCATTCCTAGTTTCATGTACTTGCAGGTTGTTCTTCTTGGAAATGGAAAATATTTTGAGTTGATATATTAAAGATGATAATAAGAACCTTTCGTTTCTTCCTTGTACTGTCAACTTATTGTCTCTAAGTCAAACAGGAGAATCCTTTTGGTTCGTCCTTGTACTGTCAACTTAATTGTTTCTAAATCAAACAGGAGAATGCAAAAGAGAGAGATGCTAGAAAAAATAAATCAAATACAGTAATGCTAGAAAATATATACTTGATTGATTTTACTAAATCGTATGGTATCATATTGTCATGAACTTAATTAGCCTTCCTTTTTTTTACTACCAGAAAAACTCATTAAAAACCAAAACAAAATTCTTAAATTACTTCTTCACCTCCTCCAAAGATTACTCATCCATGTTTGGATAGGGCAATCAATTTGAAAGAGTTCAAAATCAGGACATATTTTATTATTTTATTTAATGATATAATAATAATGATTGCTCCATGCTATAATCATACAGCTTCTACTAAATCATCATAGATGCCCTCTGTAACTCAATAAATTAATAAAAAATTACTCAAATTCTTTATAAAATATTCCACATTGCATTCGTAATGGAAATCAAAGATGTTAATAAAGTGTGACAAAGGGCAACTAACCTGTCAAAATCACTTGCATCCATTGATTTTCCTTATTCAAAATTTTATGGAACATAAAGGAGTCCAACCGGCCTTCTGAGATATTCGTACCCCTCTCTCTCTCTCTCTCTCTCTCTCTCTCGTAAACACATTTTACTCATCAACTTATTATACCATGGATGAAATCGTGAATACAAAGCAGCTCATATCTTCACCATGTAGAAAACTACACTTCCCCTCAAATAAATACATCATGTGGTCAAAATATACAGTGCACGGAATGTGGATGAGGCGTTAATTAGAGCATCGACACATATGTCCCACTCATCTCTCCAAGAATCGGTTGAGAACAGTCTTTCTGGAGGAAACTTCATTGCTTTCTTCTCTCTCTGGTTTTATAACCGTATTCAAGGCACATCGAATAACTGAATTTACCTGTTTCCTTAATCTCGCATTGTCTATGAACATATCAGTAAGTATATTTCTCATCTCGTCGTCGTTGTCGTCTGCTCTCATTGGGTTATCGCCATTGGACGCAATCCCAGAACCAGAAAATTCACTAGTTTGAGCATCATCATCATCAATGCAAGCCTCTTCGTCATTCCTTGCAAGGAGTTGAGCCTGGACAAGAATGATTACCGGTATTCAGTTGCTAAATATAAATAAAAAATCATCCAAATAAAGAGTTTTATCTATCAACACCAAAACATTTAAATCTGTATAAAGCATATTTAGACAAACGATCACATTAAAGAATGTAGCGCCGAAGATGCAGATGAAACAAGAAGTCGATAAGGGTACTGAAAGAATCAGGCAAACATCAAAATGTAGCAACAACGCATACAAGTATTTGCCAAAATATCATGAACCCAGAAATTTACATGAAATTCTCAGGTTCCAGCTCTGTCATTTGCTTGAGCAGCAAATAAAAGAAGAAATAAGTAGATATAAAGCAGAATCCACATGTAATATCATATTCTTCTTTTAGAAAAACCATTATAGAACTCATAGCTGGAAGTATCATAGGCAATAGCAATGTCATCATATTCGATCGATATCAAATTTAGGCTAGTCACAACAAGGTTCTCTTACTAAATGGAACCAAAACACAGACAAAAACTAGCAAGAGGAAAATTTTATATGATAATGAAAAGATACCTCAGCAAGGAGGAGACCTATCCGATTATCTGAAGTTGCCAGGAGATCTAAAGCATCAGAGAGTGACGAAGGGCTAATAGTGAACTTGTCTTCCTCGTCTGCAAGAAAATTAACACTGCATTCTTGCAGCCGATCACGAAGAACTCTGCATTCATGAAGAAGATTTTTGCTTGCTGATTTTGCATTTGACCATTTTTGCTTATCTTTATGAAGAAATCCCTGGTTCAACAACAAGTAAAAGTGTAAGACAGACAATAAAGGACTAGGTGAATAATAAAACCAAGTAAAAATAACTTTACCGGAACTAAAGTAATATTGATACCAAATAAAAGTAACCACAATTAGATGTAGTGTATTTCTATGATCAGCTTCCTGAACCAAATAACCAGCCAAATTATACACTGCAGACCAAATTAATCAAAAGAATACAATCAACAATTTTCGATATCATTTTAAATGGATAACAGAAAGAGATTAAGGTAGATGGTCAAGACCCAGTAGACTCTGGAAGTTAAATTTACAAGAAATCTTTAACACCGAACTAGAAAAAGAAACATGAGATGTCTGTTTATAAAGGATAAGTTCAGAATAGGGACATCAAAAAGCAGCAAAAAGATAGTGCTAGAATGGATCAGCCTTGGATGCTGAATTCTTCTACCTTAATTGAAAGGTAATACCAGCTTAAGAGCATCTCGATGTGAGTAGTGTAATGCATTTAATTAGATATAAAGAGAAACATTTTGGCCCACGGATTATAACAAGAGAAAAAGAAAAAGAATGCATTGTGAGCAACCCTTGTAAGGTGTTCACCACAGCACAAATGTTTGCTCATTGACTGGATAGAACTGATGCATTGACCGGACAAAAGATTTATTACAACATAATTCAGCCATAAAACCACAAAATACCTGTGCTGGGACTAAAAATGGCTAATCAATCATGCCAATTTCCTGATTGGAGACAAAGGGACTAAGAGCAACAAGTCATTGGATCCAATTTACAAGTAACAATAAGCATATTTAACTCAAAAAGAACACTAACTCATAGCTAACAAGTATATTTAACTTGAAAAGGACCCCAACACTCATGTACCCCAGAAAACCGTAATCAACCGAAAATTGTCATTTATCAGCTTGCATGGAAAAAGGTACTCATAGTTACACAATTGTTAAAGGACTTGTATATATATCACTCACCAGAGCAATGAAGTACCACCAGGTGGCTTAGAGAAAAAAAAGGACATCGGAGGAAAATGTTTTCACAATGGTCCTAAAAAGCTAAGATTAACGATCAATTGTATACATTTTTTACTCTTGCATCTGAGGCACAACTACCTAAAGTGCATTCCATGATGTAGTACAACAAAACCGTGTAGAAATGCCATGTGCCAACATTGGTTGTGACCTTATACATTTTCTTACGAATTTTCTCTACAACAACTGTTCTATTAGAAATTTAAACATTAGGTTCTCTCCTAGTGTCAACTTTCTTCTTTGGAGATTGAGGAAGTCAAGACATCAATGTTAAACTGACGGGCAAGTATGAAGTGCCATCTACCGGTACATGCGTTACGCACGTCAAACATTATTCTTAATGAATGAAAATTGACTTCTAGCCTGTCAGTTGTAAAGGGAATTTCAAGCACACTACCTCTAACTCTGACTTCTCTTTTAAAGTTTGATTCATCAATTCCTTGAGCTCTGCTTGAGATTTCCTAAGGAACTTCACTTCCTTGACAAGGACTTTGATATCAGCTTTTGATTTCGATTCTTGTTCTTCTAGGTGCTTTCGCATGTTCAGTAATTCTTCCTGTTTACTACCTAGCTCCTGCAGCAACAATTTTTTTTCATCACTAGCAGTCATCTTCTCCAACTCTGCACGACTTTTTTCATTCTGCAAGAAGTGAAACCAAAATAGAGGGATTAAATTCAAATGAATAGCACCATGCAACATTAACAAACTTCAGAGAAAACCACACTTGTTCAAGCTTGAGTTTCGATTCCATCTCTGAACACTTCCTACGTAGTTCATCCATATCCCATTGCATTTGGGTCACTCTTTCTCTTTCAATAAAGACAGCTTGTTGCAAATTTTCTTTACCTTTCTGTTCAGTGGCTTCCAGTTCAACCTCTAAATCCTTGACCTGCGACCAAAGATACAGATAATGATGATGAAATGGCATCTAACATAGATAATGAAAAAGTGACTCGGTGTTAATTCAAGAGTTGTATTTGGTTCCACAGAAATGAACTGACAACTAATTTATCATACTTATTGCAAAATGTCAGTCAAAATTAAACCTCATCACCCAAATATAAAAGGAAGATAGACTAAAGTAATGGCCAGAGATGCACCTTTGTTGTCAGATATTCTTTCACAGCCATTTCTTGATTCAATCGTGATATAAGATCCTCCATATCAGTTTTTGCTGTTCCTAACCTTCGTTGCATAGTGAGGAGAACTCTATTCAATTTATGCCTTTGATCAATTGGAAGGACAATTTGTACATTATCAAGAGATTGTGTCCCCAAGCCAGCAAAAGCATCCATGGCATTTGAAATTTCAGCACCAACAGGGACATCGAGGGAACCATCCCAAAGTGAATTGGTGGCACCAGTGAATGATAGTTCACTGCCTCTTATAGAACTTATATCACTCCCAATGCTTTCAGAAGAGAGCCTTCGAGCATGACCATAGAGTTTATCATGGTCATGATCTGATGATATGGACTCTATTCTGTCTCTGAAAGTGCTTCCACCAGTCATATCTCTCTCGGAAACAAGGTACCCCTTTCTCTGGTTTAACTTAGTTTTAATGAAATCTTCAGGTTGATCCAGAAATGATTCACCTAAAATGCCATTATTAACATATTGAAATGTCAGATCTTCAGTGCTAGTATCAAATTCTCGAATCTTTCCTTTTCTTGGAGTTTCAAGGTCTGATGTTTCATCTGCATTGTCACTACAGATATCTGATGGCATGGAGGGAGACTTTGCCGCAACTGTATGAGACTTCGATGCAATTTTCAAACAATCAGCAACAGAAGCACTTGAACTAGGTCTAGCAGGAATTAAAGAGGGCGCAGCAGTAGAATCTGTTGAACTTGGTTCCGTAGGATGATTATTCACATACTGAAATGCTGAAGATGAAAACAGGTGAGCAGAACGTAAGTGTAAATCAAGGTGACAAATTAGCTCACTTATAAAAGTGCACCAAAAACAAAGAATATTTCATCTTGAATCAAACACAACAACAAACAGATTATAAAAGCATGCATGTTAAATAGACACCAGGAAACATAGAGGTGGAAAGACGTACCTGATCTTGCAGCAACTTCTAGCTCAAGAAAACCTGCCACTAGTGCACTTCTAGAGAACTCTATGTCAGAGAGTAACTTCCCCATCCATTCTTCCAGAGAACGCCTTCTCTGCAAGAAAGGTATCTGGTTTAAGATAACCTAGTAGGAAAATGAACTCCAAAAGAAAAACTGAAGCAAAGGAGGAAACCTAGCATTTTACTTCAGGCCCAAACTAAACCCTTTCTGATTATGATTATCCTGAAGAAAAACTACTATTCAACTTTTAAAACAACAACAAATTGTAACTGCAGTATTAGTGAGCACCTAGGTGCTCACCCAAGCAAAGCCAGATGTTCACCAATATAAAAATTATATAAAATACAATTAAGGATAAAGTCAACCATTAAACAAAAAATCCAACAATACATGGCTTTCATATCATTCTATGTTCAAAAGAATACAACTAAAACATTGAATTACATAAGTTTAACCATCTATAAAGCATTAAATAACTCAATTATTAACAATTGTAAACAAAAGTTAACAAACAAGAATTAATTATCACTAACAAGGTTTTGAGCCTCTTAGTTGATTAAGCCAAACCAATTGGTTCGATTAGGTTCAAATCAAACTAGATTTGGTTCGGGACTGGACTCAATGCGCCTGAAACACCCAGATCTCAGTAACAACACTGATCTCAATAAGTCCATTTCCAGTCCAACAAGATAAATTGAAGCTGACAAACAAAAGCTCCAGAAGGACATAACAGACCAAAGGAGAGAAAGTACAAGACATATCTATAGTCATTGGACCAGAAACATAAACAAAAGAGATATAAAAGAGCCACATGCACGTCTCAGTTCTACCATAAACATATAGAATTGCCTCTTTTTTAATCTACCAAAGGCATTTGGTGCCAAAACAAAAGGTCCAGTTTATATTCTAGAAGTAAGAGGACTAATAATAATACATCTGAATCTCATCATCATCTACTCCACAAGGGAGGCCTCTTTGACCAGCTGAAGATCTTCCTTTTTATGTCATAATTTTCTTCATTATTACCAGATAATGGAACTGCCAAGGATGATTATCCTCACAGAAGGTGGAGGATACCAATATAGGTCAAAAGGTTAAAAGTTTTTGAAGCCGAATGATTTTTAATGGATGACTGAATAGCAAAAATGGTGCTTAATGGAGTATCTTTATAGCCATTGGATGACTTGATCTCCCTAACGACAAGATGAAGCCACTTCACAAGGAATTAGAGCACCCATAGGTCTGGATTAAGGAAGGTTCATCCTCGGACCTCCTAACCACAACTGAGGACTTTCTACAAAAGAAAGGGAACACCGGACAAAGGCACACCGAGGTAAAGACAGGTTGAGGAGGATGCTCACATGCCACGGATATGCCCATGATTTTTTATCTCTACCTCTACTCTTAGTCTGTTCCCTCCTCTCACTTCTCCTTCTCTGTTGTAGAGAAGCACACTGAAAAAGGGTTTTTTTATTTCTTTTCCTTTTTTTTGGTTTTCTGGTCACTGCCAAAGTCAGCCCATGTGTCAGCACAGAATATTCTTTTACGTTAAAACTAGTAGAGTGGACAATTCTAATTCAGAGTGCAGACTTCATTTTGTTGCTTGTACTGTGCCTGTAAATAGCAACAGAATTCAACTAACACAAATATTGCTTAGCCTCGTACTTCAAAAGGTTACCTCTGTTCTGCCAGTCTATGCATAACTAAGAAAGAGATACAACAGTAACAAAAACACTCTTTTATGTATCAAAGTAGAGAAAATAGAATGAGAGACGAATGATTATAGTTCTAGACTTGTAGTAAGACACAAATAATGACACCACTAACAGAGACAAATATGGATGAAATTGTAGTTTATGAACTGTCAGTTTTAACAAAACTAACAGAATCCAACATAACAAAAAAAGCATCATTTCGAAATAATATTATACCTCTTCTAGAAGCATCCGGCTGGCATTTATTCTCAAAAATGCATGCTTTGGTGGGGCTGCAGGAATATCTCTTCTAGGAAATGTCTTCTTAAGCTGCATAAATGACAACATAAATAAATAAACCCTAATCTAAAAGCAACATGAAATCCATACTAAATCTCCCTGTGAAAATAGCATATGAAGAAGTTTCTCTCACAAACATAACAATGATTATCAATATCAGAGAATTTATTAAAGCAAGAGAAATCAGCAGGCAGCTGTAAACATTGTAATTATCTTGCACGGCTTAAATGCAAACTATGTAGGTGGTACATGTCTTGTGCTATTGAATAGTTCAGCAAATTTTTCACAAGCAAAATAACTGTAAGATAAAATTACATGCATTTTCTCATAATAAACAGCAGCATTGGCATGACAGTCACACTCCTTACTCCTTAGATTTCCTGACATGGAAAACGTCTTGCAGATGTTAATGCCTTCAATGACAATGCCAGCTTATGAATTGCCTTCCATTATTTGAAAAATTGAATCCTATGTATGTTCTCCAGCAAACTTTCCAGAAAAAAATGGCAGTAAAATGAAAAAAATGGAACTTTTCATTATAAACAGCATCATTGATATTACACCCACTCCTCAGACGTCTAGAATTAGGAAGTAACTTGCAAACTTTATCCTTCAGTTATGATGCCACCTTATGAATTGCCTTCTACCATTGCACCTATAGTATGTTTGGTATATGATTGATTTAATAATCAAGTGCTCCCATGTATTTTCTTACAAAATCTTGCATATTGTTAACAACCCTCAAGTGTGTTCCTTAATTAATATACATAACTTACTGTTGGTGCAATCACCATAGTTCATAAAAGAAACTACATGTTTGGACAAAAAATGAAGAACCAAATAAGAAAGCACAGTAATCATTGCCATCAGATGGTGAAAATAAAATTTATCATACAGCAGAATATAACTTCAAGAAGTCACTGAATCTTCGTAGTAGTCCATGGCTGGTGCTGATGCCTTCTGGAGATTGTATACCCACATGAATCCTGTAAAACTGTCCTTTAATAATGTTAAAAGCAAATCCAATAATTAAAACATAAAAAAGGTCTGATAAATTTAACACATCAAATAGCAAACAAAGAGGACTTATCCTCAAAAAGAGTTTAAAATATTATCAGATAATATAGCACAATCCTTCCACTGAGAAGAGACAACAAAACTTATCACAGCACATTAGAAATGCACAAGATAGATCACTCTATCTTTCACATTCAAACCCTACAGCAAATTCTTGTAGGGTACTACAAATTAGCATATTCAATGATGCACTTAATTAAAGACAGTATGACTAGTATATTACAATGAGGTAACGAGAAGATAAGCAGAAGGAACAAAGGATACCAAAAATTCTCACATGAAGCTTACAGTTCTGTGGGAAGACCAACATTTGCAGGCAGCCCAAGAAAGACCAGAAAAAGCAAATCTAGTCTTTGTATGTAGGATGACTAACATTGCATTCCGAGTCATAATGTCCTCAACCACAGAATTTGACACTACATCATCATAAGCAACAATTTATGAGTGGTAATCATCTCTCATCCACTACATTGCATAAAGCCTCTCCTATATTTCATTGAAGTTGCGGTAATTAATGGCCACTTCCTAATGGCATTTGGATTAGCAAAGAAAATCTGGAATGAAGACATAGAGTAACTGTGGAGATTCAACAGACACTTAAGACTTCACCCCAAACCAGTATATATTCTGCAAAATCTACCAACTCTCTCTAGGTAGGTGAGTTACAAGCATAACAAATAACAAAATGTTTACAGCTTATCTTCCAATGCTAGTTCTCATTTGCTTTTTGTTAAGCAAATCTGATGAAAGTACGTCCTTCTTGCTTTTGTTTGCACATATCAAAGATGCACTTTCTGTCATATTCCTACTCCAATTTGTATAAACAGCACCAACTTAAAAAGAGCACTTCCTTTTCAGCTTTAAAATGTGTTCATGGAAGGCAAACAACAAAACCACGATTATGGTAAAAAGATGAGAAGAGGAAAAAGAATTTTCCCAATCAAAGCACATAGTTTCAAATGAGAGATATAGTAAAATAATAAATCTGACCCAAATGCATAGATAGAGCACTTCTAATGAGCACATGCCAACAATGTGTTGTAACACATTCATCAAGCTCCCTCCATACAGTAAACATTTCCAACTCTATGTGGATTCTCATTAGTGATAGCTATGTTTCCTAGTAGCATTTGTGTCTCACAATATATATTTGCACGACTCCAACACTGTTGATGTTCCTTTGTATGAACCTCAAAAATCATTATTTTCATACCATTCCTTCAAAAACTTCCTCAGATTAAGCTTTTGAAGTTCCTCAGTCAAGATTTTCATCTACATTAGTTCATGTTGTCTCTAGCTTCTTAATTCTTCTACAAATACTTTTAATTGAAAAGGGCATGTAAAATAACTTCAAGAAGCAAGTCTACCCTGCTCTCATATGCCTACTCAATCTAATGTTAGAATATAACTATAGACCAAAAATTGAAATTAAAGTAGCTTAAGATGAAGAATCAGATGTTACATTGTGTGATATAACCAAGAAATAATATGATGACTCTGTGTGTTATTTCTGTCTCCCGTGGGCATAAAAAAGCTATTCCTATCTCCCAGACACACAAAGGAATTTAGCAATTGAGATAAAAAGGGAGGGGCCATAAGTAACAGTTCTCTCAATATTTCCACAAGGCAAAGAAGATCCAAGTGAAAGGCGAACAGGATGACCAAAAGTCATCTCTTGACATTGCAATGCCTATATTTATGTTAGACCAACCTAAAAAAAATTTAAGAAAGGTTATTGCTCTACATTAACAATCTCTCTGGAAGTGCCAGAAAGGTGCCAAGAACATTCTTGGTCCTAGATCTTCATAGATAAATCAGGGCACATTGAACATATTGGCTAATGTTCTTCAATATCTCCAAAAAATGTCAACAGAAATTAGTGATAAATGGCATTTGAATTAATAGACTCCTCATGTCTTAGGACCCTGTATGTCTCAAGCCTCATCTAACTTGAAGTCCTACAAGTTTAGGCATTAAATATATCACCAGTGTTTCAAGTTTTTTATCCCTGAACTGCCATATGTTGACAGAGAATTGGATCATAACCACAGAATTCATAGAGTAGTAGTGCTGACAACTGCTCAATTTGTGTACAGGAAGCAGCAACAAATAAATGCAACTTCTGTTGGAGGTACAAAAAATAAAAAAGACTGGCCACAGCTATAGGACACCCCAAGCTACATAAATATGGAACAATAGTCAAACATCCATCAAAATTGTCTGCTAGAAGATTTTCTAGATCGATTCCTTTTCTCCAATTACAGATATGCTGAAACCTAGTTTCATTTAGTTCAAATTTAATTAATTTCATCATATCCTGTGCCAAGAATCAAATTGCAATTTTCACTATCAGCAGTCTGTCAGAAATACTTGCAAAATGCATGTGCATCATATCCATATAAAAGTAATAATTCAATGAAACACTTAAAAATCACACCTCCACTCCACTCAACACAGCTTACTCTTGCATTCAGTGCTAATTCAGAATAGTTGTCAATCAAAGTTGGGTATAAATGTAGAACTGCAAAATTTAAAGCACGAAAAATGCAATTTATCGAGCTAGATCACACTAATCAGTCCTAAATGTCATTTTAGTAACCATAATTTCCTGCAGTTTATATACAGGAGGTAACAAATACAATAATCATGTTTACAAGTCATTATCACCAAAAAGGCATGCATCACTACATCTTTTATAAAAGATAACACTTCACTACTAGAAATATGATAAAATGAAGAGTTGCACGGCATGATACAAAGATAGAAGTTCCATTCTTAGATGTTAAATCAATCATCATTCCATTTGTTTTCACGACAATACATTTTTTTAGAAAGTCCTGTACCTAGCAATTACATCTATTTGACACCTAAGAGTAAATTATACATGTTTAAGAGGTGTAGGAAAATTGATAAGGCAAAGGAAGATTATTACAACAATAGGATTCAAGAAGCTTTCATGGGTTCCTCCAGGTTCTGTCTGAACGATCCAAGAAGGAATCATAACACAGTAACTCCAACCAGTTTGAGGGTCATGTGGCCAGATAGTATTTCTTCCATCCTGCAACACGCAAAGGAACTAAATGATGATTAGGCATTTTAAAGTAGAAGAATATCAATATGAAATGCAAATCTTACATGTGGAGAAACTATCTTGCATGTTTTCCAAAAGAAATTCAAGCCAGTTTCAGCTAGAATGGAGATTAAGATTTTTCTCGGTGGTATATTCAATATGACCTCCTATTTAGATAAGGTTCAACACTTGAAATTTGAGACATTTATGAAGTGATGTATAAAATGCTATAGGAGAAGAATAAAGATACTCAGGGGTGTTCAAACCAGTTTGAACCGAACTATTTTTTCAGTTTGGTTCGGTTAAAGTAAGGTAGTTCGAAGTTGGAACCCAAACCAATTCGGACCTATCTAATCGAATTGACTCAAAATTGGTTAATCTAGTTCGATTAACCAGTTTGTAATTTCAAGTAATTTAAAATATATATTTTTCAAATGAACCAATTCAATTCGATTGAATCGAACCAAAATCTTGATCTAATTCAAGTGACATGATAAGATTTGTGAAATTGAGCCTACGTCATTTGTAAAATTGAACCTTTGGACTGGTTTGATTAATTAGTTTGAACCAATTAAGGGCTTAGGGTAATAAACTCAACCGGATTGATATCTTTTAAATTAAAATAGGTTCAGTTCGGTGTGAATCGGTTAACCAAACCAAAAAAGGGAACGCCCAAACTAGAACCGTTTATAACCTTCAAGACCAAACCATTAGTGAACCAGTTCGGACCGAACCAGTTTTGGACTGGTTCGGTTTCGGTTTGGCTCGATCTTTCGATTCGATTTGAACATTCCTAAAGATATCTTAACGTAAAGTTGAGGTATACTTTGGATGTTTCAACCATAAGAGCCAGAACAAAACAAAAGTTAATGTGAGGCTGAACTGGTTGGAGCATTTTCCTATGCAATTTAAGAAAATTAAAAAGAGTTAAATGTAGTAGGACTCAAAACAGTTGCAGAATCTGTGCTTAGAAGCAGATGGGGTGGTTTTTTCACTCCCAATAACCTTGTGTTCATTATATTGGTGAAGGCTTCTACTTATTTTGAGTGTGCTTTCTCCTTTTCTTTGATTTATAATCTTGTTGCTACTTGTTAGAAGTTACAAGCCAAATCTTTCCTAAAGACTAACACATATACAGTTTTAGATAAATTGATCCTTTTACCGCCTGCAACAAGTGGACCACCATATTAGCTGATCAGCACAAACATTTCCAATTCAAGATGATTAAAAATCACTTCAATTTTTTTTACTAAGTTTACTCAACACTAGTGAAAAAGCAGATTGACCATTGAAACAATGACCAATGATGATGACCGTAGAAATAAAAACAAAACAAAGAAACCAATATATGCCCCCTTAGTTTAAATATATATTTATGCCCCCTTGGTCCTTGATCCAGAATCACTAAATCACTTATAAGCAGAATCACTAAATTACCTATAAGCATGACCTGAATATGTCATCAGCTTCCACTTAACCTCGCGCGCAAGCAAAGGCGAGATTCAAACTTCAACAACAAAACTTTGAATGAAGTTTAACTAACAGAACGGAATCACATTTTGATCGTCTAATATAACATTCATCCAGCGTAGGAAAACCCCAAATTGCAGTGTAAAATGCATGATCCTGACTCGAACCCTACCTCAAAGTAAAGCATCGCTAGAATCTAAATCTTCAACAACAAAATCAACACAAATCACCAAACCCTAACCGAAAGCTCGAACTCGCCCAATCGGGAACAAGATTCACACGGGAAACCCAGAATTTTATCATCGGCCGCATCTACCACGCAACAGGGAGCTGAGATCGAGGGAGGATGAGGAGGAGGTTCACGTACCCAACGTTTCGGGGGAGGGCTCCAGTCCATACCGAGGGGCAGCGGGGAGGTCCCATCGTGGCGGTGCTTCGGGGGACTGTTCTTGGCCATCGCCGCTCGAATCGGAGGTGCCCTGCAGGAGGAAAAGGGCGGATCGCGCCTCGATGGTAGAGATGGAGACGAGGTTGATGAGATCGGGTCGAGGAGGAAGAGCTGGAAGCAGCCTCCAAGAGGCGAGGCGAGGAGAGGCGACACCACCGGACTGTCCTCGCTCCGGTCTTTCCCTCTTCTCCTTCTCCCCCTTCTTTCCACCCACGTTTATAGTATAATGATCCCCCAAAACTCCAACAAACCGAAGGGGTGCTTGTTTACATTTTAGTCCCTCGTACCTTACAATTAAGCCCCTCAAATGCTTCTATTTATACGAACGTTCCACGATGGTCGGGCCTGGGCTTGACATCGTGCTTGGGCTCGATCCAACTAGTGGCAGGTGGGCCCGCCTCGACTTAGGTAGGCTCCGCATCAGTCGACGGCTGTGGTGCGTGGCTTGGAGGATTGATATTAGAAGTGGAATTGGAGAGGATCCAGCTCCCAAACGCCATTCTTCAACTCTAATCCCATCTTTTAAGACCATCTAAATCGGATTAAGATATGTGTCGATAGAATTTAGGATGAATGGGATCATAAAAGACACATACTCGAGTCTGTAGATGGAGACTGACGAAATGCGTGCGGTGAGTGGGATGAAGGATGAGATCATGCACGCTTGCACGCCGCAGACACATACCTAAACGGTGAAGAGAAAGTCGAGATGAAGCTGATGAGAACAAGAGAGGATTATGCTGTTCTTGCACGGAGGTAGCTGCATGGTTTGCTCTCATCCCTAAGTGGAATCGTTTCGGTCCTCGTTGTGTCTGCTGCCGCAGTACCTCTGTCACGCTAACCTGTAGTTTCTGCATTGTCTTCTCTCTGTCATTTTGCTCTGCTCGAATCATATAATCCATGTCTCTCTAGGTGCTTTGTCAGCGCTTGTGTTTTCTAGAGATCTCCATGCCCTACCATCGCCATCGATGTCTGTGGAACAACAGCTAGTAATAGAGGCCACAGAATTATTGAGCTTGCGCATTCTGCAGGAGTGATGGATTCAGTACTGTAGTTTTGTGTTTCTTCTCTTGTCTTCCTGACTTTCTATTTCTCTTGACCTTTGGTGAATCTTCTTCCTCCATCTTTCAGACAACTCTTCTCTTGTATAAGCCGTAACCACAACCAGCAATTTCCTGATTGGTATATGCAAGTTTATATCGTGTTGAGTTTGCTATCTGTTCTCCCTCCTGTGAATGATTGGTTATGATATGTACAATTCAAACAGGATCAAATAGTTGCATCCTTGTGAGCCCAATTATGTTGCTTCCTTTGGCCTTTATATAATACGATTACCATAAGGAGATTGCAACCTTGCAAAATCTTCCAAGTGCAGTCATTTCGAGACCTCCACGCATACTCAGATGAAATCTTAATGGTGTTCATGCTTTGCGGTCATAAACTCAACAAGATTTCTGCAGCTTGAAGATATGAAATCGTTTATCCGAGGTAAATGGATATTAGAGAACATGTCAAGATTTAAACTTGTAGATAGTTTTCAGTTGCTTTCTACCAGCCGGCAGATGTCTGATATGTTCTGTGATTTCTGATCATCAAATGCCTGATAAAGACTTTACTTGGGATGTTGATCAAGCCTAATTTATGATAAGAGATTGATGACTGCCATTAGTTCTCTTTTGTTGTATGAAATGCTTCTTCACAGAACATGTTTGATTGCTTAAATTCTCACCCATACTTGACAACAACAGTTTGCCACTTTGACGCGAGTCAAGTGGAAGAATACTTTGCTCCAAATGCTTTTATAGCTTCGAAGTTCCTTCAGAGTTGAGACCATTAATGATCACCATGCATGATTCTAAATTACAGCCCGATGGATACTCATGAATCTTGTAAGGCTTCTTCTGTACTATCTATCGATTCTAGTGGTGACTTGTTTAGATAACACAATAGTATTTGTAAGAAGGACAAAAGAACTGCTCCTCTTCGCTGGAAAAATGGAAAGAGAAAATGAATGGATATCACAGATTTTTATTTTATGGGAAGATGAAACTTGGAGTTGATGATGGATTCTGATTTAAGAGTTTTTTTTTTTTTTTTTTGAATTAGCCACAGCTCCTCTTTGAGAGATTTCTTGTCATGAAAAGGGGGTGGCACCAGGCACTGCATGCACCTGTTTCTGACTACATTTGGCTTGTTTTTCTTATGATGCTTGTACACTAAATTTACTCTAAAGGGGTTTCTTCAAAAGTATCATCATGGAGAACAAGGATGAGAAAGGTGAGGCGGAAGAAAAAGCCTGGCTTGATATCACGTCACGAAGCCATGCTTTCTTCCATCATCTGGTGCCCAACAGCATACCCTCAGAACCAAACAAACAAGCACAAGCAACACGAGACTCGGCCTGTCTATCACCACACACAGCAATGTCTTCGTGGTAGCTTAATGAAACCAAGTGATGTAGCTTCTGGAGTCGAGTTACATGCAGCAGAAACACTAACCTTTGGTGTGCCCGAGACAGAGATGAGAGCTTCGGTGTTGCCGCGCGCGCCTTTGCTGATCCATTGGCCTCTCTATGTAATTTCCCACAGCTTTATTGAACTGCAACTGAGACATGCACCATGGGAAGATGACTGCCGTTCAAGAAAGCTGTGGAAGACTACATAGAGAGCCACCTATCCATATCGCGAGGGAGAGAGAGAGAGGGGGGGGGGGGCGGACGGGGGGGGCGATGAGGCTGCAGTGAGAGCTGAGAGGAGGAGGAGGAGGTGATAGATACTTATAGAGGACTCAAAGGGCTCGGGTGAATCCTGATGGGCAGATCCCAAGAAGAATAGAGACTTCACTTGTTTTTCCCTCCCTCTGATGCAAATCTACCCAATCCGATTCACATGCCGGGCCTGATCACATAGCCGTTTGGCTTCATGGGTCCCATGATTCCCTGGCATGTGATTAGCTGACAACCTGGTCCCACTAGCAATGCCCCAGCAAATGGTTGACCACTTATTTGAGTTAATGCATTTCATCGTATGAATAACACAGATCGGAGGAGACATCACACTGTGAGCGTAGTTAATGAATATACAGTGCAGACTTAACATGATTTGATAATGCTTAACATGTTAACCAACCACGAGGTTAACCAATCCATGATGGGGGGGGGGGGGGGGCACATGAACAACAGGTGTAGAACAACATGGTGTTTGGTGCATTCATTCATGGTCATTATTCTGTCACAGGATACTTGTGTCCAAAACAGTAAGCTGGATAAAATAAACAGAGGAAAGCCAAGCAGTGCACAGAAATAATTGCATTTGACAAGACATAATATTCCCTTGGCAGTATGATGGTACGACATCATCTAATCTGGCTAACATGGAAGATAATTATTTAAGGGCAGACCATTCGATCAAGAGGGCATGTTCTGCCCAGCAGATGCCCTCCCTTTATGCTGTGCAAAGAACAGGGTTTGGTGGAGATGGACCAAGTAGAAAACTAGAAAAAGATGATGATGATGATGCACAACTGGAGGTGACAAACATTGGCTGAGCCCCTCATACATGGGCACAAGCTTACTGTGAAAATGGAAATATGACTCAGATTGATTAGATGCTTGTCCCCATCTTTTTGAGACTGTCATCACCAGGATTTAGGCTGTGATTTGAAATCATGTCAAATCTCCAACTGACAAAATTTTATCTATTCATTTTTTTTTTTTTTTTTGTAGCACTTACATACTTTCAGCATCTCTTATGTGTCTAGAAAAGAAAAAGACATTGAAAGATGCTTTTCTTCATAGTTAAGTATAAAATATGCACATCATCATATAGCATAAGACTGCCCTATACACACACTATTAAAACTAAAAAAAGAAGAAGAAAAGAAATAAAAGAAAATTAGATGTTGCTACAAGCACACAGAACAATGCACATACATGAGTCACATCCAACCAAGATGTGGCTCCTCTCAAACTGCACACAGACTGGTGGGTCATACAAGCAGGAGTTAATTTCCCCTGAAGGATCATAAAACTTCCTCTTCCACTGCAGTAGTCATTCGAGCAGGTTAAATCATGCAGCCAAAGAGACTAAGAAGACAAACCATCAGATGAAAAAACTAGAAACCATTTTAGAGCAACAATGCAGCTGCAGAACACCACAGTAGTCCCTTCTTTCCACCATTCTAGAATTTAGCATATATCAAAGATGACTGTTTGCAAATTGAACGGCTTACCACACAAAAGACATTTGAAGTGGAAGCATTGCTTTACCTGAACATCATCAAAGTAGTTTGTGAGGCCATCAAAAGATAATCTCAACCTTGGAATGCAATAACTAATAAGACAACCCATATTTCAAGCCAATCAAACGCTCAGACTATAATTAGCACCTCTCTGGTGCCCACAATCATATAATCCGTACCTTCATAAGGAAAAGGTTGACCCTTGAAATCTGCTTGCCATCTTGATACTTGATGCATAGGTATCCTATATGCCAATTGTCGAACATGGCAATCTAACCTAAAATCATTGACCGAAAGCAGACAATTCTTATCTATCATTATATAAGATGTCAAATAAAACTTTATGATGTTCAAACAGCAAAAAAAGAGTTTCCTGCTTTATGAGATTGTTGAAAACTTTTCACTCATTATTTCACGGAGAAATAGCTTCCTTGTCAATTTAGAGAAAGATACACAGAAACCTTTAAGCTTTATAATGTTGCTAAAAATGTAGGCTATTACAATCACCAAAAGCATCACAGTTCTCCAGTTTATCAGGGTATCTACAAATATGCCCTTTATCACCAGCTCAACAACATGCAATAGAAAAGTGTTCTTATTGAGAGTTCAGCAAATGGTAACAAAGCCTGCAACAACAATATTTGACGAGGTTAGTTTTCACTCATTTTTCAACTCATGGTATGTAATCGCTACTGACATTTATAAAAAAACTACAGGCATGCAATACCATGTAGCACTGCATCCACACGGTTAAGTTTGCATCAGAACATTTAATGCTGTACAACTGTCTTACCCATGTCAAGAAAGATAATTATATAAAGATGGTTAGGAAACAGGTACTTAAGAAATTTGCATGTTACAGAACCATAATTTAGCAAAGATTATTTACATAAACACTGTAGGTTAGCATGCCCATGACTCTAGGCCATCTTAGCAAAAGATAATAACCCAATTAGTACTTTCATCTGAAAGTTCAACATCAAACATGAATCTTACGACTCAAATAATAGAAAAAAAACATGAAATTAATGTCACTTGCAAATGCATAAACTTTGAAGTGTTGCCTCTAGGGGCATTTTGTAATTTCGCATCTCTTCCCCTAAACTCCAAATAAATATTGAGAATCTTCCACTGATGACACAATGGAGTCCAATAAAAATTCCATCACCATAAATTTCTGGTTGCATGCGAGTAACTTACATTATTCTTCTTGAGCAGAAAACACTAGCCAAAAAGCAAATTGCAATTTGGCTTATATTATTTGTACAAAATAAAATTTTAATTCAGAAGCACTCTTCTTTACTTGTGATTTGTCTTATTTTACTCTGTATATATATACACACGCTTTTGAGTACTTCATATGTACTTAAATCTCAAATATTACCAAGCCCAATTCACAAACTACCTTGTATGCTGACATCACCAGGATAACTGACTCATTGACTTGTTGAGCCTGACCACTGGTCCGAAATGCTTAGGCCTAAGGTTATGGGAATAGATCCATCTAAAATGTTCATGTTATTCTTAACCAACTTTTGATCTAGGATAAATCGGGATCTCCCCAATTAAAGGGCTTGATGTCTTCGTTAAGGACCGACACAAAGCCAGAATCAACCCTTAGCATGATATACATGAAACTCACTTGGCCGAGCGGTGACTCCATGCTGTGATATGTCCTCTATCCCTATCCATAAGTCTGTCTTTCCTACTCAGCCCTTATCATGCCTAATACCAGGTCGGCTCTAATACCATATGTCACAATTGGGCTTGATGAGATAAGTGACCCATTTACTTATTGAGTTTGGACCGATTATCCAAAATGCTTGAGCCCAAGTTAGTTATGATAGATTCATCTAACCCTTGTAAATTCATTCAATTCTTAAACCACTTCCAATGTCGGACTAATTGGGGTATTCCGAATGTTGATCCATGCGATTCAATCCTATATCCATAAATCATTCTGCAATCTGACTTTAATAAACTCTTTGTATTAATTTCTCTCCAATTAACTTTGTACACAATTCTATAATATTGTGTGAAAGATTTGCCACTTTGATGATAGATAACTCGTGATCAATTAGAGTATATTCAATCTCAAAGCAAAAGAAATCACATTATCAGTAGTTAGATTACTTAAAAGAGTATGAAAAATTCAAATAGCATAAATATGTTAAAAGGGCAGACATATGTAAGTTTTACGTCAATGCTTAAACACATTGAATCTTCATAGTGCACAGAAAGAAAAGGATGCCAAATTGGGAATAGATGCAAATAACTAAGTGACATATGTCATTAATTTTTCGTTACACTACCTGAGGTGACAGTTCTTGAGACTGGTGAATGAGTAAATAAAGTCATAGCATCTACTTAAATATGTAATTCAGATGAAAACAAAAGGTCTGTCGATCAACTTGAACAGCATCATGCAAACCAATCTCCAAATCTCATATATCTCCATAGAATGACAATCCAAATATCTCTTGGCCTATTTTTGCCTGTCAACCTGAAGATTTGTTGTAAAGCTCTTTTGCCAAGTCCGAGTTAAGGAATACTTGTCAATTAAAGAAATAAAAGCATCTGATTAGTTCAATACAAAACCAGATGGAGGAACAAAACCACCAAGATATGGAACACACAAAACTTCAAACAGCACGGGCGTCAGACGAGCTCCCTTCACAAGCTCCCTTGTTCAGACAAGCAGTAGCGGAAGAGAAAAAAGGGACAGAAACGCATTCACCAAGATATGGAGCATAACATTTATAAAATTTGACGATCTATCTGCTTTATAGCTGCCGAAATTTCACCTCAGGCAAGCGGCAATGGAGGATAAAAGACTGAGTAACAAGAATTATAGAAGGGAAGGATCAGAGATTCTACCTTTAGCCCCTGGCCTTGAGCTCCGCAAGGCGTCTGGAGAGATCGGCCTCGTCCACCTTCTCGTTGTCCTTTGCCGAGATGACATGTGCGGCCGGCTGCGGCAGGCCGACGGAGACCTCGAGGCCGTAGTCGTCGGCGACCTGCTGCATGAGGCTGTTGACCTCAGTCTCCGGGGTGGAAAGGCTGGTGGATCCGGCCATGGCGCCCTCCATGAACTCAGCCTGAACCTCCATGTTGACGAACTGGCGCTCGAACTGATCCATAGTCTCGGACATCTTCTGGAGGTTGCCGGTGCCGAGGGCGGCGTCAAGGGACTTGACGATGGATCCCATGGACTTGCCGATGACTTGCATCTTGGCCTGGGTATCGAGGCGGGCAACGACGGCGTCGAGGCGGGAGGCAAGGCGGAGGTAGTTCATCTGCTCGGTGCGCTTCCGGATCGCATTCTGGGCGTAGATCCGAGCGCCGTCCATGTTTCCCTTCTCGATCGCCTTCTTCACCTTGAGCTTCTCCGACTTCTCCTCCTTCTCGCACTTGCGCGCCTGCCGCTGCAGGCTCTTCGCCGTGAACTTGAGCTCCATGATCTGGTTCATAAGCTTTCCTGTACTCCCCATGGCGTAGGCCGCCGAGGAATAAGATCAGGGTTAGGGTTCCGGCGACGACAGGATGCGGCCCGAAGACAAAGAAAGACGAGGAGAGAGAGAAAGGGACACCTAAAATTAGAATCAATAAAGCAAAAAAAAGGAAAAATAAAAAAATAAATAGCTCGTGGGCCGATTCACCCCAATTTAGGCCGTAATTTGGGGCACATTGTAAGATAATTAGGCCAATATTTGGCCCAAATGTACAGCAAAGTCCGGTTTAGGACCACGATAAGCCCAGAAAGAAAAGTTTGGTAAACCCGTGTGCTAGTAGGAGAAATGACATGGGCCCCTCCGCGGAGCCCACTGTTGCCTCCCGAGCCGAATGAAACGGGTTAACGTGGAGAAAGAAGTGGGGGGCACCGCCGTCCGCACACGTGTGCGGGCGGGGACGCGGCCTCCTCCACCAGTCAACCCAACATCATCTGGAGTCACTCGGCAGCCGTCGATTCGTCCGTGGCCGCATGCTATTTTTAAGATCTCCTGTTCCCCTTTGCCAACTCCCAACCTGAAACGACCGAAGAGGAGATCGCCTCCTCCCACCGCATCGGATCATATTATCCTCCTCCACGCTGCTTCGGAAGCAAGGTAGAGAGAGACCCTCTAAATTTTTCCTTTTTCTCTTGTTTTATGCTGTCGATTTGCCGTCTTCGGAAGAAATTTGACCATAGTTTTTTCCTATTATGCTTCTACCAAAGAGATGGTTCTTGTCCTGGCGACCTTAGGATGCGAGAGCTCTTCTCATCGAGATACCGATTGCATGTGCATCAAGTTTAGTGGTCTGCCAACTCTAATCCCTGTGGAGTCTGGAATCTAAAATTCGCATGATATTGTTTTAACGCTTGCTGTCGATTTCACGTACCAATGTTCAGTAAGTAGGAAGAACATGAGTTCCATGTGGAAGTTTTCAGTGTTGGCACCTCATATTTAGACTTGCTCGCCATGCTAATGTATAGGTAATCTTCCTTTCCTCATAGTAATTTCAACATCTTATTATTACTTTCTTCGAAATTTCTCGGCTTTCTTTTCACTGCTTCCTTTTGAGCAAAGATGGATTGCCGACTAGTTTTTGTCTCCATGGTAGATCCCCTAAATCATTGGACAATTTCTGCAAGTTTGAGTACTAAAGTTTTCTATAAAAGCTTTGCGGATTTAAGTCTTGTCATTATCCGTTGAGCTCTACCAAAGGCAATTTGGCTTCTCGTATTTTATTTGGTTTAATATCGGCGTTAACATGCTGCATCAAACCTTGTTGATTGATTAAGCTAAGTTCTTGGACTCTCACTATGCGTATTTCTAGTTGTTGACAGCTCCTGCGGTTCAAGAGACCTGCTCAGTAATATGTTATGAACCTCATTTAGTCAATGCTATTGATGTACCATGTGATGTTCGAATATCAAGCTCTTCATCAGCTGGCCTTTCTAAATTTCCTTGGTGGAGTTTCTAAGTAAAAAACACTTTTCTGTTGATAACAGGATGGAAGTTTGCACTCCTTATTTTGATCCTGAATACGAGAATCTCAATGATAAGATATTTGGACCAAGGTTAGTTACTCGATAAATTGATCCTTTGCGGAAATCGATATGGTTGATGTTCTTATATTGCAGGGTATCTGTGGACAATGAATCTTGTAAAAAATGCACTGTGGTTAAGGTAAGTGCAGCTCGGAAACATGTGCCTTTTTTATTAACTAAAACTCCTGCTGATCGGATTGAGTTTTAAGTTTATCTTTTTCAGGTTGATAGTATCAACAAACAGGATCTATTGCTTAAAGTGGTGCAGGTGTTAACAGACATGGATCTGTTTATCACCAAGAGCTATATTTCTTCTGATGCAAGATGGTTTATGGATGGTATGTTGCTCGCCAGGTCTTTGTCATCCGATTGAGATTTGTGTCTCGCATTGGGGTTGGATCTAGATCAGGATCATTTGGCAGTGGTTTAGATGGAACACTTATCATCATCATTGATGCTCATAAAGCCTCCTTAAGCTTTTCAAAACCATGTAACATGGTTGTCCAGAACCTTACATGTATATGCAGGTCATATTTGATACGAGGCTCATCGATGGAAAAATATATATTGTTTTTCAATCAGCAGAACTGATGCATCTAATGAGTACTAATGTCTTCCTTCTGATTATATTTTTCAGGGAAAAATGCGTTATTTTTGTCCCTCTTTATCTTGACAATACTAGCTGAATAAGGACTCATTCTGTTGAACTGAGCTTAGATAATATGTGCAGTATTTCGGCCCTGCTTGATGCTTATTTGTTTGCATTGCAGTGTTTCATGTTAAAGATAAGCTGGGAAATAAAGTGACTGACAGGAAAGCCATCAAATATGTACAACAGGTTCTCTCTCTCTCTCTCTCTCTCTCTCTCTCTCTCTCTCTCTCTCTCTCTCTCTCGCTCGCTCTCTTCCTCTCGTTCAATATATAATATATAGTTCGGATTATTGGCACACAAAGTAGGTGATGAGCTGCTTGGGTTTCAGAATCAACACAGTTTATCATCATCTTCATAGCTTCAAAATAACCATAAATTTGAAATCAAATGACTTCTGAGGTAATATTTTAGTTGAATGAAATGGGTAGGTAGTGGTAGTCTGGTTGGGTGAATCAGATACAATACAGTACCTATCAAATGAGTGCATTGTTCCACTGAATACCATGTTTTGAGAAGTGCTTACTGGTGCGGGACATTGCTAATTACTATTGTTTTTCAGATTACAGGTCTTAAAAGATTCAACAGTTGAGAGTTTAATCATAATTTATTTGATTAGCAGTTATATAAGTATGTAAATTCTAGCTCGGAAGCGTGCTACAGCAGAAACACAATGGGTGGTCCAATATGATTAGTAATGAAAGCAAACTTCATGAATGACAGTACTAGTTTCTTCCATCATTCTCACAGGAATGCTGTGCCTCATGTTCTGTATGACCTGAAATTGATCATGTGTCTGTTTTACAGGCCATCGGTGAAAGGAGGGAGCTTCAAAACTCAGAAGAAGCTGAATACTGTAGTGATGATGATAGTGGTATCGAATCTTCTTCCGAGCGCACAGCCATAGAGATGATCGGTGTTAACCGACCAGGATTGTTCTCAGAGATATCCGCCGCCCTTGCAGAGCAGAGGTGCAACGTTATCGAAGCTCATGCGTGGAGCCATAATGCTTGCCTCGCATGTATAGCTTGCATCTCGGACGAATCCACCTCGACCTGCATAGATGACCCTCGAAGGCTATCCGCTATTGAAGATCACCTCTCCAACATTCTGGGACCCTCCTTCGGTGGCGATGACAGCAGTAGGAGTGCAAGGACATGTTTTCTTGGGTGTGATAACTGGACAAGTCATGCGGAGCGCAGGTTACACCAACTCATGTTAGCAAACCAAGATTTTGATGGTCCACAAGGGCCCTTAAACATGCCATCTTGGACGATGAATGTGGACAACTATGAAGAGGGAAGGAGAACAGTTGTGTCAATCGATCGATGCAAAGAGAAAGGATACACAGCGGTCAATGTGGAGTGCTTTGATCGACCGAAGCTCATGTTTGACACTGTGTGCACATTAACAGACATGCAATATGTTGTTTTCCATGCTAACATCACTTCACACGGACCTTTCGCTCATCAGGTTTGTAAATCTGCATGATACGTTGTTTCTTTATGCACTCCTATGTCGAATGGTACATTTCGGATTTACACCATTTCTAGGCAGAAAGATGAGGTTTTGTTCACCGAATTTGAGTATCGCAGGAGTATTTTATCAGGCGCAAGGATGGCAGATTATTGGACACCGAACTTGAGATCCAGCGAGTTTCCAAATGCTTGGAGGCTGCAATCGAGCGTAGAGTCTGTGAGGTGAGCCTGCCTTTGTAGATAAATCTCTTCTTGTTTTGTCGGTATGGCTTGTTTCGGTCCTTGGATCTCGATCCAAACACTTGTAGTTCAGGTAATCGATCATGTCAACTAACACGGTATTATTCTACAGGGGATTCGGCTGGAGTTGGACTTACAAAATAATGTTCGAGTTCTTCCCTACGTCACACAAACTCTCCGTGAGCACGGCCTCTCCGTTGCCCAGGCAGACATTGCAGCTCACGGAGAGAAGACGAAGAATGTTTTCTTCATTCAGGATATTTCTGGGAAGGAGATCGATATGGGGATGGTGGAGTCCATGAAGAAGGAACTGGAGCCCCTGTCGATCCAAGTGGAGAATGCGATGCTGCCGCAGAAGTTTAACTCGATGGAGAGGGACCGGTTCTCATTCGTGAGCTTGCTCAGGACACAATTGGAGAGGTTTTCCCACAATTTCATCTCCATATAGCAGAATGCTCCTCTTCTTACATAATTGTCCATAATTTCTGAACGTTCTGCAAGTCCGTAAATATAAGAGTTGCCTATTATGTTTTGCTGTCTTTGCTGCTTAATTTGGCTTCCCGGTGCTCATTTCCATGGATGCTGCTGTCATCAGGATCTTAACTTGCTTTCTCTGATTCAGCTTTATGCTTGTAGAGTTCTTCTCCGGATGGTTCATAAAAATTCACATCAACAGGGGGGGTTGGACAAAAAAGGAACAGAAGTAGGAACATTCATAGAATATCATGGAATGATAATTTTATATTTTTTATATGCATCTAATAAATAATATTATAAAATATCAACTTGATATATGGCCTGTTAAAATATATCCTGATGGCTCTACATTATGATGAATTTGGTAGGTCCACTTCAGACCATTCAACATAATCATGTATACTAATAACAATCACACCAATATCATTAATTTAATAAAAAATTAATATTTATTTGAAATAATATTTTCAGATAAAACTTTTAAGTTTATCGAATGATAAACATTTAAGATCTCAATCTCTTAATAATTCTCAATCAATTATAGTAGTTCACATAATACAACTAACCTCAAATTGTTATGATATCAATTTTGAATCATCTTATACTAATCTAACTTATATTTGATTGATTTTAATTAAGTCAAGCAAACTTAAACTATTCAAGTTGATCTATAATTACTTTAAATTGCTTTGAACTGATTAAATTTATCTAATTCAGTTAACTAATAAGTTCAAACTAATAAAAGGAGATGAAATTAGTTTATGTTATATAGTACTAATCCAAATTAAACCAACTTAACTAAGCCTTAAATGAATCATGTGCATAAAAAATGTCTGTCCCAAATGAGAGGTTGTGTTGAAGTATAGCAAGTTGGATAGATAAATGTTGATATGTTTGGTGTCAATCACATAGTTGGACAAGCCTTGCTTCGTGGGCAAGCTGAGCCTCACTCCCGAGTTAGGTTGAGTCTTATTATTGAATTAGGTTGGTTGCGGGTTGGGTTATATCTAATCATATGGGTTAAATGATATTTGACCATATGAGTCAGATCGTGCTTGACCACGTAAGTTTAGACATGCTTGGGCACATGATTACGTTATACTTACTTACATGAGTTAGATCATACCTAATCTTATAGACTGAGCTATACTTGGTCATATTGGCGATGGCATATCTAATCACGTAGGTTGAACCATACCTTATCACATGAGTTGAGTTGTACCTAACAACATGGGCTGGATTGTCCAATCAATTTAACTCAAGTCAAACCTCAATTGAATTCCTCTTATTAAATTATATTATAATATATTTTTTTAAATTTTTTTAAAATATTATAAAATAATTATTATTCTCAAATCTATTTCTATAAATTAACTAATTTAGATTTCTGATTTCAAATTTAAAACTAATTAAATCATAAAAAATCATACATAATTTCTTGAAGCATAAGTATATATAATTAAATGAATGAGAATTATTATTAAAATATAAATAAAAATTGATAATAAAAAAAAGACGATCTCATCTAATCCTTTCTTAAATCCTCTACTACTAGGCTCAATAAGAAATAAGAAAAAAAACCTCTTTATACAAGAAAAGATAGCTCTCCTCAATAATTATTTTTATTTTTTATTTTTATTTTACACGTAAAGATAGAAGTATAATATTTATTTTTTATGATTTTCACACGATAATAAAATTTAAACTAATATTTTCTAAAAATCATATCACTCATTATAAAATAAATTGATTAATAATTTGATTGATTTATAAAATTTTTAACTTGTTCACATAACTAAAAAAATTATTTAAATTATTTTCTTAACCATACTATACAAAATAATAATTGAAATAGGGAAGTAAATAATTGAAATAAAATAATATAGTATTTATGATAATTTAATTCATGTTAATGGAGAAAAATAATTGGTGATTATAGATTCAAATACAAAGATAATCTTTTATAAATTTATGATTCATTTAGTTTATAAATATGTTATGTATTTTATAAGTAATATTATATATATATATATATATATATATATATATATATATATATATATATATATATAATTTTGCTTTATTGTTTGAAAAAATAGATTCTAAGTATTTTACTTGGTTTCACGTAATAAATCGATGGTTTTCTTCTTTTTGTTTTCATCATGAATTTCTTTAGGAAAAAAAGGTCATATTGAGACAAAGTTTTGCTCGTTTATTTTTTTTCTTTTCCTTAATCTATCCTGCATTATAACATTATAACATGTATCTTTTTTTGGATTGTGAATTTTAAATAGTTAATTATAAATAATTTATTATGAAAGGAGATGATTTTATTTATTAAGGTAATGTATATTTATACATATATGAGAGAAATATGCACTTAGATTATGTACATATATTATGATAATTGATCCTAAAATCATATATTGATTAAGAATTAGAGTATGTAAGGAATAGATAGTTAAAATTTTATATTTGTTATCTCCTATCATGTCTCCCTAAAATTGAGTTTATATCAATCATATCAATCTTGAATCAATGCAATTAAAATTTCCTTCAAATGAGACATTGTAAAAGAGTAAACTAATTGGCCAAAAAATATAAATATTAGAAATAATTGATAACTGACAACTTAATTTATAACACAATGATAGTTGAAAGATAACTGACAACTTAATTTATAACACAAGGTGAAAGCAATATGTTTTATACGAGAGTGATACATCGAGTATACATTGATATTATTATAATATATTGTGAGAGTGAATTAGAAAGTGATATCTAAATTTGTGTAAAGGAATAATGATCTTCATTTAACTTTACCAATTATATTTTATTTATTAGAATTTCAACTAATTAAATTAGCTATAAGCAAGACAATATATTAATATAGAGATTTTATTATCAGTATAGTTTACCCAATCACATAAAGATGAAGTAATGAATATTTATAAATAAGTTTATTATTTAAAGTCTTTTTAAAATATTATAGGATATATTTTAGTGCTGACCAATATATAATGGATGGCTGATGTATAAATTATAATAATTTATTGATTAAGAATGAAATGTTTAGTCATATAAGTGCTAAATACCATAAGAAATTAAGTATTTGTCGATACCGTATAAAATCAATAGTAGATCTATCATTATATAATTTTAGTAACTCAGTTGAGAAGAAGAGATAACTTTTTTGATGATATTTTCATATTATCTTGAATATAGGAAAAGTCTAAAAAATATAAACTTTGCTTTCGCTCTTTGAAAATATTTTAAGGTTATTAGGTTTTGTATGGATAATTAATCTACCAATTATTTAATAAATTACTTAATCTCTATAAAATTATTATCTTTAATAACAATATTATCTCCTTTTATTATTATAAGAATAAATGAGTGTTAGATTTGGAATTGACGAAATCGACTAGCATACAAAATAAGCTAAGTTTAGTATACTAGGCTCTCAAAGCTAAGTTTATAAATAATATTTTATAATTTACAAATATAATTTATATTGAGTGTGAATAAAGTTAGAGAGTTATTCCACAAAGACATCATTCTCTATATGAATATTATTAACATCTAATTGGTATATATGCCAACTTTAAATGATAGCTAAACTTAAGATGAGTCAAGCTATTATCGATTTAAAATTATATTGAAGATTTATGTGAAATCAACATCTAATTGTTAGTAAAATCCTTTACTTACTAGATGTATTGAGTATCGAACAATGAATTCATCTATGTTTCATTCGATTTGAAAAATTAACTTATACCTAATAATATTTTCTATTATGTGAGATGGTATAAGGGTTCACATGATATTATGAAGTAAAGCATCATATTCATCACATATGGATTTATGTCAATATAAAGATTTTTGGGCTTGGTGATGCTTGTAGGTTTAGTAGAGTGAGACGAGTACTTATGGTACATGGAGATCAAGGATTTGACATAATTTAAAGATGGTATTCTTGGAGCGTGTTGCTATGTGATGTTTAAACTCAATGGTATTATTGGATTGTGTTGACGATATGATATATGTTGTTTCTCTAATATCTATTTGGTATATATTTAGATGTATGAATTGAGAAAACTTGACTCACATAAAAAGAAATCTATCATGATAGAGGTACAATGCCAACATGCTCGAGATGCATGAGTTGGAAAAATCTAACCTACGTGAAGAAAATTACTTCGCATAAGACAAAATATGCTCGAAACGTATGAATCAAAAAAATTCGTCCTACACTAGCAGAAATATGCTATAGCGAAAGTACAATGTAAAATATGTTTAAGATGTATGAGTCGAAAAAGCTTGCCTCACAATAGGAGATCCCGAACTCTCCCTTGACAAATGAACTAAATGACATAGTTCGAGCCCCTCTTACAAGGATCCCAAAGCATGCCTTCGGTTGGGGACAAATGATAGGGAATACAATGTTGGTTGACACGTGATTGTTAGATCCGAGTCACCCTTCACCTATTTGCCTATGTAAATAATGATTTAAAGTAGACAAACACAAGCTTCATTTTCATTCATTATAAATCATAACTTTCTTCTTATTCATTGTGATAAAGAAGGTAATTTTAAGCTTCCTTATAATGAGAAAAACAATTATAAATTTTCTTTTCATCATCTAAGATATAAAACAAAATTTTAAACTCAATGCACGGGACTACTTTTGAACTACTCAACTCACAATCTTGAATTACTAACTTGAGCATCAGAGGATCATGTGTCATGAAACTATTTTCGACCTTGGTCTTTTAAGTATGTGACACATCGAGAGTACGATATTTTTACCTATGAAATATTTCAGGTAATTCTACACATACAGGTTAATATCATGTCGAGTCGATGAAGACGTTATTGATATTTTCTTCTAATATATATATATATATATATTAATTTTTCTTGAAAAAGTATCTATTATGTTTGAACTCCTTCATAGGCTCTACGCCTTTCATAGCATGTCACAAAGCTGAGAGCGAAGGTGGAGGACGATGATAAAGCAGGTTGGGGGCAAGGAAGAGCTGCATGCTGATCCGTCGACGGGCAAGCACGTTCGTTCCACCCCTATAGCAATTGGTTCTCCAACGTTGGGTCAAAATACAACTCCACTACGTAATCCTATTGCTATGTTTGCTCCTGCAATCATAACGAGGCCAAAAGGAAATCACAAATGACGACGGTGAGACTGAGTGACAATTCCGGTGGGGGTGGGGAGGACATGATTGTATTAAAGAAAAAAAGATATTAAATAAAAAAAATTATAATTTAGAGATTTCTTAACTATATAATATACATACACTCTACTGATAAATATGAAAAAGAAAGAAAGAAATCTGTCAATGTCCACTCTGTACGGATATAATAAAGGATAAGAAACTTTAGATATTTAATATAGCATGACTTTATTAGGTTTTTGATATGGATTCTACACGCGTGCCTATCACATACGGCCACTCGATTGTTTAAGAGAGGAGAGACGCTCAACCTAACCCCAAATTCTAATTTATTCGTGAATTATATATATATATATATTCACGAGTCATTGAGTAATACGTGCACAACTCCATAACCAAATTGGCAGCATGTTATTATAACTTAGAATGAGTTGATTGGGGTTGTGAATGACCACGAAAGATGAGACTATATTTATTTAGGCAAATGGGCGAGCCAAACCATTTAGGCAAAAATTATCGAGTCATTTATTTATTTATTTATTTATTTTTCATAAAAATAAAACATGATAAAATAATCCGTCATTATCCTTTTTTTAAATAATAAAAATAAAACACAATAAAACAATTAAAAAGGGATGTTTTTATTGGAGCCGGCGGCCGTGTCTTGTTTAGTTATCCGATAAAATCAAATAAATATAACCCATGATATAAATAGGCGGTCGTCGTCTCGTCGCCCTTCTTTGACGGCAAACTCCGCCTCAGGGCAAAAGCTTTGCCCCTTTCGCCCTTCTCTCTCTCTCTCTCTCTCTCTCTCTCTCTCTCTCTCTATCTCTCTTTCTCTCCCCGTCGCTTGCGTTGGATCTTTGCGGTCAGGTATGCTCCTTCTAACGTATAACCACGATCTTGGTGAAATCGATAGGTCTTGAATCAAGACCTACAGGCGCGGTCCTGGTCGCTGTGATCGTCTGCGTGTTTAGGTGGGGTTCGGTTCCGTGGGGATCCGTTGAATCTGGACGCTCTCGCGTCGAGATCGTGCGGATTGATCTGTCTCATTGTGAATCCGCATCGGAGTTTCGGTTTCGAGGAGCTTTGGATCGATCGAGGGGTTCGGTTGATCTGTAGCGTTAGGGTTAGGGTTTGGGTCGGAGGTATTAGGGGGTTGGACGAAAATTGGGATGTAGGGAAGGGGGCATGATGATGGCCTCTGATTGTTGGTCCGTTGGATCGGGGATTAAGAACTGGGTGCGATGATAATTCGTGTGCCGACAAGTATATTCTTTTCTTTATTAGTAATCTTTATGCCTTTTGTTCTCTCGTTTCATAATTTGAGTCGTTCATCTTTTTTAGATGAACTGAATCTGTCACATGCTTTCTGCTACAGGGAGAACTTTGTGTGTATTTGATGGATGATGACTGTTCCGATGGATAGGTCGTCTGCTCCCTCATCTCGGGAGCTTGCGCAACGACTTCTTGAAAAGGTATGAACTTGCAAATGCTTCATGCTTTACCATGGTATCTGCAATTACATTTCTATTTTTTTTTTCTCATTGTAACATGGGTTCACGTCTACACTCACAGGCATTGTCGGAATGTAACCATAATATTTTTTAACCATAATATTATGTGTCTTTGAGTCAGGACACACAATATTTTTTAATTATGCTATTTCATTATCAAACTCCATAACAATACAATAAGTGAATCTTCTGTTTGCCTAAGGCTGTTTATGAACTTTAGTACTTAGCATTTGACATTCTCACAGTTTTACCACTTGAGTACAATCTTGTTTTTCACGAAATAACTATTTCCCCAGGTGTTCTATTATCTCCATTTTGTCTTATTGCTGAATTGAACAATTGGATCCATTTCTGTAACATATTCTGGCGCATGTGTCAACGCAACGATATCATCTGTTGAGAAGCAATTTGGAAGTTTGTTATTTCCCATAGTAATTATAGTCGATTATTTTCTCTGTTTCATGTGTTAATTAGAAAGGTAGTTTAAGAACTTAAATATTTTAAAGGTTTAGTTACCCCTGGTATCTGGCCAACTCATAAATACCTCTTTAATCTCATTTATTCTTTTAGACCTCGACGAGGAGTCAAACAAGTGTCTGCATAGTCTTTGCGTAGAAGGAAGGTTTTATAACTTGTCCTAATTTTTTTTTTTCTATTTTGGTATTTTAGGGCTTCTAATATTTTTTCCTTTGCTCGGTACATTCTGGACCTCTATTTGTACATTAGCTAAATGTGTGAAAATAGGTTTTCATGAATTGCCATATATTGTCAATATGTTAGAATAAGTAAACATGTTATTTTCTTCTTGCATGTATATCAGATAAATGCTTCTTTTACACTGCTATCCAAGATGGCAAAACTAAGTCACTAGGTCAGCCTTCTTAGATACAAATCAATCTAACCTCACATTAGATAAGAATTAGTAACTTCACTGTGAAGCTTATAAGTTATTCTATATCCTCGTGGACCAGCATTATACCACTCGTGGTCACTTCTATTTTCTTTATTATTTATTTTTTTGTGGAGGGTTGAAAGCTCTATTCTGGATGGAAGTGTTTGGAGCTTGCCTTATTGTACTCGTTAATTTGTAATTTTTTTCTCTTTTTAGAACATTGAACTGGAAAATGGACTGCGAAGGTCGGCAAAGTCAAAACTTCCTTCAGACCCTAACGCTTGGCTTCAGATGCGTGAGAATTATGAGACTATGATTCTTGAAGATCATGATTTTTCTGAAAAGCATGATATAGAGTTTGTCCTTTGGCAACTGCACTATAGAAGAATCGAGGAGTTCAGGCAGCACATTAATGCTGCAGTGTCGGCCGGATCAAATGCATCATCTGGTGGGAAAGTTCTCGTCCGGCCTGATAAAATCAAGAAACTCCGTTCTGTCTTTAGAAGCTTCCTGACAGAAGCTACTGGATTTTACCATGACCTGATATTGAAGATCAGGGCAAAATATGGCCTGCCTTTGAGCTACTTTAATGAGGGCATTGAGACTGAAATTGTTTTGACGAAAGATGAAAAGAAATCTGCTGACATGAAAAAAGGGCTTATGTCTTGTCACCGTTGTCTGATATATTTGGGAGACCTTGCTCGTTACAAAGGACTTTATGGAGAGGGTGACTCCGTTAGTTGTGATTATGCAGCTGCTTCAAGTTACTACATGCAGGCATCTTCTCTTTGTCCTTTCAGTGGCAATCCACATCATCAGGTTTTGATCATGTGTTATCTCTTTAGGGCATCTGCTGCCATCCACTGCTTATGTTTTTATTGTTCACATCATGTTTCTTTTCTCATTTTTTCTGAGAAATTTCATTGTTGCAGCTAGCAATACTTGCTTCCTACTCGGGAGATGACTTGTTGGCAGTCTACCGGTACTTTAGAAGTTTGGCAGTGGAAATCCCCTTTTCAACAGCAAGAGATAACTTGATCATTGCTTTTGAGAAGGTATCTTTTGACTTGGTGCACCAACTTGGCAAGGTTATGTAATTTGTATTCTGTTGTGTTGTCCACGACTTGGTGCACACTTTTATCATGTTCTGTTCCTCATCTAGTTCCGATATATTTGACGTGAGTATATGGATTAATTGCAAATATCAATAATTTTGAGTCTTTCACTGTCGCGATGATAGATGCCCTTGGTAGCTCTGAATAAAGGTTTGCTGAGAGTCTTGTTTGTCAGCATTGTTATCTGTCATGCTATTGTGTCGGTTCGGTGATATCACATTGAACCTTTTTGCTGCCTCTGGTTCCTTTTGGTAGATTATTTCTTTGGCCTATGATGGTGGTACCATTTACTGCACAAATATTTACTTGGATATGGAATCATAGATTGTATTTCACAATAGTAGCCTTCTGGCAAGCTGGAAGATTTACCTTTTCTCTTTCCTTCCAGTAAAGTGCATGATTATTTAGAACATCGATTGATGTCAATTTAGAACATGTGATTTACGTTGCAAATTTTTGCACAATTAATGGTCTTCAAGGAGTGCAATTTGCATAACTAGTTGAACATGCTACAGATACAGTGTTTTTAAAAAGAAGTTCGCACTCAATTTTGAAAGTTCTGGATCACTGAACCCAATTAAATATAGATTTTGAATTACCTTTTCTTTTTAGTAGTTCTTGCATGTGAAAGTTTGATCTTTTTTGAAATTTATATTCTTGAATGTGTGGATCTTGTCAATAACAAATTACGGGCTTACACATTTTTTAAATTTACTTATATCTGATTATCTGCTGTTGTATATGATAATGTTTAAAGACCCGTGTCATTGATTGTATTTGATGTTTTCATATATGCTTCTTTTGTCTTGATCTTATGTTTTCTACTGACACTTGTTTACAGAATCGACAAAGTTACTCTCTGCTGCCTAGTAATACGAAAACTGCCTCAGGCAGAAGATTGCCTGCACGTTCAGCTGGGAGAGGTAGAGGAAGAAGTGATACAAAACTCCTTCCCAAAGACAGTAAGATTGAAACTACTTCCACCAAAGACGAAGAGTTGTCCATGTCACAAGTATTTAAAGCCTTTGCCACTCGTTTTGTTCGTCTTCATGGAATCCTTTTCACACGGACAAGGTATTTGATCTCATTAATTTCCTACTATTTAGACTTCATGATGCTAAATTTACTTTTTTGGCTGAATTCAACAGCTTGGAAACTTTTGGAGAAGTATTTTCTTCGGTGATTAAAGATCTGAATGTGCTTCTTTCTTCTGGTCCCGAAGACGTGCTTAATTTTGGTCCAGCTACTATAGAAAATGCGTTGACCATTTTGAGGCTTGTTGCAATTCTGATATTCACTGTACACAATGTGAAAAGGGAGTCTGAAAACCAGACATTGCAGCGTACCGTGTTGCTGCAGCATGCATTTACTTCTGCTTTTGAGTTCGTTGGATACATCCTCAAGAGATGCATAGCGCTGCATGATGCTGCATCGAGCTGCCTCTTGCCGGCTATTCTGATTTTCATTGAGTGGCTGGCATCTCATCCAGATGTAGCAACAGGTTTTGATGTGGAGGAAAAACAAGCGGGAGCAAGATCATTCTTCTGGACTCAATTTGTTCCATTTATGAACAAACTTATCGAGACAGGACTTGCGTCTGTCGATGGTGAGGGGAATGAAACCTGCTTTTTAAACATGAGTAGTTATGATGAAGGAGAAACTGGGAATAGGCTTGCACTATGGGAGGATTTTGAGTTGAGAGGATTTGTACCCTTAGTGCCAGCACAGCTCATTTTGGATTTTTCGAAGAAACATGCCTACATGAATGACGGAGGCAAGAAGGACAAAGTATCACGTGTTGAAAGGATTCTGGCGGCTGGACGGGCCCTTACTAATAGTGTTTCAGTTGATCAGCAGAGAATATATATTGACCCAAGCCTGAAGAAATTTGTAATAGGTACAGAGCCTCCAGTGTTTGAAGGGCCAATGGACTCTACCTTTTCATATCCGTTGGATTCGGCAGTAGTGAAACAGGAAAGTCAATTTGAGAATGTATCCGGGGCAGCACTACAAACATCTAATCTTGGAGTGTCACAAACCAATGCAGAATTCTATATGGGAGGAGAAGAGGAGGAGGAAGAAATTGTCTTTAAGCCTACAACTGCTGAAAAGTATCCTGATATATCTGCTTCACCGATGATTGCTTGTGACTCTGTCAACCCTGGACAAGCATCTTCTGTAACCGATTGGATGACACATGCTCGGCATTTTTCTGCAGATTTTGATGGTGTTCAGATGTCAGCAGTATCAAATGTGAGTTCGAAACTGCATCCATCTACCGGTAATGTCTCACAGCTACCTTTGCAATTTGTAAATTCAGACACCACCAGATGGTTCTTGTCTGATGAACTGAAAAATATGAACATAACAGAAAATGGTTACTTGAACAAGCAGATGTTGCAAGAAGGCTCGAGTAACTTTCAGTCTAGTTCATTATCACCTCTATTTTCTTCTGCTGTTAGTTTGGGCGCCAACAGTGCACTTTCTGGTCAGATCAAAGCTGCAGAAGTTGTGTTTCCATCTACACTTGATACTATATTGCCTTCAGAAGCAACAGCTGATGGCATGGCTATGAAGCTCTCTTCAGCCTTGCCACCATCGAGGAAAAATCCTGTTGGTCGGCCCATTAGGCACTTTGGGCCACCTCCCGGATTTAGCCATATTGCTCCGAAACAGGATGGAGCAAATCCTAATTCTAGTGCAAAGGAACAGCAGTCTGAGATCGATGATTACAGCTGGCTAGATGGTTGTCGATCATCATCATCCAAAGTCATGGGAATAGAAAACTCCTTTGATCAAATTACATATAGGCTTCCGTATGTTAGTACAGCCGGTTCTACTGCCTTTACCAGTGTTTCCAGCTTCCCATTTCCTGGGAAACAAGTTTCTAATGTGCAGACCCAAGTGGTTGATGAGCAAAAATGGCATGATTTCCAGCTTTTTGAGCAACTGAAAGCGTATAATGGGCAGAAGCTTCAGCAATCAAATCCAGAGCACACTCTGCCACCTGAAAATTGTCACGCACAATCTCTTTGGTCTGGTTCATACTTCGTGTGAAACTTTATGAAGATGGTTACTGGTAACAAAATTCTTATCGGTAATTAATTTTATAATATTCATCAGAAACTTTCATACCTTTGTCTAATTTTAGGTTTTCTGTTTTAGCAATGGATGACGATCTTTCACAATGAGTGGCCTGCAGCATGGGGACTATTGACTTCATCCCACCTTTGCAGAATTTAACTTCGTCGAGTTTATGTTTGAACATGGTCACGGGAGCGGTGCAGGTTCTTGGCCCTTGAATTTGGTAGGTGTTGATGCTTCAACTTTTTATATTTTCCACTTATATAGGTTTCATATGAAATCGAGGCTTGATGTTGTTCTGATATCAATCATTAGTTATTTTATAGTTATGTGAAAGGAACGATATCTATACCTGCCATCTCTTACTGGTAGAACCTCGTTGAGCAGCTCCTCTTTCAAGAGAATAAGGGGCAAAGCATATCAGAATTGTTAAGTCAGTTTATTATATAACTCCATGCTGAGATGATTGCTATGAAATACATTTAACTATGTTAGTTTAATCAGACTTGTTTTTTCTATCCTTTACAAGCTATATTACCTCTTCTATTATTATGTTATTCCTGCATAACGGTTGGGATTTCTTTTATTTGATTTGCTGGGCTTGTGAACTGCAGCATATTACGTTCATAGAACCTTGACTCTGGTCATGATATATCAGCATGTTAGTTTTGATGGCAGACTATATAATATAAAGTAAATTACCGATCAACTATTAATATTTTTTTTTTTATCAAATATGCTTTATGACTAGAACCACGGGTGGTTGTTTCAAATATGG
Source organism: Musa balbisiana (assembly GCA_004837865.1). Taxonomy (NCBI): domain Eukaryota; kingdom Viridiplantae; phylum Streptophyta; class Magnoliopsida; order Zingiberales; family Musaceae; genus Musa; species Musa balbisiana. The sequence goes on along the minus strand of CM017190.1, from coordinate 29,997,884 downwards.
TGTTTTATTTTTTAGGATTTGGAGAATTCTTTATTATCTACTTCTTACACAAAGAAGCACCTAAATTAGTTTCACTGCTAATGTTTATTATCCTTGGTCTTGTATCTTTTGTAGTCTTTGCCATTGAAATCTGAATTCCAGACCTAGTGTCTGATAAGTTGTCCTTGTTGCATATCAATGATGTGGAATGCTTTTGGTCTGCCTGTATAAATCAGTCAGATGAGCCATAATTACAGATTTCCTCTGGTTGGGTGCTGCACCATCCCAATTGACTTTTTTTTAAAATATATTTGTGACTAGCTGTTTCTTTGGCATCTCACTTATTTTCCTTTTATCCTTTTCTTGTTGATGAAGTTAGATGCCTTTCTTGAAGACATAAATTTGCTTCTACTAACAATTTTTGGAAGCAGTGTTGTTTAGATCGTGATAATGGCGGCATTGAATTTTTCATAATTTGTTGAATAACACATTAATGTCATTTTCTGGCCCTATGTTTATAATAGTTATTCTGCTTCGGATCCATGTAGTTTATCCACGATTACATCAGCATAAAGTTGTGTGGATCTGGCTACTAAAGTTTGTGCATGGAGTTCATGAAAGACAGATTATGTATTTGGCGCCACATTTGGTCTGGTCCAAGTCTTTCTACCTGGATCAGTTTAAAAATTAGTTTGGTGTAATAGCTGATGCCTTTCATAACAGGTATGGTGAGAATGGCAATTTGAACTTTGGTCCTTTGGCTTAGGTAGATATTTTTTTTTCATTATTCTTTTTGTTTTGTTGACATTATACATGCTTTCTTGATTTGCTTGCTGGATTCAATGAATTTAAACAGTATTTCCTAATAATATTTTTCATCTGGAAAATTTAGTATAATGGTTTATTATACTCATGACTCGACAACATATATCTGGAGTTGAAACACTGTTTATGGTTGAGTTTGGGAGATTTTATCTTGATTAATTGCACGGTTACCCATCTGATGTTTTTGACCAATGGTTTCTTTTATTTTATGGTGTATGCTGATATATTTCACGCCAGAATGATCAATGTAGTTATATGCCCTCTTCCTTTCCCAGAATGCATCGACGCCACCAGGCTGAAGGTCGAGAAATCAATTGTGGTTGATTATGTGGAAAAAGTCTCAAGCAAGATCAGTGCATGACTGTTGAAGAAGTTAACAGCTAGTGACTGTCTTCATGGATTTTGTTCCTTGGGAACCTGAGTCGAGCTGTAGAAGTTGCCCTCCATCTTAGACCTCTCTGTTGTTATTCATCCATCCCCAAGGTATTGGTCGCAGAAATGGAGTCTCTAAGGTGACTGACTGACTTAAAGAGTGGAGTCTGCTTGGTGATTGGTACTTCATACAGGATAGGGAGGAGAATCCAGTCCTTTTTGTGGTCGCTTTGAGGAAGCTTTTTGCCTAAACTGTTTTTAATTACAGTGTGGTTTTTGCAGTTGGTGTGGTTAACTTGTTACCAAAATTTGGAAGAGTGGAGCCTTCCAACGGTTACATCATCCTTGTTAAATATTGTGGAATAACTTGTATTGGATGTTCGTGGTTTGCGAGTGAGTTAATATGTATGTGCAATATTATCTAACCGTTGCTTGCTTTACAGGGTGGAGGTGCTCGAGCGAGTTAGTGTGATCTTTGATTTGTTTCCAATCAACAATCGTGTGAAATATGTTCCCTCGGTTTGTCACGGTTGTGACGCACTTGAGCGAATGGAGCTGTCTGCTCCAAAGTCACAACCACGGTACCCCATACGGGGAGATCTGAAGTCGCTCTTTCTTCGGTCTTCCCGAATCCACCACTAATATCTGTGGTATTAGCGTGTGCGATTCTTCTCTCCTCGACGGACGCACGCTCGTTAGCGAGATAATATGATGTATGTTTCTTTGATGCTAAGTCGGAAGCTCACGTGACATGCATGTGCATTGATGGTAACTCGTATCTGTATAAAAACCTAGAGATGAGGCGGTTCACCTCGCATACATCGTAGCATCGGGGTTGGATGAAACCGACAAGGCGTGTTATGCATAAAACAGTGATATTTGTCTAAACCAAAAGGCCACTAGTCCTCTTCGAATATTTTCTTCCTCTCTTCGCCCCTTTCAGTATAGCTGACGCCTAGGGTTCGAAGAGGAGCAAACCCTAGCTATACCCATGGACAGGCACCGCAGCGACCGCTTCGACGACCGCTCCGGAGATCGGTTCGGCGATGGCGGTGGGCGGCGGATGCCGTCCCGATGGTCCTCCGACAGCCCCACGGAGCGGCATCCCCGTTATCCCAGGGGTGGCGCCGGAGGCGCAGGCGATGGCGGCCGCTACCATCCCTACCGCGGTTCTCAGGACCTTCCCGCCCCTCCGGGCGGCGGCTTCCGAGGCGGTGATTCCGGTAGCTTCAGCCCTCCGGTGTCCGTGGGCGGCCCTAGGCGCGGGTTCTCAGGTCGAAGTGGCTCTCCAGGTAAGCTCAAAGATCCTCTCTTTTCTTTTCGAAAATTGTACTTACCGTCGTTCATTCACCGTGTTAGGGTTCATGAAAGTCTGTTTCATTCTATTAGGGTTTTTTTTTTTTTGGTCGGGCGGTTATTGGATGGTTTCGACTTGCTAACTACGATATTCTTTTCTTTCTCGGAATCTTCCTCTCCCCTCTCCCTCCCCTTCTCTTGGTGGCAATTTAATTATTTTTTCCGGCCGTTATTTTGGCACTTCACGGTAGATAAATAAAACTTGAGGGTTTTTAGCTTTTCGGATCTTTTCGAGAATGAGAGTAAAACGACTACGTCGTGATCACGTTTACGTTCTGCAAGCAGAACCTCTTTGTGGCTTTCCTGTATTTTTCTTGTGCTCATTGAAAATTTCTTTTTATCTTTTTGCTACTGAAGTTAGTCTGGTCATGGTTGATCTTGTGTTCTCCCCTATAACGACTAGGCAGGGTTCTCACTCATGAAATCAGAAATTAAATCATTTGTTATGCTCAAATGTGGCCAATCCATTTACACCCACTGTCAGAGGCATGCCATTCAAAGAATCAGTTGACTTCTAGTGATGTTTCATCAATCAGATTCAACTAGTACTCATTTCTTTGGAAGTGTTGATGCATCTGAACTTGTTAGCTTGTAATTGTCTACCCTTCCTACAAGGTGCCTGGGTGATTTTAAAATTGTCTATTTGTGATGCTTTGATGACATTGTACATGATAATAAGAAGGACTTCCTTGTTTCAAGAAGTTCGATTGTATTGCAAGTCTTTTTTTTTTTGGTCAAAGGGTAAGTGGTGAAGATGATATTTGATTTTAGGATCTTTCTGTCAACAGTCAAAGCCCTTATTAGATATGTTAGCAGATGTCCTTAAAAATTTGTTTCGATCCTTAGCCTTTGGTAAGTTGACCTAGTATAACACCACCAGACCGAGTAAAAAGTTATTATTTGAGATTTTGAACCCTTAAAATTTATATTGCAAGTTGTTTCTTCTTATATGTTGTGAGAGATAGTTAGGTTATCTTGTCTTAGGCTAAAATCGATGAAGACATTTTGGAGCAAGCAAGTCTTGTGCAAATAAGGCAGATAAGCGTCATGCAAAAATCACACTCATGAACCATTTGTATATTTTCATGCAAGTTATTATAAAAGTACTCAGGTTTAGGCTTTCATGGCATGCACTATAGTTAGGTCATCAGAACCAGCCATTAAGAAAGAACAAAAGTTCTTATTATAATTGGGATGGTGATGCTAGGGTATGAGAATTTCGTATGGTATATATCTTATGGAAATTGTAATTGCGTGTTACTGTTATTTTTGTCAGGAATGATAAATACTTCAGGTGCTGTGGCTTTTTCTTAAGTTCCGCATGAATTCTTTTTATTTTTAGGAACGACACACTATATAATATGAACATGTGGGCGAGGAATATGTTTTATTAAATTTAATCATAATGTTGAATTTTGATGTACTGTTCAATGTGAGTGTCCTACTGACCCTCGTATCTCAAGAGCTTATAGTATTATTCTTGGTAATAAATAATTACGGTTGTATTTTTTCCAAATATATTCATGCTAAATTGTCGCTTGCAGTTAAATAATACAATCACAAAGTATGATAAATGGATTATCACACGTTGTTGTATGGAAATATATACCCTTCTCATAAAACTGCATTTTGAGTTCTTACTACTAACTGATTATGATGCATGCAAGTAAAATACGTGGTGTCACTTTTTTCTATTGTTATTTAATGATAATCGAAGTTGAATTGCATCTCATATATTGCTGTAATATGGCTTTATCCCATAGAGCTCAGCACAAACAATGAAATATTCTAATACAGAAAATCTTTATCCTGAATGATTTTATGGAGTTATACTTCTTGTTGTCCTTTTGTCACCATTTCAAGTGAATAATTGTTTTTCGTCTCAAAATTAATATCTGTGAACTCGCATAACCTTTTTGTCATTTTATTTTACCAATATTATCTAGATCGTACTGGTGGGAATAAATTTGCCAAACTTTTTATTGGAGCAGTCCCAAGGACAGCAACTGAAGAAGATGTAAGTCAATGTTGTTTTTCGTGATGGTTGTGTGAATTTTTTGAATTTTTTACCATCTATTGGCTTCCATAACTGTCATCATTACTGTTCTCTTCTTGATTCCTATTGTAAGATACTTATTGACTCTCTCAGTATATCTACCACACTATTGCTTCGTCTTCATTTTATATCTAATGAGTCTGATATAACAGCAGCAGCAGAAACAACAACAGTTTGTGTTAGCAACTCTTTATGTTCATCTTCATGAATCTTCTTTTGATATGAACTTGAGTATGATGTTACATGCTACTGAAGTATGTTTCAGATGCACATTTGAAATTTAGATTATATTCAGATGCCTTATTGGTCCAAATACTGTTCTGTTATTGTGCATAAATTGCAATTACCTATGAGAGAGAATTTTTTTTAGTTTTTTCTTTGACTTTAGTGAGGTAATGAACGATAATAATCACAGGAATGTAAGTAATAATGGACATTGGTTGCCATTCTGTCTCATTGTTTGCGGCAAATATGGTGACAAAAAACTATACTAATGGTGATTCTTTTCGCTATACAAAGATTTTCCGTGGAAGGAAGTTGAAACCCATGAAGTTATATCATTACACGTTTTAACTTAAGAATCCGAACAAGTTTATATCAAGTACAAATAACACCGATGAGTAATTTCTTTAGCTTGATTATGTTCCAGCTTTTGTTAGATACTTGAAGATTTATTCTGAGATTTGTTATGCACCAGTGTGCTACTTTGCATTTTGGTGTGTTCTGATGAGTATCTATCATTAGGTGCAGGATGAGCTTAATTTGTTAATCCATTAAGCAATTTGCTTTTTTTATAGTAATGTGTTGCTGATGAAGATTAATTTGCCATTCAGTGGATTACTTGTCAATTCTTTGAAATAATTATGTAGTGGTGGATGAAGTTCATACGGTAGTTTGTATTATCAGATGGATGTAACAAAATTGTTTCCATTAGATTGTTTCATGTGATGTAGACATTACAGAAGTCTCTTCAATGAACGCTTATAATGGGGCATGATATGGATATTTCCCTTAATGATATTTACTGGCTAGAAAGTACTATGGTGCCAATGCCACATGCTTTTGTTTTTGTTGGTATTGTAGGGATACAAGAAATGGACGACAGTTCTAAGATTGGATGTGACATATGAATGTGATCAGAACATTAAACATGGTTTGTCTTGTGGCCTTGGCAGTGGTTTTCTCCCTGTCAGAATCCTGTTGGGGTTGTTATTTTTATTTTGTTAAGAAAAGCTACAATATAGTTTTTTATGTGCTTCCTTTTTGATCAATATGCGATGATACCTGAACTATGAGATCCCATTATCCACCGATGAATTTTGCACTTATGAAATATTGACTTACTGTGGTGACTTTTCTTATCCTCTGACATGGATCTGGTTTTAAAAAATATACTGCATGTATGTTTGCTATGGATTTGCTGGCCAATCTTTTATTGTTTTCACTTTCGTAATGTTTCCTTTGGTGTTTGGTCGTAGTTTTTTTCTTTTAAATTTTGATGTGGACCTCTGTCATTGTGAAGTTATCATCATAACCTATTACTTGTCCCTCAGATACGCCCATTGTTTGAGGTGCATGGAGATGTCATTGAAGTGGCTTTCATAAAGGATAGGAAAACTGGCGAGCAACAAGGTTTGCTCTGATCCTTTTTAACTTTTCACTGTCATCTTTTGTCTGTTTTTTTCCAGGTTCCTGAGGGGTAACCAGAGAACAATATGGTCATCTCTCCTCTCAGTTTGGTTTTGGAACGGTTGCCTCTTCTTATTGGTTTGCTTGGCATTGTTTCCATTCTGCTTTTTCTCTACATCGAGAAGAAGAATACTTGAAGACCATCAATGGTTATTGACTTTAGCTTCAAATAAAATGACTCAATAGTATCTGTTGGTGCAGCAGTGCATTTTATAAGCCATGTTGAGCAAGTCAGTAGGTGCAATTTTACTGTTTGTCATGGTGTGTGGTTGTCTGCCATTGGTGTATTGCAGTTGACAGAGATGCAATTATGCATCTGATGCATGCTTTAGAAGTATGTCAGTTACTTAAAAACACTTAACACTTTTGAATATGATAAGGATAAACATTGACAAGAAAAATATTCTGTGCTTTGATTGGTTTTGAAGATTTGCCCTTGCAGTTTATGTTGTTGGATGTTCCCAGATGATCTTTGAACCAAGTGACTAATATGGTCCGGTTGTGGTTATTACAATGGTTGTGTTTGAACCTGGATTCTTGGCTTGGTTGCATGTTGTTGTGCGAAAGCTTAAGCCATTCCCCTTCTTTTGGTAGCTGGACTTTTGATTTTTCATCAGTAGCATGAAGCATGGAAGCCAGTGGCTTACGTGTCATAATGTTGTCAAGCGTTGATACCACTGTGTATTATGTGAAGTCTCTTCCCTTCACCTTGCCATGGATGGATGTGAGTAATCATTGTTCTGTGGCTGTGACATTGTCAGTATCAGACAGTATGGGTGGATGATTGTATGTGCATTTTGTGTTTTATTTTCTGCCATGGATGTTAATGGACCTCTTATTTGAACGAGGTAGTTTTCTGAGATTGACATGCATGGCAGTTCTAAATGTATTCTAGTCTCTTTGTGACACCTGGATGGACTACGGTATACCTGCATTCCCATTTAGTTCAGTGCCAAAAACAATTCCTGGAGGATGGGACTTCTTTTTGGCATGTCATTACGTATCTGTTTGAGCTAATGAAGCTGAAGTTTCAAATTTGATGTGTGATTTTTGTTCAAATGTCTTGTGTAATACGGCTGGGTGATACCTTTCAATGGACCATTCACTAAGCCGAACTGTTAGATCCTCATATATGTGGCTGTTGTGGTGTACATTTTGCTTCACTGTTGCACCACCTTGCGTACTTCTGGGTTCTGGCAGTGTTACTTTGTGTGTCCTCTGTATTAAATTTGAGAGCTTTGTTGATGTTAGAAACCTCTGGATATTAAATGCAGAGAACAACCATTTGAGAGCTTCTAAGTTTTTGTGTTCTTGCATTGTTACTCATATGGTGCATACTGTCATGGTAAAAGTGGGTTCATTTTTGCTATGTGCATGTGGAAATCGCCATGAGTTCTGTTTATGTGCAATAGTCAGGAATTTACAACCCCCCTTTCCTTCCTGGATATTGGTAATTTTTCTTTAATTGGTTGACAGCTGATTTGATTTATGCGTTAGCTGTTGAGGTGTAAAAAAACTCAAAATCCATTATCATGGGATAAAATCAGCATTCAATTTGTTCATAATGATTCTGAGAGCAATTCTGCACTTTTCAAGAGCAATTGTTGCTCTTTTGAGCTCTAATTTTCTTGATTCCAGCTCCTGCAAGTCTGTGACATATTCGTTAATGTGTCAATTTAGGTGGTACATTGTTACTTGGATTTTGTTGGTCATACTTTGACAATTGAGGCTGTTTGTCCAGTTCTGTGAATGGTATTTCTCTGGTTGTTTATTCTTGTGCTTTTTTGGTTTCCTCAGCCATGCCTTTGGCCATATTGATTTGCTTGATGCATATCTTGACATTCTAATATCCCATGCAATGAAAAATATGGCTGCTTCACACAGTTTCAGAAACTGGATCTATCTATATTTACTGTTAGTCAGCTTATTAGCTGTACACGAAAAATGAAAAATATTTATTTGATTGAATATTTTTTTCTCATCTTGGCTTTGCATCTTCTTTTTTTTATGGCAGCACATGATGTTTGATGTTTCATATCTTATGCTTCAATTGAACAGTGTACTAAGATTAATATCTGATAATCAAGATGCCCTCTTTTGTCATCAGCGGGAAATAAACCAGCTTATTTCTTTATGCTCCTTCCTCTTATTATTCTCTTTTTAGTTTGCATGGATCTGCAACATACTCATAATTCTTATTGACTTATTCCATCTTTATTCTCTGATTCCTCCTATCGAGATATGAGAACAACACTCTTTTGTTTGTTTAATCTATTGGTCGATGTACATTGTTGCTATATCATGCCAAGGTATATTCTTGTGGAGTAATAGATCCCTAGACACATGCTTTTGGTTTGCTTGGTTGTCACTAGTGAAACCTGCTCCTTATCTAGATTGGGACAGCTTACATTCAGATATTGATTGGTATATTGCACAGCATAGTTTGGCAGCAAGTTTGTCTATAAGGTTTCATTAACTTGAAAGAACTTTCTGTTGTTGTTAATGTTGTGTGGATCTGGAAACCCTTCTTTCAGTTTGGAACAAGTTATTATCATCTCTCCAAGTGTTAGTTCTGCAGGAATTAGAATGATGCCTTTGTCCTAATGGTTCCTTTGTTCTTTGCATAAATATCATTAAATTTGGTAGTTGTGCTTGAATGTAAAAAGAAGATCTGCTGGCAAATTTTTGCAGTTTTGGATTTTGAAACCTATGAGTCACACAGTGACAATGTTTTCCTTTATATTTAGCAAGCATGCTTCATTTATTTGATCTCATTCTTTCCAGCAGCAGAAAACTACAATTGTATGTAAAGGTGGTGGACTTGCATTTTAATTTATTACTTCCCTATGAGCATTACTTTGATCTCTGATGCCTTTTCCCTTTGCTTCACTGCACCTGAGCTTTGTGACTTCTGTTTGTAGGAAACAACTTCCTTTAGTGGTAGGGAGTATATTTGAACTTCAAATCCTGAGATGGCTCGAGTATTGGATACTTGGTTACCTATTTATTATTATTAATATGTACAATTTCCTCAGGATCAGTTAACAAGAATATGCAAGAAGTCATAAATTTCTCTCTCTCGCTGATATTAATTGATCAGTTAACAAGAAGTCATACTTGTACATTGCCATCAGAAATTGTTTCTTTTCGATGTATCTTCCGTTGGTACCCCTTTTTGGGCTATCAAATTTTTTCTACTGCAAAAAATTGAGTGGTATTCTTTGCTAAAAGAAGTGCCAGTTGTTGACTGAATTTTGTTTACTGTTAATGCAAGATGCTTTTAATATTTTTGGTGGCATAGTGCTATGTCTGTTTCACTGTGTCTGTAATGATTTTCTTGATTTTAATCAAGTTGTGCATGCATGCCTTTTCCATGTTCAGAATTGAGTTTATAATGCTATTCAAGAGTTACATTATTTAGATTTGGTTCACTGGAGAACCATAAGTTACTAGTTGCTGAATGATATCAGTCTGTGCTGTTGATATTGATAATTATCTATGTAATGTATCTTAGTTGTCAACATGTTTAATGGAATGTCAAACATCTACATGGAACTGAAACCTTGTTTTCTGAGCTCAGATTTCAAAAAATTCTTAACTCCTTTATCAGCTGCTTTTGCAAAAGAGTGCAATAAAAGAGGTTTTGATAATTCAGATTTTCCAATTACTGTTTTATCAGACAGCAGTTTTACATTGTGTGTCCTTGTGTTATGTGTATAATGCTGGGGCCTGAGCTTGTTGCAGAAGCTCGTTATTTGATTTGGTTAGTTTTATTTATATCATGTAGATATGATGATCTCTACGTTCAGCATCAATCTTTTCCTAATGGATGTTGGGACATCAAGTCATAGGTTTGTGAAGCTTGGTTCATAAATCAGATGTGGTGTTCAAAATCTAATTTTACTGAGGATATTCCTAAGAGCTTGTGCAATTTGTTTGTGACATGGAATCTATATTAATTGCATTTCTGGGCTTGCTGATCTTCCTATTATCTTTTTGTTCTGGTGCTTGGGAACTTCACAGATTGTATTCTCAAGACAAATTTGTGCATATTGTTTGAAATATGGACTTTACACTAATTGCATTACTGACCTTGCTGATGTTCTTATTCTTCTGGTGCTGGGAGTTGCTTGGTGAATATATGTATGCATAATTTCATATTGTTTGTAAAGCAATTTGACAATAAGTGTAAGTTCATTGAAATTATTCTCGGAAGTGGGGAGAACAAAGATTGTATTATTGTTCCTTGACAAAAAAGGCTGAATGCATGCATGCATTTGGTGAAGTTGATATATATATACACACACACACATACATATATATTGGGGTGATCTGTCTTGTTACTGTTTCTTCTAGAATGATCTTAATTCTTGAACCCATTCTTTGATTTGTTTGGTAGTCATCGAGTGCCCAAGGTTTCAATATATGAGTTTTAGACTTCACAGCAATATTAGCAAATTTTTTTCAATGCTCAAGTGTCTTGAAATGTTTGGGTGTCTAATTATCTGGCGACGCAAAAGAATATCTGAAATTGGAGCTCGGGATAACTTTGCTTTAATATATTTTGACTGTTCATCTCATTCCTCATCAACCATTACTGTAGCTGTTGTCCCTTCAAGTCGAGATGCAGTGTCCGCTTTACTTACTAAACTCTTCTGCTTCTTTGACATGTTTGTTTGCCTGTGTCCATATGTTGTCAAAGAAGAACACCGTAAGGACTTTTCTCTTTTCATTAGAACTAGTGTATACTCATCTAAAATTTGACATTTTTAATGTTAGAGCATGATAATAAGATGATAGAATGTCCTCTGGAAACTGTCCTTTGTCAGTCATGCTTTTTTATTAGGATACTTTGACATTTGAATTATACTTTAAAACACAATCATACATGTTTATAAGCATAACATGTCTGCCTTCCACAATTTTTTGAATGTTTCATTGTCAAAATCCTGGAAGTGATATTGGTTGTTTTTTTTGTTTCTTGATAATATTTCTGCAAGAGTCTCCTTGGGCGGGACATCCTGTGTGAGACTTACATTGGTGCACTTTGGTTTGCATTGTGTCTTGATAGTTGAGACTCATGACCAGCTTTTAAACTTGGATCGTGTGTGTGTCCCATGAAGAGGCAAAATAAAGTGTTTGCCTGGATATGATTTATAATTATAGACCATTACTAAAGCAATTTGTTTGCATTCACAATATTGTTCATATCATGTTTGTAAATTATAATGTATTATTATTTTTCATTATAAGTTATTTGCAGAGGCATGCCGTTTGTCTATAATATTTTCTTGTTATAAAGGGTTTCATCTTGTCAAATCAGAAATTGGCACACTTCAAAATAGTAGATGCATTGAAACTTTTGGCATACCTGTACCAAATACATCTGGATAATCATAGTACTTGGGTAACTTACAAAAAGTGTTCAAAGTGCCTTTTCATCAAACAATTATTTCAAAGTGCTTTATATTCAAACAATTTTGTAAAATTATATATCTTTGGGTCTTCCTGCCCCCTGGACACCCTTGTAGATTACTTTGATTTCTTCATTCTTATGTTAATCTTTTGATGATGGATAGTTAGGGATTTGTTATTTGGAATTTTCTTGGTCTTGATTATTGGATTTGTTTTAAATATTGACATTTACTTCTTTTGTTTGATAAATTCTGGTCATTTTTAATACATCCTTGCTTTTTCTATTGCAACTTTCATATTCTCTGTTAGTTCAAGTGCTATGAAGATTTGTGGCATAAATGGGTTATGCATTTGGCATGTATATTATCTTATTTTTATTGAATATCTATGCCATTTTATCTTTTTGTTTTGGTGATTTGCTATATCATATTATCTGTATGCACCATTATATCATACTATATTGCTATCTATGCTCCAGAGTTTTTAGATTTTACTGATTTCCACATTATTCTTTTGTTAGTAAATTACACTATGAAAAAATCCGTGCTTAACACCTTTTGTCTTGTTTGTCCCTGCTGATAGTCTGTACTCCTTGCATGTTCTAGTTGCATCTCTGCAATTGCACCATCCTTTTAAAGGTTTCTTTTATTTTTTTAAGGATGTCTAGAATATGTGTTAACATTTTCTAACATATGAAAGAAGGGACTTTCTGGTCCTTTGACCATTTGTTTTGGGCTAATTAATGTATAGTGATAAACTTTCAGTTTTTTTTTGCCATGTCATGCATGTACCATTTACATTATTTACATTAATAATTCTTGTTATATAGCTGGGTCAAGAAACAAAGCCTTTCCTTACAGGTTGTTGTTTCGTCAAGTATGCAACTTCTGACGAGGCTGACAGAGCCATCAGGGCTTTGCACAATCAGTATACGTTGCCTGGGGTGGGTACTATTCCTATTTATTGTGTGCCTTTGATGATGTGTTTTTCTTGTCTACAAAGCCGATGCACTTTTGAAGCAATTTTGTTGTTTGTAGTATAACTTGATTGATTACATCTATGGTTTTCTCAGGGCTCGGGACCTATTCAAGTAAGATATGCTGATGGAGATCGGAATCACCATGGTACTAGCTAATGATGATCATATCACATATAAGAATTTTCAAAATATTTACAATGATGTGTTTGAAAAGACATCTTTTTTAGCTCATAACAAAATTATATTCTGTGTTCAGATCTTAATATACATATAATTTGTTTTCAGTATCTTAATATAAATATTAAGTTCATTTGTTAACCTGAGTATCTTTCTGTAACTTATTTGATATTCTCTTAAGTGTACCCCATGGTCAAAGCCATTTTATAAAATAATCTATAACAATCTTAGTATGAGTATTTGTTTCATTTTTTTAAATAGTTTTTTTGGATTTTTTTTTATTGTTGTTACTTGTACTCTAGTTTACAACTTTCGCAGTTTTATCATCTTTATTTTTGACCTGTTTCTTTATAGTGCTCTCTTATATCTTTCTCATCTATATTTGGCTGTTATTTATTTATTAAATTTTTTAGTTATGATAGGTGTTGTATATTGATCTAACCTATGTGTTACTTCAACTTGTGGTTTATAGCTTTATGTGCATCATATATCTTTTTCAATTTTTGGTCTGTATTATCTCAGTTTTTATGATTTTTGCATCATATACTTCTATGTTTAAATTTTAATTTGACAGCTGTCTTAAACTCCATGCATTTATGTTATTTTCAGTCTATTTAAGCATCTTTTTGGGGAAAGTACAATTCTAAATTGTGTTATTCTTCGAATTCCATTTCAATTCAAATCTCACAAACTTTGTGCCCCTTCTGAGTATGATTTTTTGATTCTGCATCTGTCTTACCCTCTTCTCTGATAGAGAAGGCTGAAAAGAGCTGTTGAGTGATTGAAGTTTTCACAACTTAGGCTTTACCAAGTCTGTTTGAGATGAAAGTTGTGTCAACTAAACAGAAAAATACACTAGTAAGTGTTTCTGTGCATGTATAAGCTTAGGTCCAATAGACCAATACATGACAGTTTTGAGGTGCTTCAGAATTATTGTCTACAGTTTTGACATTTTCCTACATATACATATGGGATTCAATGTTTGGGTTTTGCTGTACTTTTGTCATAAAAATGTATTCTGCGAATGACATCTGGCAAGGAACTATTTAAAAGTTGGAACTAAGGCCATACATGAGTGTGTACCAAGTTTGGAAGTGTTTGTTTTGCTTTTTCTGATTCTACAAAATTTGTCTTAGGTGCTGCTGAAGACAAACTGTTTGTCGCATCACTTAACAAGCTAGCCAATGCAAAGGAGATTGAGGAAGTAAGTTTCTATAATATCTTTTCGTCAAGGAAGTAACTTCTATGCTTCCACTAGTTCTAATGAAACTAAATGCTTTACTAATATCAGTATTTGATAACCAGATGACCTCTGAAAGAATATACCAAAATTGAATACAAATGTTATAACATTTTCTGATTGGAAGCAACTTTACTGGTTCTTCCTAATTAGTGAGATCTCTTAGTTTTCGTGTTATTTGTAAAAGTCTGGTATATGTGTGGCAGATATTTTCTCCATATGGGCGAGTGGAAGATGTCTACTTAATGAGAGATTCATCAGGGCAAAGTCGTGGTAGGTCGATGCACATAGTATGGAAGTTTCATTTAATTCCTGTTTCCTTTTGTGTTTACTTCTAACATATTTTCAATATGAGTTGTGAAGGATGTGGCTTTGTAAAATTCTCAACTAGAGAGATGGCATCAGCAGCTTTGAATGCTCTTAATGGAATTTATGTGATGAGTGTAAGTTGTTTAGTTAGATAACATTTTCATATGTTCAACTTACTGATCAAGTTCCTTTCTTCCATCTGCTATTAGGGATGTGATCAACCGTTAGTTGTTCGATTTGCTGATCCAAAGCGGCCAAGGCCAGGAGACCAGAGGTTTTTGATGAAAACTATACACTTCTTGTCGAGAGCTTAGAGGAGCAGTTTCAGTCATCAAGCATTCTTTTTTTTTCTTTTCTTTTTTTATATTATGCTTATTGTAATACTTTGTCGTGTAACTTTCCTGTTGCAGGAGTGGACCAGCATTTGGTGGTCCTGGTTTCAGTCCTCGATCTGAAGCAGCATTAGTCATCAGGTTTGCTTATCTACTGGAGGAAATGCTATGTTAGAGATTTTGAGAAAATTAAATGGTTGACATATTAGTGTCTTGTAATCTTTGGGACATTTGGATGCACGTCCTTTTACTGCATATACCAGTGTACCAAATCTGCTCTCTGGCATGTGCTGCTAGCGTGTTATGTGCATGGTGCATGTTGCCGTGCCTGACATGTGCTTGCTTTGACATGCTCTTGCATAGCTCTAAGCCAGTGGTTGGTTTACACGGACGGTGATGAAATTAAAAATGTTGATAATAAAAACAAAAGTGGTACAAATCTTTTAAATGAAGCCTTTTTCAATTGTGGTTCGTTACACACATATTGATAGGCAGTCCTTCACTTGATGGCTTTAAGATGTGCAGGAGCTAAAGGCCTAGAATTGTATGAGTGGTCCACATCTTGTGAGTGGCTATTTTAATTATTTATTTATAAATTTTAGTTTTTATAAAAGGAAAAAAATTATAAGATAATTGTTTGACCAGAAATGTTCTGTGGATTTGGTTAAGAAAATAGACAAAAAGTTTGTTGCTAAGATGAGAATGTCGAGGTGAATGTATGGAGTTACTAGGAAAGATAGGAAAAGAAATGTTTTTATTTATGAACAAGTAGGTATCGTTTTGCTAGAGAATAAAATGAGATAGAATCATTTAAAATGGTATGATAGTATGGATATGTGCTTAAGGGATCTATAGATGTGGTAGTAAGAAGAGGTAAAATGATTAATGTTTATGGTCTGAGGAGAGATAGAGGAAATCTAAAAAGACCTTAATAGAAACTATAAATAAGGATATAAATATTCTTAACTTAACTAAACATAGTTTTTTTATCTTATCTCAAGGACGACGAAAGAACCAGCCCCAAATAGTTGGGACTTACGGCTTTGTTGTTATTGGCATTGTCGTCTTGTTGAACTTTGTAATTTAAGTTTCATATATGCAAAATCTTTTCACAACTGTTTCATTCTGTGTATAAACATGGACAGTGTATACACCAGAAGCATGACTTCTTTTGTATGGCAGAGGTATCAAATTGCATATGAACTGAAATTGTGTTACACAAGTCAGCAACCATGTATAGCTCTTTCTGTGTGTTTAAGAAAGGTGGGAGCAAGATTAATGTCCTCTCAGAATAGGCATGGCTTGTACAACTCGGTTATTAGGGATTGAGAGTTTGAATGTGTCAAAACAAATGGACTGTTTAATCAATCCCTCTTTATAATTTGTTAGTTAATTGATGGCATAAGTCTAGATAAGTGAAATTTGTGGTTTAACATATGGCATTCTCCAAATCCATCTTCCTTTTGAACTGATTGAGTTAAAATTCAACTATTTGACTTTGGTTTAGAATTTCTGCTCAAAGAGACTCCCAAATTTGATTGAAAAATATGTTCTTTTCTTGACATTTTCTTTTTCTAATGCCAAATGCTTTTGGTTACAGGCCAACAGCTAACCTGGATGAGCCAAGGAATGGGCGTAAATCATCTGATGCTTGGCATCCAATGAATCCCGAGTCATTCGGATCGTCTTCCCACTCTAATGGAACAACCTCAACGCTTCCAGTGCCACCTTCATCGCAACAGGTGCTGATTCATCTTTCTGTTTTTTTCTGATTGTCTGAGCTTGATTAGTCCAATTTTAATACAACAAACTACACAATAATATTAATACTTTTAACTTACTTGTTGTTTCATTATGTAGGGATTCAATCCTTCAATGGCATCACTCCCTTCCTTTGTTGGTCAGCAAGCATCACAGTTGGAGAAGCCACTGATGCCCCCTCAAAACTTCCCTCCACATTTAAAACTGAATACCCAACAGCCTCCAGTTTCACACCCCCATGCTCTAAATTTGCAATCACCTCTGCAACATTTTGGCCAGCTTCAACTTCCTCAATCTGGTGGTCAAAACATGCCATCCCAACAGTTACCTGGACTGGGTGGACAAGCATCCTTGCAGCCTTTAGCCCAGCAAAGTGCCTCTTCCATGGCATTGCAGGCTCCTTTAAGCCTGCAACAACAAGCTATGCCTGCTACTGCCAATCTTCCACAGTTTGCCACATCTAATGTCACACAGCAGCTTCTTCAGCAGCCTATCCAACAGTTTCCAGCACAACTACCCCAGATGCTGCTTCAGCAGCAGGCCCAAGCTTTACAATCTAGCTTTCAATCATCCCAACAGGCAATTCTCCAACTGCAACAGCAGCTGCAACAAATGCAACAACAGCAGCATGTTTCTGAGTCTACTAAACTGCAGGTTAAGTAAATTAAAAATATTCATAAAGTATCTGCCATTTTTTAGTCATTGTGAACTGAATTTCCACCTTAAATTTTTGGTAGGTTCTTTCATGAACCATAATGTCATGTAGCTGCTGCAAAGCTTCTCTTGCTGTCAAATCCTTCTTTCTGCATCAATGTTGTTGACTTGTTGTTCATTTAAAAGTTTTATTGCATAAAATGTGTTCTGCAGTCTGCATGGACTGGACCACAGTCGTCATCCATCCCTCCTACAACAGCTTCCAGCACACCTGCTTCAGTTGTGCCGACAACCACTTCAACTCTTCCAAATTCAGTACATACGTCACCTGCAGTTCCGATGACCTGCAACTGGACAGAGCATACCTCTCCTGATGGATTTAAGTACTACTATAACAGTGCTACTCAAGAGAGTAAGGTGGGAATTGCTGAATGATATTGCTGTTAACTCAATATCCTGGTTTTTTGGTTCCTTAATCTTCAAATGACCAAACTGTTACTGTTCCAGTGGGAGAAGCCTGAAGAATTTACGCTATTTGAGCAGCAGCAACAACATCAGAAATTGCTCTTATTGCAGCAGCAACAACAAAAACTTTCTTTTCAACAGCTTCCATCACCATCTGATACTCAATCACACACACAGATTCAACCAACACAGCAAGTTCTGTCAACACAGCAAATGCAACCTCAACTGATGAGGCAACAATCACAAATGCAACCTCTTCAACCTTTACAACTGGTAGTGATTTTTTATTTTCTTTACATCTAGATTTTTTTTCTTCCAAAGATTTACACCTTTCCGTTGCTATTTTAGTATCAAGCTTCTGGTGGAACCCTACAACAAAATGTGCAAGTAAGTTCTGCATCATAAGTGATTTGGATGTTAATATAATATGGTTACTCTTTGAGACTATTGTAGTGGCATGATTGCCAAGTACACCTTGAAAAGTTTGAATGAAAAATATAATAATATTATTTCAGAAAAGTGTCTAGTCTTCATACTAGAGGTAACTTGAGCATCATGTACTGTTTCACAGGAAAAAAGGAATTTCATGCTACTGTCCTATCTTCACCGTCTCCTGCTGGATCTTATATAGATAGATGTTTTCTTGTGGGTGTACGGGCTACTTAGTATATATGTGCAAAGGGTAACATGAAACATAAAGAGTCACGGGAGAAGAATTGTGGTTGAGTTTTGAGAAAAAAAATATGTCCTTAAAAGCATTATATTCTGACAAAGGATAAGATGTGGAATCAGCAAGCAGATACATGTGTGATATGTTGAATGTTTCCTTTTTTCGAAAGCAATATGTTAAATGTTGAACCTACTAAAAAAAGAGAACAAGACCACTTGAACTGTACGAAATTGGTTTTTTTCACTTACACATAGGTGTAAATCTATTAGGGCTTAGGGTTTCTTAACTGAATTATCAAAGGGCTTCTGTGGAGGAAATTGGTACAGCTGTGATGCTTCATCTCCTCCAGATAATAGTTTGGGTAGGAAGCCACTCGAGGTAAGGAATGGAAAGCTGGAACACATGTTTGCATGTTTTTCTTTCTTCCTTCTGGCTGCATACAACACAGCATGAACTGTATTGGCTGTTGCTTAGTGTACCTTTGTCATTGGTGCCTAAATCCAGCCACACTGAGGCACCTAAGCGACTAAAGGGTAAGCTTGCGGTCAATTTAGTATCCACAAAGAAAGAAAATAGTTAGTTGAAGAAGTAAGCAATGGGCAAGGTGTGTCGTTGCCCTGCAATATACCTATAGAGCTTTGTATTTGGATATATATTCCTTGAGATGTTTAATTATTGCATTTTTTTCCTTGGTCATGAAGCAAGAGATTTTTAAAGGTAGGATTGTTCATATGTTTATCATTAGAAGAGCTTTTATTTAGTTTCAGTACATATATGTACATAAAGATGTAAACATATGTATGCATGTACATATACATGCATGAGTGCGTGATTGCCTGCATGCTTGTGTGTGGAATTTTCTGGATATGGATATATGCAATTATGGAGCTTCCGTATGGCATATAGGTTGCAATTAAATGACCATTTTGTATTTCTTCATAAAAAACTGTGAGAATGCAACAACAGTTTGAAGATAGCTTGAGTGGCTCGAGCCACCTTGCATCTTTGTCACATCTTAGAAAATAAGTAGTTATCTACAGTCTTCAGAATCATAGTTATAACCTGAGAAAATGAGCGATTATGTATGTCGCCCTCCAGAGCTCATTATTTTGTGTCATCTGCCTGTGGTATTTTCTTGTGTGATTAGATAGATGCTAGTTTGTGTTACTACAGGAAGATTTTGATCATAAGAAGCAAACAATTTTTGTGAAGGAAAATAGTGTGTATTCAGTATAACTATTTAGTTGACCAATGCCACAGTAAAAAGACCAAAGGCATACCCAATGCATCAAGCTACCTCTGGCGGGGTCTGCGGAGGTCAGTATATGCAGTCTTACCTCTAATTATAGAGAGGCTGGTACACATATGAAACTTGAGAGGAACAAGAAAGTTAACATTGACATGATCTTTTTAAATGGAACAAGTTACATGTTTAGGTTTTCTACCAATCATTACAATGTGTGAAAACCTTGTTAGACTGTATGAGAATTTGTGATGTCTGGGTCTATGTTGAACGACCGTGAAAATCAATCAGAAGATTAGAAATAATAAATGAAGATGTTCCAAAAAAGCTAATGAAAAAACTTATAACTTCAAAAGCATCTTCGAGAAGTAAGGATTGAGGCTAGCAAAAGCAAACTTCTATATCTTAGACAATACAACAAGAAGCTGTAGTTCCCAACTATGTGGATTTAGCTACATGGATACATTTTGGCATTTGAGCTCTATTCAATGCATTATCACTAGCCAAACTATATTTTGAACTCATCAGAACCTTTGAGTTCTCAGTAAAATCTCGTTAGGACTTCCTCTATCTTTCCAATCACTACTAGTATGAATTATTTCACCCAACTTGACCATGGCAGTCATCGGTATTCTTTCAACAGATTCAACCATTTAAAAGTCATTTCTTAATTGTCTATCTCTTGCTATCCCCTTGAATTGATCATGAACACAAAATATTTCCTATTTTATCTTTTAATAACAATACTTTTTGACATCATCATAACAGCAATATTAACTTTTAAATATGTTGTTTCCTAACTACTTAACATTCTATCCTTGTGACAGTCTTATAAAATGTTGCTTTTTAGCTATGGTTACATGATGAGATAATATTTTACAAGCTCTAGAACTTCAACTGTCCTTTTCCTTGTATTGTTGGATTTTTTTATCTTGAATTTTATGTAATATGTATATTACCTTATAACTGGACAACTTGTTTGAAGGGAATGAATTAAGTTCTTTTTGTCTAGGAGAAGCTCAGGGAGCTTGTTACTAATGTTGCCTTGATTTCTGTTGTTCACTGTGTGTCCATTGAGACATTGCATGAAGAGGACAAGATTTAGAGTTTATATAAGATTCATAAATGTAGAGATGACTTTTATTAGGAGAGAATTTGCTAGATCATGATATCAGCAATAGTCGTGTTGGCTTTAATTTTTAGCTACTTGCATGGCTATTCTGCCGTCAATGAAGCAAGAGGCGTCTAACTTGGAGATGATAGTTTGGCTTACCTTTGTAACTTTTCTCTTTTTAATAGGATCTGAGTTATGCACAACTAAAGGCTGCTGGTTCTGTTATTGATCCTGCTAAAGTGCAACAGGTATTGACTTTTTTCATCCATGCTTGCAGTCCCAGCTTTTGGTTCTAAATTTCATTTTATCGTTGTGCTTATACATTTCCATTTAGGGGATTTCAGCAGCACAAGAGTGGGCTCTGAAGAACAAACCTGCAGGTTCTCTGGAGATACTCACCCTTCTTATACATTATATTGCTCCCTTTATACTAACAGAACCTTAAATTGATGTCAATATCATATGCACAATGCAGTTTCTTTTTATCTCCTGTACTAAAGACAGACAGACACACACACACATATATGTATACTCTTATTTATATATGTAACATACTCTTCCTCGGGTCAAATACTCTCGGTTGGTTAATCTGTTTTAGTTTGTTTAGTTCATGTTTATTAGCAACCTTGACATCTTGTCATCAGTATATTATGCTTTTGTCATAACGATGTTAAGAGGTGAAAGGTGAATCATCTTATCACGGTAGACTTCACTAAAATTGGTAAGAAGAAATCTTATAGCGTTTGAATTTTGGAATGGCACTACTCTAGAGAATTAAATAAAACCAGAACACCCTTAGGTGATCTTAAATAGTTTGGAATTTTGGGGTTGAGAGAAATTATCAGTTGCACCTTTCTGTTTGTTCAAGTCGATACCTTTCTGTTTGTTCATTGCAGTTGTTTGTTCATTCAAGTCGTCTGATCGATGTTTTGTCTTCAGGTTCTTGATGCGGTGCTCATCAGGTGACGTGCAGCAGAGTGTGACATTACCCCCAAGTGAAGTGTTTCAGAGCAAGTATTGGGATGAAGCCAGCGATGGCTCCCTGAGCTGTTTGATGTTTATTTCTACTTTCCAAAACCGGTTCTTAGCATTATCATTCAGCAGAAAAAGATAATGTTTCAGTGTACATCCAATTTTTCTGGCTACGGTGTGTGTGGGTTAATTGACGTAGTGTAACATATCGCCCAAGATCTTCTTGTTCAAGATTTAGTTGCTTGTCATTCAAGTTTATGGAGAGACATGAACACTTCTCTTTATAGTTTGGTTATGATTGTTGTTGGCTTTGAGATGCATTGGTGTAGGATTTTTGTCGATGTTTGTAGGCATGCAAAAATTGAGGGAAACTAGCAACAAGCTGTCGACATGCACAAGCAACTTACATTTGTTCCGTGTAATAGGAGACAGACGTGGGAGTGAAACGTTTGTCTAATCCAAACGTTTCGTTTGTCGACATGCACAAGCAACTGACATTTCGTTTCGACGACATGGGTTAGATAACAAGTGACTGATCCAATCCAACGTTGAAACGACGCTCACTAAACTGCCTTCACCTCTAAGCTTCTCTTGAAATGTTGGGCGAGTACATGCAAGTTTTAGTCAAGTGGTATCGGAAATGTACACAACTACATATATTGTTAAGGAACCAGTTACACTTCACAAAACAAGACAACAAAGAACATGTACCCTGTGATGTTGAGAAATCAAGGAATCACGTCCATATACGGTCCTACTCTTACATCCCAGATATTAAACAGCGAATAGTGAATAGGTAATTTGCAGTGTGTGCCTCCGTTCAAATCCTGCAACACCAATTGCAATAAACCACAAGGACACACAGCAGAAAACGGCCACCTTTTGCACCAAGTCTTCTCGTAAAACCAATGAATAGGTAATCAATCATATTTGATCTACAAGACTCCACTGTATTATTTTGGAAAATGCTTCTCTTTGCCTCAAAATTCATTAGCATAACGATTTGAGGGGGTTAAAGAAAATATATGTACAATTATACCATACAAATAGCAAAGGGATCAAAACGATTCTACCGGCATCACCACTGAAGCTTGGCCATTACGGTCCCTCTTGTTTTATAAGTCGATAGATGTAGACTCTTTTTTGTCATCGATCGAAGCTTCGGTTCCCTTTCTCTGTATCAGCGCATTGACCAATGAAAAGATTGCAATTAGTGCTATCTCAACATGTTCTGAGGTGCTAGTCTTTATGCTAATTTGACCTAATCTTCGGCTATTCAGATTGGCATTTACTGACATCTTTACTGTACGACCAGCTCTGAAATCAGTCTGAATACTCCCACCAAGAACCATCTCTTTGTCATAGGAAAGGATGGTGGTCGCAAGGGTCACCTTATCATCTCTGATGGGGTAGTCTTTCCCCCTCAAGGTAGCTTCAATACTACCACCAGATGCCACTTGGCCACAGCCCCTGATCTGTCCTGTGTTCAATGTCAGCTTAGCTCTCCTCCCGATGGAAATAGAATCCTCTAGCTTGGCTCCAACAAAATACATATTCCCGTATTTAGTCACCGAAATACCACCCTCCAGTCATGTTACACTTGAAGTTACAGAACTTGGCATCCCCCATGAACCAGTACAGACCAAATCCCTGAGCAGCAGTTTGGATGTCCACCTCTGCCAAGCCAAAGAGTGGTGTCTTGGATCGGAGTACCCTCGCCGTGCATTCAGATTGGATATTGAAATCTTCTTTATCCTTCCTCATTTGCCCAACAACAGAGGCTGAAGTTTTTTTCTTATATCTAGAGAACTCTCCAGATTGATGCCATCAAACGCAACATCATGATCCCAGCCTTGGGGATCTAAAACTGGTCTCACAGCCACGATCATTACCTAGCAGGCTTGCTAATTTGACCTAATCTTCGGCTATTCAGATTGGCATTACTGACATCTTTACTGTAGCGACCAGCTCTAAATCAGTCTGAATACTCCCACCAAGAACCATCTCTTTGTCTAGTGAAAGGATGGTGGTCGCAAGGGTCACCTTATCATCTCTGATGGGGTAGTCTTCCCCCTCAAGGTAGCTTCAATACTACCACCAGATGCCACTTGGCCACAGCCCCTGATCTGTCCTGTGTTCAATGTCAGCTTAGCTCTCCTCCCGATGGAAATAGAATCCTCTAGCTTGGCTCCAACAAAATACATATTCCCGTATTTAGTCACCGAAATACCACCTCCAGTCATGTTACACTTGAAGTTACAGAACTTGGCATCCCCATGAACAGTACAGACCAAATCCCTAGCAGCAGTTTGGATGTCCACCTCTGCAAGCAAAGAGTGGTGTCTTGGATCGGAGTACCTCGCTGTGCATTCAGATTGGATATTGAAATCTTCTTTATCCTTCCTCATTTGCCCAACAACAGAGGCTTGGAAGTTTTTTCTTATATCTAGAGAACTCTCCAGATTGATGCCATCAAACGCAACATCATGATCCCAGCCTTGGGGATCTAAAACTGGTCTCACAAGCCACTGATCATTACCTAGCAGGCTGCGGTACCTATAAGCAGGATTATCAGACTCAAAACTTAGTGGGATAGCCATATCTGACACTTCAGAAACCTCTTGGGAATCACTATTTTCATAGTTATCATTCCTTACATATGTATCATCCTGATGAAGCATCCTTTCTCTTTGCCTCCTTAGCTCTTCCTTCCACTGCTTCTTCAAAAACAAGGTCTCACGATAATCCAACTCATCAAGGTAAGCATTTCTCTGAGCTTTGGACAATGTTTTGAACTGGGTTCTTGTTAATATACGAATAGGAGGTAACTGGTCATAATCATCCTCATCATTGTCGTTGTCTAGAAGCTCATACACATCATATTGATCACCAAAGCTCTTACCATTAGGTAAAGAACGAGGACGAAGAATAGATGAAAGGAGATGCGGCAGTGAGGGTAGTCGGCTGTTCTTTGGTATTAGTTGAAAGCTCTCCTGAAACTTCAGAAGTACATTTGCATCTGCCAACACCTTGGTCGCTGCACATAACAGCAAGAACTGAGACAACCACACCTGGCCATTTGGTAGCACCTTTTCACCTTTATTATTAGTTCTGCACATTGGATGATTCTCTACGAGAATGAGAGGAGTTTCAAACTGTGCATTTGAGACTGTCTGGCGTATATAATTGCGCACGGTTGTTGTGCACTGATGCACAAAGGCATCATAAGCCACAGAATACCCATCAGATCCTTCAGGAGGATGTGATGAGGCATGGGTCATGACAAGAATAGTGTTAAACCAGATTGAAGAACCAAAAACATCATTTATGAGTTTCAGCAGAGGCTGATCACTATAACCCCTGTTGATGGCATCAAGCCGCTCAAAGTACAAAACCACATCTGGTGGAGATTTTCTAATGAACCTTTTGATGGAAAGCATCAATCTCCTGTTGTGACGTGCGTTACCATAAGAGGCAGAAAGACCAGGTGTATCAATTACTGTAACTCTAATGCCCTTGATAGTCCCAACAACTTCATGGATACGATCAGTGCTCGGATGAAATGCATTGGTTGCCACCATCGGCTGCTCAAAAATTGAGTTTATGGTTGAACTTTTACCTACACCTGTTTTCCCCAAAACGAGAATCCTGAGAGACAAATCCAGATTGGGACTACCAGTTGACTCTAGCTCTGCTGCTATTCCTCTAGCTGTGTTGACCTTGAGAACAGGTCTCTTTACATCTGATTCACCAGCTCTAATCAAGCTAGCAAGTTGCAATCTATATAAAACTTGTGACACTACAAGGTTTTCTGGTGTCAGTCCTATCCGATGAATGAGACGCAAGAATTTGATCTGAAGTTCCTCAACTTTGGTCAATGGATCTGCCTTCCTGTGACCAAGATGAGAAGACATAGCAGTAATAAGATGTGGGCTAGTTGGAACTTCAGTTATTTGAGTATCATTGGATTGAGAATCACTAACTGATACGGTCCCATTGCTTGCTGTGTCTTCTGTCCAAACAAAAGAAAAAAAAAACCAACCCTTCCAATATAAGATCAAATAATATGATACTGTTGAACCGCAAGAATAACTAAAATATCCATTGAAGAAAATAGTTAATGCTACTGGGAGACAAAAGCACACACCAATATAGTATCAACATTAACAAGAAGTGGGATCTTGGACAAGTTACTAATTTTTCAAGCTCAATGACCATTGAGGCATTGATTCAACTACGATGGTCCACTTGGTGATCCAACTAAGAATTTCACATATGTGCAGAGGCAATTAAAACACTCTGCTCTGAAGACTTTCCAAATTTAGCAATTATGGGATCATGCAGATGACTGATTATGACCAACAACAAAAATGATAATATACCCAAGAATTTACTTGCCTATCACATAATCACAGACAACTTTCTTGGAAAAACATGCACTAGGTTTCAAAATGTTCTCACACCTCAAAAGGGTGAAAAAGGTAGAGATAAGTCTACCTCAAAATAGGTACCTGATACGGTAGGTGACTCATGCGATCGATCCTAAAACACACATAACAAAGTTGACATTTGCAGATTTACCCTCAGAAAACTTAACTTAAAACTGCATGTGTCCTTAGAAAGAACTATTATGTCTGCCCTTCTCAGGTTATATATGGTAGCATCTAACAATTCAAGATAAAAAGGTATACCCTTGAGAAGGGTATAACTAACTACCAAAGCATGTAAGTAAACACTTCCAGAGCACAAAACCATCATACTAAGCTAACAATAGTGAAACCTTTACATTGAGCTGAGGACCTCGGTCCGAAAGTAAATGTACAATGTATAAAAATATGTCTATGGAATCTCATGTTCTATAGGGGTTTTTGTGACTTTTGCAGGTTTATGCATGCCTTGTGTAATGTCTTACAATGCTCAACGACATAATATAATCTTGCTTCAAATATATCATGAAGACGCAAACTCTCCATTTTTAATGTTTGAAATAAAGTTCATCACACCAAAAATACTGTTACAAGTATAATAAATTTAAAGCCACAAGGGATGGTTAAAAGATTAGTTGAATACTCATTTAAGAAAAAAGCTAACATTTCTGGGACATGAAAACATGCAGCAATACAAGATCAACAGTAGCAGAATTTAATCTTGAACAAGGTTATCACAATTTTCAAGGTTGATAACCAGTGATCCAACTAAGATACTTCACATACGGACAAAGACAATTCTTTTTCAGAAGAGAGAAATAGTTTTGCTTGCTTTGCTACAGAGAAAAATTATGGTGTCTGAGAACCACAGTTGAAAGAATAAAACCTGGTTTATTCCAAATTCTGACCACAAAAAGCTCCACTTAGTAACCAGATAGCAACAGATGAAATAAACACTACTGCAACGTCCAGTGCAAACAATCTATTACATGACAGACAGCATGGAACCTTGTCAAATTTCATGAGCATGGATGTATTTGTTGTATGTAAGAAATCTATTTAGGAATTTTGCACATAAAACACAGTATAGTGCAGGTAGAGATGAAAAGCGAGAAAAAGAGCAATGCAATTATGTCCTAGGCCTCCAAACTAATTGACTGTTATCAGATTCCATAAATCTGGTCAGATGCATCCAGTTATGCATCATGATAAACCAAAGGGAGATTATACCATTTGTAACTGTTTATCGAACTTAGGATTTCTAGAGCGAGACCTACTCAATTGGCTTATTATTTCATCTGGTGTGTGAACAACAATTAGATCTTTTCAAAATATTATTCCACAAACAAAACTAAGTCCAATTCCTTATACATGCAGAAATCCAAATCAAGCAAAGAAAGAATAGGAACTGTAATAGTCTACAAAAAGAAAATAATGCTTATAAAACACAAAAAGCTGGTTGAGTTCAATGAGTTTATTGATACCTGGATGAACATGTTCTTCACTTGTCGAGTCCTCGTCGGAGAATTGGAAAGGTCTTGCGGAAAGCAATTTGTTGGAAATGAGTTGGCATGAAACCCATTTCCTAAAATTCATCATCCTTTATGCAAAATAGACATTAGTTAAATCAGTGCATATGACATATAGCAATTAAATTACTGTTATACCAAACCGACAGAAGGGTAACAACATTGCACCTAAAGAGGGTAGAATTTTAACTCGAAATATTAACACCTTTATTATAGTTCATTGTTTAGCCTCAGGGTGTGACTAATTTTCCTCTTTTTTCTCTACTTAAATAAGTATTACTAACTTATGACAACCATTTGATATGAAACAAAAAGAAGGTACCAGAATATACAGGAACACGCTGTTGACTTCTTATCACTTTAAGCATTACTGAGTAGCTGTGTAGGTAAGTCCACAAACATACAAATGCAACACCAGCAACCATAAATACTCTTCTACAAACTGTAAGGATATTACTCCTTAAGTCAAAGCCGGTCATTTCTCCTTCTGCAGTTGTACTAAGCATAAGATAATCTTAACCACAGAACAGTCATTTTGGTTTCAAGACTTATGGCAATCTTATTTTACCTCATGCTAAGCAGAACCAGACTCATTGTTGTTAATTGACGGAGGACTGAAATGCATCAAACATTTTATAGAGCCTCTGAAACTTATAGTGCAGTCCATCACCAAACCCATGTTAGTTGGGAAAGTATTCAAGTAAAACTAATCTTACATGGGAAACTAAGCCTGTCTCACTAATACCACAAGAACAATTATCTATTCTACTGTGCTAAATCAAACTAAGATTCTATCACCAAGACCTAAAGAAAAACACCATTTCTCCTGTGTTAATTTAAGATAAATTATTTAACTATCCAACTATTACAGAAGACAGTAGAGTCTCGAATGCAACTCCTTCTTGGTTGGTTTAGGAGGCAAAATGCAAGGGCAACAAGTAAGGTGTTTAACCTAGTGAAAATTGTGTGAATGACTCTCATAAAGGACCAATATACGATGGAACAACTTGTTTGCATGCACGATAGGTCCATAAAACCTTTCCACAAAAGGAAAAGGGAAAAAGCCAAATGCACCATCTAGCATCAGAAGAATCCACTTACGGTTCTTGCTTCACCACAAAAATGAATGGTTCATTATCACACTCCAATTCTTCATCTCAAAGGCAACACCAACAATTAAACCCTCACACTACCATCTTCTACATGATTTGACATAAACAAGAGTAAGTCACCATAGAAAAAGAAAAAAGGTTTTCCCCAGATAAATGTAAACACTAAATGTATAGATCGCAAGCTCCCAAATCCGACGTCGCTTGTCCCACGACACTTGCTTTTCATCGCCATCCTTCGTTGTTTCCAATCGTCCGTGAAACACTCTTATTCAATTAAATCCACAGAATCCAAGATTAGATTACCAGACCGCAATATTCGATTTTGAAGCAAAGTTCACCAAATTACTTACTCTCTTTCCTGACACACGGTTGCCTCCAAGACGACGTATATTCCCAACAAAGAACCGAAAGAAAGGAGGAAACCTATTCGACACAGAGCTCAACGCGGTACCTATTCGAGAAGAAATCGAATCAGCTCGGCCGTTCGACGGAATAAAACAGCCACCGCCACCGCCGCCGCCGACGCAACTGGTGACAGAAGTGTTCTCCGTCGACGCTCGTCCACAATTCTTGAGGCGAGAGGGGGAGAGATATGGAGAGAAAGGGGTATTGGGGGAGACGAGAGGCGAGGAGGCGGCGGCTTCGATTCGCTTCTTTCCTGACCACCCAACGAGTTCCTTCGTGGCAAGCGACCAAAATTTCTAATCCCACCCATCCCCGCTACGTATCGGATGTAGCGGAACATTTCTGTGTCGGAAAACCAAATAACGGAACGAGTCGGAGCGACGAGCCGTTCCGGTTCGGTTTCTTTGTTCTTATTGAACCGACCCGAATCGAAGTGAAGCACGCGGCATCAAGCAAGACAGCCGACCCGGTTTTCCGAGGCAATTCGATCGGTTCAAGTCAGGTTATTTATGCGAGTTAAAACACTCATTATCCGTAGAAATAATCTCTCGATATATTGACCTCTCTCAAACCTTGCATCGATTAGGTTTCTCTTTACTCCCCATTTGTAGACTACAACAAGTGAAATTTTTTGGGAGAACTGTGCCTACTTCACCTACTTACATTGGATTAAAATCAAGATCTATCATACCGAAACGTACCGTCTGATATGGACGGTACATATTGGTTCGACATATTATTTGGATTGTCCTATATTATTATAGTGCTATAGTATTATACTGTCGTACTGCTATAATATGAAAAATAAAATAAAATTATTCGATACATCGGTACCGGTATTATACCGTAAGTCTGGTTGAAACGTTGATCGGAATGCATCAATTATGATCAATGTGGAACTCGTGCCACCACAACTGATACGGGACATCTATCAGCTCAAAAGGGTCATAAACCATATAGTCTCTCCTACGGATGCTATCAAACTAATTGAATCTCGGAGTCCGTCGATGGGCAGTGGGTTCCGCAGTGGGCTCCCCGCTGTTGTCCAATCACAAATCAGGTAATTTTGGAGTTGTGGAGGGCATATATGATAATATACGCCGCCTCGCAAGAAGACCCCAAAGAGTGCGCCGAAGAGCAGCAGCAGCAGCAGATCCGCAGAGATGGCACACGCGAAGAGGAGCTCCGCGGCGTTATTCAATCCGTCACCGCCGCTCCTCCTACTTTTGCCTCTTCTTCTTTTCTCGCATCTCCTTCCTCGCGCCCTCGCCGCTGACCTAGGGTGCCCTTCTCAGAAGATTTCCTTTGCTTAAGCCAAGCCTTATTGCAGATTTCCTTCTCTTAACTTTACCATCTTTCAATTTGCAGATCTGGCGATGGGTACACGATCGCCGGTCGTGTGAAATTAGATGGTGAATCACTTTCCTTTCGTTCGTTTTTATATATTTTATGCGGCTTGTTTAGATCTTTTGAGCATTTTTATGCGTTTTTGGTGGTAATGATGGTGGAGATGGACTGGAAATAATATTTAAAACCAGAATTCGATGTAGACAACATCTCACTGTGATGTTCTGAGAAAAAGAAAAGATATAATTTTGTTCCAAGAGTCTTGTAATGGACTAGTTTTTGGTCATCAGATGCTGCGATTTTGTTCGATATTTGAATTGCAATCCCTTGTGAGCTGGTTATTCTGAAGTTAGTATATTTTCTGCCTTTTTTTTTTTCCTGTTTCTGCTGTACCAGGTGCCATAAGGACTCCAACCATCGATATGTTACAGCTCAAAATAGTGTTATGTCTGTGAATCCATTAAATCAATTAGATCTGCAGCGTTATCTCTTTTTGCAATAATCATTAGCTATATAGTAGGAGTTGCTTATCATGAGATTCGTATGGTTTTTAATTTTATGCAAATATTTAAGCCAAACAATTATCATCACCTTGAATTAATGTTGATCAACTTGTTGATGAAAATATAAAATGTTATCACTTTGTAATGCTATAAGAAAGCTTCAACCATACTTATCACATGCCTCTGACTAGACACTATGCATCATAGTATTTAGTGTTTTGTTTTGGATTTATGCATTAACCAGAATATATTTGCATTGGAGTTATTTACTGTATGTTTACTTTTGGATATTCAGTAAGTAATCACTTTCGAGGTTGCTTGTTGGGATTCTACTTACCAGTTGATTAACTTACTAGTTCCTATTTCAACTTATCCTCTTTTGCTCCATATCGATGATAAAAAAATTAAGGTGCACAATGTCATGCTTTGGCCAACAGCCTGCTGGTGCAGTGCGAACCATGATGTGTACTACACTTGTGGCATGCAGCCTCACTTGTGGAGACCAAGTTGTGTCATTTTGTGCCTCACATAATTGGAACCTTGAAGCTCATTGTTGTTGTTGTGTTTGCTGCATATGCTGTAGGCCATTGCATTAGTCAGTAGATGCAGCACACAAGCAACACCTTAATATGTTTGCTGCATATGTGGTGCGAAGCATGATGTGTACTACACTTGTGACATGCAGCATCACTCGTGGAGACCAATTTGTGTCATTTTGTGCCTCACATGATTGGAACCTTGAAGCTCATTGTTGTTGTGTTTGCTGCATATGCTGTTAGACATTGCATTAGTCGGTAGATGCAGCACAAAGCAACACCTTAAACCCTGGTTGAAATATACTTTGTCATGATAAGTCTCTTTGGATTTCTGCTGAAGTTCTAGTTGATAACTTTTTCAGGTGCAACATCCAAAGAATCTGGCCTTCCTGCAAAACTTACAAATATTAAAGTCATACTCAATGGTGGTCAAAGCATCAGTTTTGCAAGAGCAGATGGTTATTTCTCATTGTATCCTGTTGAACATTAATTTTCAAGCTTAAATTTATTTATATGTTTGACTCTTAGTCTTTCCTTTAGTATGCATGGTCAAGGATTTTTTTTTATTTTTTATTTTTCCTTCAGGAACAGTTTTTTAATATTGTTTTTATACATTATTCCCTTTGCTGCCCTTTTTTCTTTGCACTATCGTGGCATAAATATTTTGATGTGAATTTTGAGAGAATAAAAGACTAAATTATGTGTTAGGAGTAGATTATATCATTAAATGTTATGTATAACAACACTAATACTTTATATTGAAGTGGACAATTGTGTTCGTAAGGCCATGAAGCCCCAATATGTGCTGTTTAAATGGACTTGAAATAGGATGCATAGCATACCATATTTGATAAGTTATATATGTATAAATGTGTTGCTAGATCTTAAACACTAAGTCTTTCTCAAGGATGGTTTCTTCATACTTCTTAGAAACCTTTATCACTAAGTCTTTCTCAAGGATGGTTTCTTCCTACTTCTTAGAAAACCTTTAAAGTTGATGCCATGTTTAGGCTTGGAGGATTGTATACAAGAATTCGTAAGCTGAAGACAAGAGTGAATCAAAGGAATTTTCAAGTAACATAAAGGGAATAAGAGACTATATAGATGAAGTGCCCTGCTTGCTAAAAGGATATGAATGCATTCTTATACCAGAATGTATAACAAAACTTGGGAACTTGTGGTAGAAAAGATGTTCTTGAGTTTTAGTCTGGACCATACAAGTGGCATAGATGGCCGTCTCATTTGAAGTACATTGCTACAAACCATTCTTTGTGCAAGGTCCCTTCTTGAAATTTGAGAATGCAATGTTTTCTTAGAAGCATAATCTGTATGCTATCTATAACACATCTTTGCAAACTCAAGGTGGATATCCCCCATGAATATTCCATGAGAAAGACAAACATAATAATAATTACTGATTGCAAAATTTTATAGGGTGCAGGGAATGTTACATATTAAGTGCAAAAAAGCGTACATGATAGCAGAGATCAAACATAATAATTACTGATTTTGCTAAGAGGATGGTCTGGAGTTGGATATTTAAATACAACAACAATAACAATACTGTAAGTCCCAATTATTTGGGATTGACTACATGGATCTTTTCCTGCTATTGAGATCTGTAAAAAGCTATATGTTCAGTTAAGTCTAGAGTACTTAAATATTTATTTATAGTTTCTACTAAGGTCTTTTTAGGTCTTCCTCTACCTTTCCTCGTATTACTAACATTAACCATTTCAAATCATAGCAATATATCCAGTGTTAACATTGTAATTAAAACTTATCTAATGACACTGATAATCATAGTTGAAAATGTTTATCATATTTTGTTGAACTGTACCAGTTAAATTAGCATATTCATGACAGATCATACAAAACCTAGCACTGGTGGAAGCATATAAAGATTGCTTAAACCAACTGTATCTTGTTCTTGCAGGATGTTAACCAGAGTATGTTTCTTTTCCCTTGCGTTTCAAGTGCCATGTTCATATACTACTAAGAGTTGGCATATGCGTGAATATGCACGTTCTTGCATTATTTGAGTTTAATTTGATTTTTTTTCATGAATAACCATGTTCTCCTTGTTTCTGACTTTTGATAAAAATATTTAAGTTAGATATATGAAAAATAAAAGGAATGTCACTTTCAAGGAATAAGCTGGTTTGAAAATGTGTCTTTTGGTATTTTGGGTAGTTAAAACACTGATGCTTGTCACTTCTGTTTTCTTGGATTGCAACCTTCTATCCTTGACCTATATGCTTGAAGCCACAATGTGCCAGCTGGGACTCATCTGATTGAAGTAGCTGCATTAGGTTATTTCTTTTCTCCGGTAAGATTTTCTCTTTTAGTTTGTTAGTTTAATCTGGTAAAAATCAAGAGATTACTTCTTTTCTTGTATTCTCAGGTTCGTGTTGATATTAGTGCTAGAAACCCTGGTAAGATCCAGGCAGCACTGACAGAGAACAGGAGGGTTCTATATGAGTTGATTCTAGAGCCTTTAAGAGAAGAACAGTACTATGAGGTGAGCAATTACAAGCTACTTGCTACTCTTAGAGCTAGTAATTGAGCATTAATTATATTCTTATTATTGTTTTGCAGAAGAGGGAACCTTTTTCCATTATGTCACTAATGAAAAGTCCTATGGGTTTAATGATGGGTTTCATGCTATTGGTGATGTTTGTCATGCCAAAATTGATGGAAAATATTGGTAAGAAAATTTTCACCAGTATCTCATTTATTTGGTCCTGATGAATATGACCAATGATGCATTTATACACGAGTTAGCAATCTGATCAATTTTAGTAGCCTATCTACTCCTAAAATGGATTTCAGATAGAAACCAGATCATTTGTAAAACTGGTGAATGGTTACTAGATAAGAAGATGCTATATCCTTGCCACCAAATCTTCCATGCAATTCCAGGCTTCTTTTACTTTTGTCTGTTATCTATAAGCATTACCTTGAATGATTCTTTGTCACCTTTTCCTGTTCTCATCCTGAACAAGTTGTGAGACATAAGTTTTACAGGCACCAAGCTTCCATTCTTGCCCAGGAAACTGGCCGACCTTATATGAGGTTCTGACATACAATGTAGACCTTTGTTATTACATTCTTCCCAGATCATGCATCTGTTGTAGCATAGCTCATGCTACAAACAAAAAATGACTAAATTAAAAAAATGTATTTGCTTATTAACTGCCATCTGAATTCACTAACTTGTGTCTTTACTCATCATCCAGAAAAATGTATTCACCAGTTCATCCAATATATATCTATTTGAAATGCATAGAACCAGTATCGGTGATGCCTAATGTGTTTTTTAACAGTTTGTTTGACATTGTTAATTCGAAATCATCTTACACAATGCAATATGTAGTTCTTTTTCCTTTGGTCAAGGTATATGATATTTATTTGTTTTTGGGATCAGATCCTGAAGAAATGAGGCGAGCTCAAGAAGACATGAGGGCCCAAGGGGTTCCTTCTCTTTCGAGTTTGTTGCCCAGGAGCAATTAGTTTCTGAGAGATTCATACTGCCGAAACTGGCAGTGGCATCTGATTTAGTTGACATCTGAATACCAAGGAAGACCTGTAACCAAAGATTTTCTCATGGAAGATCCTATGGCCGGTTTGTTATTTTGTTTACGTCTGCACAATTGATTGATATATGCCATCTGATTTCCTAATCTTGGATGATTGTTCCATTAAGCATTCTTAGCAACTTCTTTGTTTTGGGCCTGCGGCATAATATACAGTTTCTTGTAGATTATGTTCTTTTCTTATTGATTGGTGGATTTAAATTTGCTAGACGCTGGTTCAGTGTTGAGGCATAGGATATTTTTGTTGGGAATGAATTGAATCTTCAAACTCTTATTTTCCGCAACTATTATTCTCGACCAGTTGATTGGTGTCTATTCTTCTGTTATAGTTTCTATCAAGAATATTTTTTTATCAATGATTATTCAAGGAGCTGATTAGGTAAACTTCTTTCCTAGTTTGATCCTCAAATCAATTTTTCATATGGTGGCTATACTTTCTTTTGGCTCTGCAGCAGTAACTGTACTCCCTTTAGTAACAGAAATCCTTTGATACTGGCGACTTTTTTGCTTCATGGTTATCATGCTCACTGGATTTACAATTCCCAATTGTCCTTGTCCTCGAATGTTTTGTTCACCTTTTTCTTTTGTACTCCATCGTGTCTGTGCTTTTAAATAAGAACTCAGCTGCAGATGAAATGCTATGCTTGGTGGCTATCATCACCTTTGCCAGCTTAAGATGTAGTTTGCAGAATGGATTTGTTTTGTTCTTTTGTATGACAATTAACCATGCACTGATAATAAATAGCCGACCTTCTGTTGATCTCGAATCATTTTGTGAGTGTTTTCTTATGTTGTGGCTTCGATATGATCAACTTTACCTTTAATCAATGTCATGGTTAGAAAATGTTCTTCCAAGTTATTTGAAGAACAGTAGTGACAAATATGAGGGGAAAACATGTGCAGCATATCAACTCTCTATCGGACATTACATTTTTAGGTTTTTTTTTTGGATATTTGGAAATATCTGATCCATTTATTTATAATAAAATTTATGATGGGCTCAGACTAAAAATTAGAAGCTCGAGGATTTATTCTTGCTTGAAAATTAAAATATAAATATCTACTCAATTTAAAATCACTTTGTATTCCCTTATGCATTATTATTTCTAAGATTAAATCGGAACCATAATGGATCGGATGGAAGTTTTTTGACGTTCGCATCTATTTGATCCAACTCACAGCGGGTTCGATTTATCCTTTTCGATCCAAATCGGATTTGATTAATACTCGCTTTGGATCCGACCCGTAACGGCCGTTCCTACGCCCTTGTCCGCTAAGGCGATGAGCAGTGTGGCTTTTGCCACTTGACAACTCGAACTTGTGGCCGTTATGGGCTCGCTTACTTGTGGAGCCCACCGGCTGCCCCACTCTCGGCCTCGCGTGGCGCCGTCCTCTCCTCACCTTCCCATTTCCGCGTCTATAAAACCCCCGACTCCGACCAGAGATGGCAGCGGAGCTCTTCCTCCTCAAGCAGTGGAGTGAACGATCTTGATAGGTAATGGCTCCGCATGTGGTTCTCCAATCCGATCTCTGTTTGCCTCTCCGCCACCGATCTCCGCCTCTCCCCATAGCCCCACGAACCGCTCCCACCCACCGCCACCGCCTCCTTTCCCTCCCCTACCGGCGGCTTGCCGTTAGGGTTTCGTCCTCCGGGAGCAAGAACAAAGGGGCGGAGCAGCAGAGAGGTGGGCTTCAGACCGGTTTCCAGAGGGATTCTGATGGTGAGCGTCTGACTGTTGAAGTGGAGCAGGAGGAGGCGGAGGGGAGAGGAGGGAGCGACGAGAGGCATGAGGGGTCTGAGTGGAAGTGGCCGCCTTGGAAGCACTTGCCGCAGCGGTATAAGCTTATCGGGACGACGTCGCTTGCCTTTGTTGTCTGCAACATGGATAAGGTACGTTATGTCACCCTAGACTCGATCTTGTTGTCTCTCTGCCGGTGGTTTGATTTGGCTACTAAAGAACCTGAAGAACAGTTTTACTTGGCAGCTTTTGGATTCTTGACACAACGCGGCCTAATTTCATTCTTTAAAAAGAGTTTGATCAATTGAATTAAATCAAGAAACTCAGTTCAAAAACCAAGGTGAATGAAGGATATTGAACTCATGAGTTGTGCATTTATAGGCAACTTTGTAAAGTTGTGAATCTTTGTTCCTGACCGTAAACCATAAAGCACAAGTTAATGAAAAAACCTGCTTTTAAGGATCCTTTGGTTATGACGACATATAAATGGATGGATAGAGATTTGCTGGAACATAAGGTGGAGAGGTTTTTTCAGTATTTTTTGTGGGCGGAGAGAGATGTTTTTGATCATTTTATTGATTAGATGCTTATTTTGGTGTTTTGGACATAAGTTTCATTTATTTAAAATCCTCACGAAGGCTCAATTTCTAATCATAGAAATTATGAACTGTCTTTTGTCCTTCACACAATCTGTGATTATTTTTGTTGATTGCTTTCAGGTTAACTTAAGTGTTGCCATCATACCTATGTCACATCAATTTGGCTGGAACTCATCAACAGCTGGCTTGGTTCAATCATCTTTTTTCTGGGGATATGCCTTGAGTCAGTTACCTGGAGGATGGCTTGCCAAGTTATTTGGTGGAAGGTTAATATGAGTGATGCTGCCCTTTTTATTTTTATGGAACAAAAAAATTATATTTTTGGCACTATATTTATGCTGTATAACATTAGCACTTTAGCAGGCCATATCTGTTAACTGAAGTAGCTAAGCTAGTTGCCTCTGTTTGGAACCATCTAAATTGTCTATGATCAAATAATATATTCGATTGATGAGAAGCACCTATCTAACCAGCAAATAGTTCTGGTGACTTGGTTGCTCTTCATTCTTTTTTCCATCTTTTGTTATAAGGAAAAGATTGTTCTTCATTCTTGAACCCTTCCCTGACTCTTTGGTTCATGAAACCTATGTGTTTATGCCTTTCTGAAATCTGAATAAGCAAGATGCATATTATATATTACTGAGTTGCAATAGACAACATAGTTGGGTCGCTTGAAGATATAAGCTCTTTTTTGTTTTGAACAGTTGTATTTTTCAGAACTGAAAGGTTTAACAGTTAATTAGACTAAGTTGATAGCTAATATAATATTATATTTTCAAACTCACTTATTAAAGGTTGAGGGTTCAAAACCTCATCCGATATATTTTTGAAGGTACTAGCTAGCTTAGTTAATAAAGACTTTGATAGATTATTGCAAAGTCCTACACTTGAATTCCGCCCTTCGCCAATTACCCTTTGCACAAAAAAATTATTGTAAATTCTGTTTGTATGCTATCTAAAATTTTCATTGCAGAAGAGGAAACATGCTTGCAAACTTTCTTTTCTGATTTGCACATTGATTTTCTATTTGTGACATTTGGTACCAACAGTTAAACCTTTAACTTCTGTACCTTTGTATCTACCATGCGCTTTCATGTCTCTGTTTTGTATTATTGCTTTGTCTTTCTGTACTTGCATGTATGTATATATGATTACTTTAACAGAAATTTCAATATCTTAGATAACTAACATAATGCTTACCTAAACTGATTATCATCTTGTAATCGTAGGAGAGTTCTAGAAGTAGGTGTGCTGGCTTGGTCATTGGCAACAATACTTGTTCCATTTGTGGCAGGGTTTATGCCAGGACTGGTTTTATCAAGAGTATTGGTAAGATGAAGCTTGCACCAAGACCTCTAGCATTTGTTATGCATTTGCAGTTGCACAGCCTAATATGCCTGAATTGCATATAATTCTTGGTTTATGATTCATTATTATACAGCCACTTATATGAAGCACTCATTAAATGAATTCTCATATGCATTAAATCTTATATGATTACTAAATATCCTTAGTTTATTAGGTGCTGTAATTCAGGATGACATTTGAATCTGGGTGTATTATCAGCCATATTAATTCGTTGCATTGCATCTCACTGATGTATACTTATTATATACCATTGTTTTCCAGGAGAAATTAGGTAGTATAAACCAAGGTTCGCCGTATCGTACCGTACCAGCGTTTCGACCCGGGCTCGGTACGGTACGGTACCGGTGTACCGAGCGGTACATCAGGGCGTACCGAGCGGTACACCCTGGTGTATCGAACAATTTTATATTTTTTTATACTGTAGCAGTGCTACAGTATAGTACTATAGCACTGTAGCGGTACCGAGCGGTCCGTGTACCGGTAACCTGTCGGACTGGTCGGTACGTACCGCCCGTATCGGACGGTACACTTCGGTATGGCAGACCTTGACTATAAACTGTGATGAGAACTACTAGAGGAAGAAAATTGTCAGACAATGTTACTACATGCAAATACATGCATTTTGCTAAGTAGCCATGTCTTTTGCCTGGGCGTAAAGTTCTACAAAATTTTGATATCATTTTTATGAACAGGCATCAGTGTTGTTAAAGGCGCCAAGGTTTCAAAACGCCTGAGGTACCATACACTCACTTGAGCGAATTGAGGTGCTCGTCAATATAAAAATGATAACAAATATAATTAAGAAGAAAGTCAATCATTAAAAAAAAAAATCTGACAAAGTATAAATTTTATATAATTTCATATTCAAATTGTCACCTTTAAATATCAATTTATATTTATTTAACCATCTACAAAACATTAAAGTGCTAAATTATTTGAATTTAATAATAAAAGAACAAAACAAAAGAAATTAACATCAAATTAACAATTCAAAATTCTAGTAGTCGCAATACAATAATTAATATTATTCATAGGAATTAACTATTATAAACAAAATTTAATTTTGTTGGGTAGGGGGATGAGAATAGTAGCAGTTCAATTAACAATAAGGGAAGGCAAGGGAGGGAGGCTGATGGCAGGGGAAGGCAAGGATGTAGGCTCAGAGAGAGGGAGGCAAGGGCGAGGGCTAAGAGCAACAAGAGGCGGAGAGGAGTGGAGACTACTAGAAGAAAGAGAGAGGTGGAGAGAATTGTCAAAAGAAAGGGAGAGGCAGACTAGAGCCATGTGAAAATGAGGGAGAGAGGATGCCATGATAAAGAGAGAGGGAGACATGAAGGAGAAAAGGAAGGAGAGAGGATGGAGGCATTGCAAGTGAGAAAAGGAAGGAGAGGGGGCATTGCACCACCAGAGAGAGAGAGAGAGTTAAGAGAGAGGTGGTACCAGGGGAAGGTGTCGTGAGTGAGAAAAGGAAGGAGAGGGGGTGTTGCACCACTAGAGAGTGGGGGGAGAGAGAGAGAGAGGGGCCGAGGGTAAGAGAGCTAAGAGAGAGGAGGTATCGGGGGAAGGCACCGCATT
Organism: Musa balbisiana; assembly: GCA_004837865.1. Taxonomy (NCBI): domain Eukaryota; kingdom Viridiplantae; phylum Streptophyta; class Magnoliopsida; order Zingiberales; family Musaceae; genus Musa; species Musa balbisiana. Next base: position 29,957,540 of record CM017190.1, on the reverse strand, counting down.
GAGAGGAGGTACCAGAGGAAGAGGAAGAGCCTGTTAGAGGAAGACACTATCGTCGTCGTTCGCCAATGGAGAGGAAGACAGTTGCTATTCACCAAGAAAAATGCTATAGTCGTTGGAGAAGAAGGCCTGCTGTGCAAGGGTGGGTTTTGGTTTGAAGGGGGGGGGGGGGTGGTGGTGGGGAGGATGGGTTTGGGTTTAGATGCGCAGGGTCAATGTGTGTTGACAGTGTTTCATCTAGTTCAATCGAATTAGAATCATTCACAATTGACTTGACCCAACTAAATTTAAATCAGGCGGGTGCTTGGCCCGCCCAACTCTTGGGCCCTCATTGAAGTCGCTCGCCGGCCCACTTACCGGGCGCTTGGGCCTCGCCTCTCCTGGGCGCCTAGGCAAGCACTTGAGGGTCCCGTGACTTCACTGATAGGCACTGCCCCCTACTTTGTCGGTTATGTGTGAAGTGAATGCTTCACATGGTTTGGTCCATATAAAACACAACTGAAAATTTTGAACATCTAATTAGTGATAATGAATATATTAAAAAAAGGATCTTTTTAGTATAGATGTCTTAATTGATTCTTTCACTAGGCATGTTAGTATTTCATATGGAAACTCATACCCCGGATATACAAATTCATTTTATGTGGACTCTAAGCAGTAACTTCCTGACATGAACCATGCAACTTGACTTTTTGTTGTTATGAGGGATGTTGCTCCTCAGTTACTAACATCAATGGATATAGCATTGCCATTTTTTTGGCTTCATCTGTTCTAAGTTTTCCTGTGTGCATAATTCTCTTCACTTTTTCCCTGCATCTTCTTATGCATGTTAGTTACATTGGTTTTGTGCATAGGTACTTGCAATGTTGGCATCAAGAGTATCATGAATACATTTCACTATCCTGAGCATTGGGCACAAGCACACACAGTTTGTTCTTCTTGAAAGATAACTGAGTATGATCTTTTTAAATGTTGTTATTCTATGCAGTATATCACATTTGATTCTTCAAGTTGGTTTGCATTAGATATTAGGTTGTCTCTGCAACATCTAAGAGCCTTCTTTTAACTTCCATCTTTTTGTTAGTCTGTGCCATATGGATGGAACAGCATGTGTTTATGGACATATGCAAACATAGTTGTATATATGTATATGTATGGGAGAGAGGTTAAGTTATAATCCTTTTTATATGATTTGGGTCTCGATCCAACTGACTAAATTACTTTAGTTTACCAAACATGTGACATGAGAAGATCTTGCATGTTCATGGTACTAACACGATATACAATAGTGCATGAAAACATTGATCAAAACCAAGATTTCAAGTTCTAGTCATGCCAAGCCATGCTGAGACTTCCATGTCAGTTTTGGATTTTATTCTGCCAATTCTTGACAATTTTTGTTTGATACAATTCCAAATCATATCATGCCGATGACATACCAAAACCCCAAACCTTGATCAAGTCTTTTTTAATTAATCTTCTAGACTATTGGTCTTTATATAAATATTATTAGATGTATAGTAGGTGCTGAAGTGATCTGGTTATGTGTAACTTTACTTTTGGTGCTACAAAGTCTTTTCTTGTTTATACACTGCTGGTTTGTAAAGTGGAATTCTGTGTTTCACTGTCTAACTGTGTCATATTTAATCCTTTTAACTTCTTAATTTTAAGTTGCTCATCATTGTGCAACATCTGGATAAGGCATGCTGTTGATGTGAATGAAATATTGTCTATGTTTCATTCATTTTTCAGTTGGCTTCATGTATAACTAATTCATATCACTATGCAATTCTTTACTGAATAGTGAGCAGATGCTTGTTTCTCATTATTCAGGTTGGAATTGGAGAAGGTGTTTCTCCGTCTGCTGCGACCGACCTAATTGCCAGGCAAGGTTTTTAAGAAAACGAGGCCTGTTTTCTGAATTTAGCATAAACATTTAATCTTTAAAGGTCTCAGACGGATATTTAGGTGGTGACTTTGATGTGATAAATATTATGTGGGCACCACACTAGCATAAAACTGGTGACAAACTGGCATGTTGCATGGGTAATGCCACTATATGTGCGACTATATACCATCTGTAATGCTTGTGCTAATACATGGCATGACCTGACGTGTGCAGCACATTTTAAAATGCTCCATGTGCCATGAATAATCTCATAATGATGATCGCCAGCCTTTAACCAAAATATCTCACATGCTCATTTGGCAAATGCATAATGCAAGTAAATCATGTTTCAGATCTCACAGAAGGCAACATGGATAATAAATATTCGTTGTGAAAGGACCTCCAACTATGTCCATAAAAGAAAGGAGGGGGATGGTTTTTATTTAAATGGCACACTGTTGATTCTAATAGTATGTACTTAGATTTTCTATCCACCATACCACAGAAAAACTTGTATACTTTTATGCACCTTAGAATTTAAATAAGAGGCAGATGCATTGTGGCATTTTTTGGATTCTTTAAAAATTATTTAACATTCTGTTGGGATGTTGTCTTATGAAGTTGATAACAATTTCATTCTGTTCCCAACGATGGAACTTAATTAGATCAGATTTCTGCAATTTTCCATAACAATGTTTTCTTATCTGCTTGTAAGTTTTTCTTTGTGTATACCATTGCACATCTTCTGATATACTTCCATTCCCATTTTTCAGTAAGTTCATATAAATCAAACTTTGGACTTATACAGGACTATTCCATTGCAAGAGCGGTCAAGAGCTGTTGCAGTTGTTTTTGGTGGTCTGAGTGTAGGAAGCATTCTGGTCTGGGGTATGTCTGTGAACTTGGTAGTTCAGCACTTTCTATAAATATAGAATGTTACATGGACCACATATAACATGGCCACACAATCTTATGCGGAGCAGTCGTATGACCTCATGTGCATATGTGGCACAATAACTGCTGCATAGACCATATCTTATAATACTGTCCTTAATAAATATTAAATATCACAATTGCCATCAACTATGGACAGTTGATGGATAGAAAAATTGCTCACTTAATTAGGTACATGACTTTTGCTTGCATTTGTGATTCACCATCTTTTAATCTCAGTTACCACTTCTATAAATATAGAATGTTACATGGACCACATATAACATGGCCACACAATCTTATGCGGAGCAGTCGTATGACCTCATGTGCATATGTGGCACAATAACTGCTGCATAGACCATATCTTATAATACTGTCCTTAATAAATATTAAATATCACAATTGCCATCAACTATGGACAGTTGATGGATTCTTTAAAAATTATTTAACATTCTGTTGGGATGTTGTCTTATGAAGTTGATAACAATTTCATTCTGTTCCCAACGATGGAACTTAATTAGATCAGATTTCTGCAATTTTCCATAACAATGTTTTCTTATCTGCTTGTAAGTTTTTCTTTGTGTATACCATTGCACATCTTCTGATATACTTCCATTCCCATTTTTCAGTAAGTTCATATAAATCAAACTTTGGACTTATACAGGACTATTCCATTGCAAGAGCGGTCAAGAGCTGTTGCAGTTGTTTTTGGTGGTCTGAGTGTAGGAAGCATTCTGGGGTATGTCTGTGAACTTGGTAGTTCAGCACTTTCTATAAATATAGAATGTTACATGGACCACATATAACATGGCCACACAATCTTATGCGGAGCAGTCGTATGACCTCATGTGCATATGTGGCACAATAACTGCTGCATAGACCATATCTTATAATACTGTCCTTAATAAATATTAAATATCACAATTGCCATCAACTATGGACAGTTGATGGATAGAAAAATTGCTCACTTAATTAGGTACATGACTTTTGCTTGCATTTGTGATTCACCATCTTTTTAATCTCAGTTACCACTTCTATTAAATATCTCATTTGCATCCATAGGAGTAGGTTATTGGTTTGTTCCACTGTTCAAACATTAATTTTTCTCTTTATCTAAACTTTGCAGGCTTCTCTTGGCTCCTCCAGTAATCCAGAATTTTGGTTGGGAGTCTGTCTTTTATTTTTTTGGTTTTCTTGGGATTCTTTGGTGAGTAAAACTTCACTGAAAGTGTTGTTAATTATACTTCTCTTCCTTCTAAACTTCATATGATTTTTACTCTTTGTAGTTTAGATTCAAGCAAAAAATTGATGTAGTCCATGTTTTGTCAAGGGTATTGAGTCTATCAGGATTCTTAAAGTATTGAATTGCACAGTGCTTTGGATCTTAATTTCATTTTCTTTCTTGATGTAGGTGCTTGGGATTTGAGTTTATCAAAGATGGCCAATCATTATTTCGTCATGAGGATATTTTTGGTAAGTCCTTATCTAATTTTTTCGTGTTAGGTTCTGTTAGTTTTAACATCTATTCATTCAAATGTATGTTTGTTTTTCTTACACAGCTGTTTCACCATTTTTGCATGAAGTTGAGCACATGTTCATAATATTATAGCATTTCTTACTCCTGGGTTTGTCATTATGACCTAAGTGTTGAAATCAAGTCATAATGTCTCATGATGTGCAGAGTTTTATTGTGCTGTTGATCTTGATCATTTGCTTTTGTTGAATGCATCACTTTTAAATAAAAATCCATTTATCTCATTATTCTGAACAATGTTAAACTATTCACAGATCTGTTAAATTATAGGATCAACATTGAAAATTTGGTTGTTTTTTTGTTATTATTTGTTTGTGGATTAGAAATCAGGGTTTCAGATACGGGCTGGCATGTAACAATATTTACTTATTTGACCAAGAAGATGTATTGGGACATATAGGTCAGTATTGTTTGATTTTTACTTTTTTATTATGTTTCTAATGTTCACAGTAGGTAAAGTTTGGTATTACCCTGTATAGTACGATAACAATTCGAATGTTTATCAAAACTGGTATTAGATCAAGAATTAAATCCTTATTAGGTATAGTTCCTTTTGACTACATTCACTTATGTTGTCTTATATTCTAAAAAGCTTACCTTTTAGAGCTGCATTTTCCAAGATAGACTTTTAAACAACAAAAATCAATTTTTTGTAGCAACTCATGTGCCAGCTGTAACTGTTGGAATAGAGGCATGATGATCGGTACAGCAAGGCATTTTGTGTTCGAGATGGATATTGGCACACGACCAATGCCTTGAAATTCCAAGATAGACTTTTAAACAACAAAAATTCATTTTTTTGTAGCAACTCATGTGCCAGCTGTCACCAACTGTTGGAATAGAGGCATGCTGATCAGTACAGCAAGGCATTTTGTGTTGGATATTGGCATGCGACCAATGCCTTGAAATGACAATTCTTGATTGAACTCAAGGGGACCAGTTTCACCAGGACTAGTACATATTGACCAGTATTTACCGGTTTGGGCATGAACTGAGATTTTTACCACTCTTATCGGTTGATCTGGTCTTTTCTTTCTTTTTTTCTTAAAAAGGGAAGCAGCCTTGCGATCTGCTCTTCATGGTTCCCCAGCCCCCTTGTTGTCTCTAGCAGACTATCCATTCTACTCTCAGCCCCTTGTCCAGTGCCACCAGACCACTTGCTGTTGTAGGCCCGCCTGATCTCCCAGTAATTTTCTTCCTCCTCTGCTTCCTCTTCTCCTCCCCCTCCTGCTCCCATGGCATGCGGTCTGTTCATATGTGCGACTTAAGTGCTATTGTTTAGCTAATTATCGACCTGTTCAGCAGCTTAAGTGCATAACCTTTTAAGTCACTACATCTTCTACAGCTCTTTATTTCAATTAATACAACTCTTTGGTTTTGTATAAGTTAACAGAAGAATTATTATGTTTTTTAGGCTCTGGTGAAAATCTGTTCCGTATCAGTAACTTTTTCTCGGCATCATCCTATGAAAATTACTCATGGAATGATTCCTTCAAAGAATTGGGTGATTCACTTAAGGTATGACTCTTCTTCCAGCAAGTTGTTTTTGAAGAAGTATAGTTTCACGCGTTTACAGATGCCAACCTCATGCTTGATTTTTGCCTTTATGAGCCATGCACATCCTCTTAGCATTGTTTGTGGACATTATCATTGGTCTGTTAAAAATGAACTTAGTTCTGTTTTAGAAAAATGAATTTGTACTTTGATAACTACTTTGAGTAAAATTAATCACAAAAAAAGAGTATCCAAATTACATAATTAAACTATGTTAGCAACTAGTTACAAAGCATAAATATAAAAATCATATGTCACACAAGAAGTACATGCCAAATAGCATGCTATATGTTTAGATGCTTGGCTTCAATGTTGGACCTTTCTAGTGTTTAGTCTGTTGAAATTATAGTTCGCTTCAAGAGTATATTTTACAAAAAAAAAAGCTCAACCTACCTTAATTTTCTTGTAATTACAAAGATCCTTTTATTATTAAATAGTAAGTTGCAAATAATCTTCAGTTTCATCTATGCTTGACGTCATTAAATGACTGTATATGTAAATATCACTTGAAGGTGTAAGGTATTGTTTCACTTTCATATGCCAAGACACATGAGTTGGTCCACTTTTTTGCCTTTCTTTTGTTGTCTCAGGTTTTTTTCCCCTTTCTTCTATTGCTTTAAACTTTTTAGTTTTTGAATTTTTGAATTTATCATGACATCGATATTTGGCTGAAGGGTCAAGATGTATAAGCTGTTGTTTGTAATGAACAGGATGTACCATGGAAGGCATTTTTCAAAAGTGAGGCAGTGTGGGCAATGATATATGCTCATTTTTGTGGAAGCTGGGGACACTATACTTGTCTATCCTGGTTGCCAACTTACTTTAGGTATTTCATTATTTTCTTTTTTAGATCTGATTCCATACATATGCATATTAGATAGCTTTGTCATGATGTTAGTTAATAGTTAATACTTAATACCATCATTAACCTTGTATTTTATGCATGGATGTAAGTCTATTATGTAATCTTCAACTGATGATCCTATGCTCTTCTTGAACTTCATGTGTTTATAGCTCTTTTGAAATGGTTATGGTGACATGAAAATAGTTCATATCATATTCAGGGCATATCTGAGTCTAGATGTGTCAAAATTCATTAACTATCAGCCGAAATAAAGCACATTTAGATCAATGCATATGTTATCCAACCAACCTAAATGAATTGTTGGAGAGAGGGGAGGGAGGACCATTTCAAATTTTAACTAGTCACAGATTCTAGTATTTTATGTGGGTGATGGAGTACAGAATTTTTAAACAGTCAGTTAGCTTTTATTCATGCATTTTTCAAACTGAACTTGGGTAAAGTGCTGACAGTATATCGACCTTGATTTAAAAAACTAAAGAAAATTGCAACAAGTACATTGTAAATGGTTTTGGTAGCCCATTGGCTGTGCACAACCCCGTTGCAAACTTATTTTTAGTTTGTTCTAATTACCCATTACTGATGAGCTTATAAATATCTAATTTTACCAATTATTTCAAGCAGATTTGTGCATCTTGGTTTTCCTATTAGAAATTGACTGCTTCCCAAGTACTCCGTTTACATCTTTCCTCAACATACTATTTTTACATCTCACCTCTATGTACTAATATCTTTTTTCTATACCATGCTCTAATATTTAACATTCAGGCCATTGCGCATTTAGTTTTTTAGAAATTGCATCCAAACATTTTGATCATATCAACCTTCTTATAGGATTCACATGTGAAAACAATATTGAGTAAAGAATCTTCTTCAATTTGAATAATTCAAGAATGAACATAGTTATATCTTTCCATTTGCTGTATGCAGCATGTTCTATCCCTTCTTTCTACATTGTAATTTATATTAAAATTGGAACTTGGCGGTTAGCTTGGAAATACAGCCTTGTCAAAGACCTGGTTGCTTCAGGGTAAAATGACTTAGGTGATGATATAAATTGCCACGTTGAATGATGATGAATATATAAAAAAGAGAAAAAAATGGTGATGATAATTGAACAATTCCACAGAATTAGAAAGCTAGTATCAGGTTTATTAAAGAGCAAGTATTGAATTTAGTTCACGCAACATTCTAAAGCCATCAATACATTATGTATGCTAATGCCTCAAAGACTATGGTGCATTAAATCAGAATTCTTACTTGGATACTACATTCTTGTAAAAAATTTTTCTTCGTAGATATATAATTCTTTGGGCATGCTCTCTGTGTTTACTAATTTTTTCAGTTTCACTTGATACAGTGAGGAGCTGGACTTAAATTTGACAGAAGCTGCATGGGTAAATATTTAATCATTTTGTTTCATTTAATTTCTTCCTGGGGATTTAGATGGGAAACATATATTAGTACATATTGAATATTAGGGTATATTGAAGTTAACAATGGCTAAGATAAATTGATGAATCACTAATGTTACTTTTCTTTATTCTGGATTATACTGATATGGTATCGGTCATCCTATTTCTCTTATGCAATCTAAACTGATGGTGACCCTATGAAGATGACGAAGTGATTTGATTAATTGGCTAGTGAAGATTAAAACACTTAAGGGAATTTGTAGGCTGCAATATCTTATTTACATGTAATACTTCTCAACTGTTAGTACAGATAATAGTGTCCCTGGTTTTTGGCTGTGATTAGACTACTGCAAGAAACTTGATGTCTTTATGATACAGTAATTTCTTTTTTCATAATGCATTCATACTGTTATACTTGAGTTTAATTTTAACTGTTATACTTGTCATTTAACCCTTTTTTTTGCTACTATATGAAAATAATTACTTTCTATATAAATTCTTTTTCTCTACATCGTGTATAATGACATACGTGAATGTATGAATATTTACACAAAGTAGGACGTGGACAAACATTTTCAGTCATTTAATTAATAGAACATATTTCCCTTGATTTTGATAAATCACAAAGAAATTGGCACTTTATAACATTAGTTAATTTTAATAGCTTCTGTGGAATGAAGCAATTGTCGTGTTACACTAATAAATAACATCAGTGATGCATGTGAATAGCACATGCAAGGTGCACGTAACTAGCTGTTTGTTTGATTGTCTTGACTTATTGAAATACATGCATTAAATGGGACTAAGAGATGTGCTACTGATATAACTTGAGACTTAAGATAAAAGGGTCAAAGAGTTCCATCCCAGAAACTTTTTTCCTCCATGGCACTCACAACCCTGCTATATGAAGCCTATAAGGCAGGTCAAATCTACATGTTGTGTGTGCCCCACATGACAGGATTCTGAGAGATCAATGGGATTGAAACTAATATCTAGATTTTTTTATTGTGATAGATATGTAGTTTGCTAGGAAACAATGTGGAACAGGTTAGGTTCTTGCATTTAACATGCAAATATTCCACACAAAACGCTTTCATATGTTGGGAAGAAATTTCACTAATTTTGCCATATTAAGGGGAACCAATATTAATTTCCCAAAAAACTCTTGTTTTTCAATGATTTATCAATTTGTGGAATATTTTTGGGATTCTGAACTCTTGCTTTTGTCTGATAATTGGCAAACGGTAAACTTATGACTTTATCTGGATCCACACACATATTTTTGGTTTTTTATCTCATTGTATTTGCACAAAGCCCATATTACAATTTTTTGCTATTTGACAAGCATCATTATGTATCAGGATTTCTCCTTTTTCCATATTTTCATGATACAGTAGCTGTAGTTCATTGGTTGGATGGCACCAACTTTTACCTGAGCTTGGATGATACTGTAGATTATATAATAAATGATAACACTTGTCTTCTACAGGTTTCAATCCTCCCTTCTTTGGGTTCAATTCTTATTACCTCCTTGGCAGCACCTCTCGCTGACAACTTAATCTCTAATGGAGTTGAGACTACAAGGGTAAAAGTGCATATCCCATGTGCTTTGGGCTTTTATATACAGAAAGCATCCATGTCATTATCACTTGTTTGAAATTTGACCTTTCTCTCTAGTCCAATATTTACCTATTTTAGAGTTCTCTTTTTCTTACAATTTATATCTCTCGATGTGTCATCATATGTAATTATTATTCCTTAATTTTTTTATCTGTACTCATCCTTTCAAAATCTTGAATGTGGTAATTTTCTCATATATTACAATAATTCAATCAATAGATGAAACATCAGATGTCATACATATCTGCCAGCTGGTTATATAGAGCCAATTTTAACATGAAGTCGCCATCATTGATAGATATGTTTTAAAAATTTGAAGAACTGTTTTCTAAAGTTTTTAGTTTCCTCATTGAACAAGCATTATTGAGTAATTTTCAAAGGAAAAACAGCTGTTCCTAGAATTTTATGCACAAGCAAATACTTGGGATGGTAAAACTCAGACATAGCTTTCAGCAAACTGAAGATTAATTGTCTCAAGTTTTAAACTCTCTGCTTTGGTGATCTTAACATGACTAGTGATTCAATTCTGAAGTTGATCATATTGAATGACAGTTTCTTCCAAATCTACAAAATTCTAATTATTCATTTTGAACATGTAGGTGCGAAAAATTTGCCAAACGATTGCCTTTATGTCTCCTGCAATTTGCATGACACTTTCCTCTTTGGATCTAGGATTGCCACCTTGGGAAGTTGTAGCTATTCTTACCAGTGGTTTGGCACTTTCAAGCTTTGCCTTGTCTGGTACATTTTTGGATTTTGCTTCTTTATATTTCTGCTCCAAGATATACTCAAATGAATTTCACACACATCTTTCTGCTGGTGCAGGACTTTATTGTACCCATCAAGATATTTCTCCCAAGTATGCAAGTATACTTCTGGTATGGCTTCCTGGTTTGCTTTGTTGAATTTTCACCATCATTTCTGACTGATAATTGATTGTCTACTTTCTAGACCACCTTTCTTATCCTTAAATCATCAACATGCAAAATATCATCACCACATCCTGATTAAAATTGAAGAAAAATAATTAAGGAAATACCATAATCCTATAACAAGCCATAATCTGTTTGGGTGCTACAAGGATCTTTTTCCACCATAATTGGTAGAGATCCTTGTCCATAAGATGTAACAAAGTTCCACACTGGTCATCAGCTGCCTAACACAATCCTCCTTTATCTGGCTTGAGACCACCAGTGGGTTTAGCAAGAAGCAGGCATAGGCAGAGAAAGGAAATGCTATATTCTCCATTCTAAATCTCACCTAGAGTTACTCTTTTCTGGGTTCCACTAAGCAGTTCTGGTGTTCTTAGGTTCTTTTGTCTCTTTTCCCTTGGACCTTCATTCAAATATAAATCTCCATATTTCATAATATTCTGAGCAAGATTATAAACCATATAAGCAAGTCATTTTTTTCTGGACACAGGGTATCACAAACACAGTTGGGGCGGTACCTGGAATCGTTGGTGTAGCACTTACGGGAAATCTTCTTGATTCAACCCACTCTTGGAGCGTAAGTTAGCTGAGTCAAGTTCGTTTATTCTTCCTAGTCGTAGTATATTCTCCCTGTACTATCTGGGCTAATTAATAATATCGTTCTTTCTGTAGTTAGCATTATTTGCTCCATCCATCTTCTTCTATTTGACGGGCACCGTCGTATGGCTAACATTTGCCAGTAGCAAGCCACAGAACTTCTCCGAATAAGGTGTGTGATTTTGTATTAATGGGTGGAACCACACTCGGGTCAGATAACCCAAGGGATGTATTCAAATGGGGAGATCTCCACGATACTTGTTCTCTAAATCAACTTACCAGTTCCGAAGGTCGTTGGAACTTAGAAATCAGTAAGATCTGAATACCTGATGTAGGCTGTTAGCTACAAAGAAGAATTGACCAATTGGAAGTGAAATTGAAGAAAAAGCGAGGTCGTATGTTATTACCGGTATCAGTTTGTACGATCTATCTATAGGTTGTAACATACAAATTTTGTATATACTAATTAAGACTTGCTTCTGTTGTTTATAAACACTGGTTATGAAGAGTTCAACTTTGTTCAACCGATGCTCATTGCTGTCGACGACGACACTATGCAATCTGACCAGCAGTATCCTATTGCAATATTAACACTATCTGCATATAGCAATTTTAAACTTGGAGAATCTCTCACCAACATAAAGATGTCGTCAGGCTGCTGTTCAGGTAGTCTTAATTTGAAGTGTGCTTTGCCTCCTCCAGGTTAAGAATATGTATAATACTGAAAAATGCGAGAAGGCTTCAACATATCCGTCGTGCATTAGCAGTATGATATCTAAAGATTAAAACACACAAAATGATAAACTCTTTTTAAGTACATACACAGGAGAAGTCATCCCTCTCGATCTAATCTATGAGGACCCACTCCATAATGCTACTGTCTAACCAGCACCAGCCAAAATGAAACAAATCCTGAGGACCGGATGCAACAACCACTGCCTCACTTCCTCCTCTTCCTATTCCTCGTCCTCATCATCGTCTTTTTGTTCCTGGTCATCATCTTCGTCATCCTCTTCCTCACTAACTCTTTCACCATTGGCCTCAGGATCATCGTCTTCATCTCTTTCATTGTCATCCTCCTCCCCAGAGAGGTCATCTTCGCCTCCATCATCACCTTGATCATCTCCATCCTCATCATTATCGTCCGAGACACTATCGTCCTTGTTCTCTGGTACAGCTTCATGTTTGCTTCGTTGACATATCCTTCAAAAGAAGCAGCACGTCAAAAAAGCGTCAAACAATTTTTTTTGTCTCAATTATAGTAGCAAACTAGCTGGTTGGTTCAGTAACAAAGACCTCAGTGACAAACATATACCCACCAGGAACTGGTCAAAACATATAAATTCTTTGACTTTTAACTAAGTACACAGAAGATAAGGATAGAACGGTCATACTCATAAATGACTTCAAGTCCTTCACCCAATGGCCCAATTTGACTTGATAAAGATCCCATCTAATTCAAGTTGAGTTTTTAGTGACAACGAAAGTAGGAAGTCGTATCATAAAAACATGGAATTCACATATGAATGAACAAAAAATTCCATTTTGCTGATCATTTGATTGGACTGAACAGACGGGGTAGAACAGACAGCAAAACAGGATATTTTCAGAAATCTTCGGGCATTAGACAAAAGACTGAAATGCAAACACTGATCATAAATGTATTTAGTAAAGGAGGCAGAACAAAGTTACAATGATTTAGTAGAACCAACAAATGGAGAAAAGAGAGGAAACAAAAGTCAGGCAAAATAACAAAATGAGAGTAAGAAGAGATCTAGAAATTCCAAGCAAAAATAATGACCATATATAGCATTCTCTTCATTTCAATCATTGACATATATAGACTGGCTTGAGTATTGCATGACACATTGGTGCAGATATAGATATTGGATGCATGAAATAGCAAAGCATTAGAGCTTTATAAACAAATAAAGGAAAAATCCATAAATAGTATGCACAGGATTGTAAAAGTGCACACAATCCATTCCACATCACCAAGTTTTCTTCTTTTCTTGACAGAGATGAAGCATCTTCAGATGGAGAACAGACAAAAGGTGTGTTGGTTTAGATGTCATTACCATGGCATGGAGCAGGTGAAACTTCGTTCTAAATCCTCATGATAAATTCCTCAAACATACTGAGAACATGACCTCTCCAAAAGAACTTAATGATGAGAAGCAGCAGACTAATGTTTCTGCAAGAGAAAAAAAAGGTTGTGTTGAAGTTCTTTTCTCCGAGGCAGTCAATCATCAGGATCTTCTTCCACATGGCAAACAAGGAAACGATTAGTGTTGCTTGTAGCCAGAAACAAGAAGCTCTTGCAGAAGAACGAAGGTGACAAGGCAAAGTGCAGGCATAAAACTTACTGTTCAGGTCGAGTGGCAATCATTGTCATGAAAGCCATGCGGCTTAGATTACCAGAAACAGTGATGAAAGCTTCACACGATCATATCCCATGCATCAGTAATTATCGTTACCAACGCAAGATCAATCACATCATTTTCGACCGGTTCAGAAATTGGTTCAGTTCTTCATTGCTGGAGGCGCCACACAACACTGCTGGTTTGAGAGAGCCAAAGAAGATGATTTCATTCAGAAAAAGGCAACATGTAGCTTTGACTGTTCCTCCACATGGCATGCCCATCCAAACCTGTCATGGATTCACGGGATGGCAGGAAGAAACCATGGCTATGAGAAGCATCCGACATGAGTGTTCTGCCTCTGCCTTTGTCCCTTTCATCAACTCCACACTCTGAATTCCATATGGCGAGAAGACCCACAGCGTCTCCTTTTTCCATGCCGTGATTGCAGCTTCAATCTCAGTCCAGTCCGCACTCCGCTTTTGGCACCATTCAACTTCATACTCCCACCACCTTTCGAGTGTTCTCCTCCGCACTCGCATCACTTTCAGTGTGTGGGTGGGTGGCAAGAGTCTGGTAAATGTCCACACCAGCAGAGAAAAGAAACCGGCCTCTTTGCTGCTTGCACATGGTAGAGAAAGGTCAAGTAACTTTTCCTTCCACACATCTTCCTGCCATACGTGATCCACTGCAGCACCGGGATTGACAATCTCATCACCATGGCAACTGGACATCACTAGAGTTAATAGGTGTGTTGATCAGCATCCCAATCCATCATCTGTGAGATGATAGATGACTGCACTGTTATTATGATAGACCAGTTGCAGATCTGAACACAGTATCTAATCCTCGATGTTGGCAGTTTTCTCTGGCGTTGCTGCTATTCTTCATGCCAAAGAAAGCCACATGAAGAGATTCCAATTCCCATGCCTTCATTGATGGGTCATACTGCCACCTACTCCTTGTGACATGCATCCTCTGCTTCCATAACATGTGAAATCGGAAAGAAGCCAAATGGAGTGAGCCCTCCACCCTTCATCTTCCTCCATATAAAGCCAGTGGCAAGCAGACCAGTCTAAGCCGGAGCACAGAATCATGGACTGGTACTCCTGGTTATCCAACTCCAGCCTTGAGCCGTACCTTGTTTACGAGTATGGGCTCCTGTTGACGAACAACGAGCTCGAGGAGGAGGACATAGCATACTTCGACCATTCCTTCCTCCAGAGCATGGGCATCGCCATAGCCAAGCACAGGTTGGAGATCCTCAAACTCACCAAGAAGGACAGGAGGGTGCCTCCACTTCCTGTCGCCAAGCTCGTCGCAGCGATCAGGCAGTCCAAGAATTGTCTCGCCAGGTACCTCCGCACGCTGTCGCGTGCCAAGAGTCCGGCGATCTTGGTCGTCCCAACGACTCCATACGGCGACCGCTGGGGAGGGGCCATGTTGAGGAGGCAGACGAAGCTGGCGCTTTTGAAGCAGGGTAGGCTGATGATCACCGACCGTGGCATGAGCATCGCTCGTGTGCCTTCTCCATCCCACAGCGCTAGCCCGATGTTTCGCAGTCACCACGACCAACGCAATGTTGCAGCTGCTGCCGACGACGATGGGTACTGGGAGACTGCAGTTGGAGACATGAGGTGGGACGCCATGTTTCAGAACTTGAAGCCCACATAAGAACTGGTATGCTGCATGTGACCTTTCTCATGCTGTAATCAAATCAGGAGACTCCATGATCTTGCGAGGCTTGTGAGTTCGATCCACCATTCCTGGTGGAGAAGAGTATATTTCTTTCCACAGCTGAAGTCATGATGAGAACCAATAGATGTTAACCACTGAAGTAAGATACTAATATCAATCTGTTCTCAGGGCAAACATATTCTGCATTCAACTCGATCATTCATAATTAATCAGTTCATAGTAATTCATTGGAAAGGGAAAAAAAACACTTCCTGAGTCTTCTTCAACACAGATATCATCTGATTGAGTGACCCTCAACAAAACTTTGATTCATATAATGAATGCAGATTGGTGTATGTGCAGAAGTCCTGTGTTCTCCCAACCTCTGATACTACACCACCAGATACAATATTGTGCCTGCTCTGCAGAGTACAAGCCATGTGATTGTGAGGCCTACCCTGATGGATGTTCAATATCAATGGTTTTTGTCTGCTACTGTACATTCTGTATCCACTCTCAAACCAATAAACCTTCCATGATCCAGCAACTATACATTCTATATTCTTCTGGCTTTTGGCCATTCATCTCCCATATCTTATAGACATCACTGACTCATGGAATAGACAAGGAGGCCATTGGATCTCTCTCCTCTTTGTTTGCATCTATGAAAATCCAATGGGCTGTCCATGTTTACTGCCATATTTAAGACACATAAGATATAAGAAACATAGAACATTAGCAAGATGGGAGGGGACAGAGTTATCATTGGTGGCTGTGGATGGAAACATATGCAAGAACATATGAACATGAAGTAAGAAAAAGACGTTCCATTGTTTGTGCTTAAGATTAGATTAGCAAATGTGATGGTATTCTAAGATTTTACTTCATTTCTTCAGACAGGCTACTGGCTATTTTTAGGTTTAAGAATACAGAATAGAGTTTCAGCAAGATCTTTGACTGCAAGCTATATAAAGCCTTTTTCTACAGAAACAACTCCAATTTATAATCTCCATCATGCACATAAATTACACTGACAGGCTGTGGAAAATGATGTCAAAAGGATTGTGATCATCATGCATTCCTAAATAGCTCACGAAAGAACACAATGATTAATGCATACCAAGGAAACTCACTGATTAATTTCCATTTTTCGGATGCAGGATGCACAAATATTAAAGCATGCCACTGATTGATTTCCTGATCTCCTGTGAAGCAAATTTGTCAAGCCACTCTGTGGATACCAAAATTAAAATATTTCTAAAAAAGAAAAAAATATTTGCCCGTACCGATCCAATGACACGTGGCCGCTTATAGATACCATCCAAAACCGCGACGCTAACACGTCACACCGCTCGCCCACCGCTTTCCGGCCCATGCTTGCCTAGTCCTCCCTGGGTTTACTCAAACGCGGCCCGGTTTACGAACTCAAAACCGGTCCGATCAAAATATTTCTCGATAAAAGCACAAAGCGTTAGTCTTATTTACCATCTTTGCCACCGGCTCTTGTGCTCGTGTATATGTGGCGGACGGAAGGAGCCTTAGGTTTGGCCGAGATAGCAGTTGTTCCCAGAACTCTCCGTCTCAACCGTTGATGGCGGCGACGAGTTATCGAGGGAGATGCGGCGGGGGCCGTGACCACACCCACTCCTCATCTCTCCGGCGATCGATCTCGCCGTCCGGTGGTCTGCGCTGCCGCTCCGCTTCCGCCTTCGCTTCCTCCTCCGCATCCGCCTTCTCCCCCTCCTCACCCCGTTCGAGCGCTTTGCTCCACCGCTCCGCTTCCCCGACCTGGGTCATCTTCGCCGGGCCTTCCCCGTCACCGCGGTCGGTCCGATTCGCCGTCGCCTCTTTCCACGGTAACCATAGTCAGCAAAAGCCGGCGAAGCGGCCAGTCGTCGGCTCCAGCGATGGCGGCGGCCAGAGAAGGATGTGCATGTGCTCCCCGACGACTCACCCGGGTTCGTTCCGTTGCAGACTCCACAAGGGCATCGGTGGGCGGGCCACCGCCGTCGCGTCGTCATCCTCCTCGTCGCGTCTATCCGGCTGAACGCACGGCCGTCGGCGATGACGAACTCGCTGGTGCGGATCGGTGCGGTGGAGGGCGAGTGGGTGCGGCGGTCTCTGGCCGCCCTCACCCGTCCCTCCTCCCACCAGCAGCGGCGCGGCGCCGCCTTCGAGCCCCGACCCAGCCGCCTCTCCTTCATGTCCAAGGCCGACGACGACGATCCCCGATGATCCCCGATCTCCAATCTCGAAACAGATTCCCGGTAGATCTTAGCGCTTCGTTTCGTTCCGTTCCCCAGCGACGCTTCAACGAGATGGAAATTGTGGGGGAATATTAAAGGTTAAATAAATATTTTAATTTTCTTTGTTTTGTTTTGTTTATACACATGATGAACCCCGAATGGATCTCCTCCGTCCATTTGTACATACTCTGCTTGCTGCCGTTGATGGCTATAGACGGAAGAGAGGTGTGGTTAAAACGTCATTAAGCTGTTAATTATGTTTTGTGTGCAAATGTTTCAATTGGGAATCGCTAATTATTCTCATTATTCGCCTTCTGCAGCAACGTTAGAGAGAGCTCTTTGTTCGCCTTAATCCCAATTGGGTCCGTAATACTTCTCACCGTCCGACTTAATTATCCGGTAACGTGACGGCTCTTTTATCGCTTATTCCCTGCAGCGTGCAATTTCGTCTATATCGAAAATAATAATAAGAGCTATTTAAAATTTCCGGTAACGTGACAGCTCTTTATTCAGTAGTATATAATAAGAGCTTTATAATTTCATCTATGATGGAGTCATCATGTTGATGGAGTCACTGAGCTGGTTACCCAGTCTTCTATCTCAGAAGCAAACATGAAGAGAGTAATAAATAAGGTGAAGGAAGATCATCAAGTGTCAAAGGATAATCTCACAGAAACAGAATCAAATGAGTGATGGAACGAATAGGATGGGTTTCTTCAACAATATTGCCCAAGAATCCAAATTAAACTCACCAGTTCTGCTACAGAACCAGAGAAGATTCAACTTTCAGATCACCAAAGCATGGCCAGTTGCATACATGCAGTTTTCCAGACTTAAAAGAGAAGCTAGCTGCCCATCGATGGCCAAACTGGATTAGGCTGACATGATACTTGATGTTACAGCAACTACTAACCCATCTCCCAGGTTAAGAAACATATGGGCCAAGAAGAAGAAATAGCATCTGAAGTCGGTATGCTTCGAAGTCCAGTAATGGCTGAGTACAGAGAAATGGTGATGACCATTCGATTCGATGGTGGTCTCTCAGAACAGTGTCACTGTAGGTGACGTTGGAAACCATTTGATGGTCAGCAAAAATCTGGAGAAAATATGTGAATGAATTCAAGTGTTGAATTTCAACGAAGAGATGTAAAAGACCAATGATTTCTGGAACGAAAGAGAAGTTCCGCTTCCACTCGATAACAAGGTCGGAGTAATGGATTGAATCGACCTGATTGATAGAAGACACAGTCGTATGTATGGATCATACACAAAGACTGAAGCTTTCGATGGAGAGCTCATCATGCGCACACGAACACCAAATCAGTACTGTCACGTGAGAGCTGCGGACTAGTGCGTGTGTCTGTGTTCTTGAGAGAGGAAGGATCTCGATGCACACGGGTGCATGCAAGCTGCACATGGTAGGGCTCGGGATTCTGTGGGCTTTCCACCATGAAAGCTGCCATGCTAGGGGATAAGAAAAGCAAACGAGTCAGTCTGACCGAGCTAAGATGCTGGTCAAGACCGACAAAGCGGTGTCCCGAATCACAAAGCCATCAACATCGTCTTCTACTTCCTCTTTCCTTTTCCTCCCTCGTTAGAACCACTTGCTTTCCTATCTGCCATTTATTACACCCATGCATGTGCTCGAGCTACGATCCTGCGATCGAGCTCTTGCAACTTGTAGATCCGCAGATACTTTGGGTTGGAGATAAAAAGAGGAGGTAGAAAGAAACCTACGAACTCTCGGAG
The DNA here is from genome assembly GCA_004837865.1 of Musa balbisiana. Taxonomy (NCBI): domain Eukaryota; kingdom Viridiplantae; phylum Streptophyta; class Magnoliopsida; order Zingiberales; family Musaceae; genus Musa; species Musa balbisiana. Next base: position 29,938,176 of record CM017190.1, on the reverse strand, counting down.
GCTGAGTTCACAACATGCATCTGTCAGATTGATGTACTGAAAGTGCAAGATCATGATGTTGCGGTGTCGGTTCTGCAAACTCAACATTGATGTTTTGACCACCCATATTAAATGCCACTTCTCGCCCTGAGAATAGCTCGAAAGGGGCTTTAGATGCTTGCCGTGGAAAGCCACTCCTCCCCCACCATATTGCCCTGTCTGCATTAGCTACCTTTGACGCTCTTTTTGAGGCTTTTGAATCCTCCGAAAGACCTCAAGATACAATTTTTCTGTAGGATTTAAATACCTCACTCAGTCCAGCAGTGGATCTGCTCGCGGAGAGAGCCCAGGGAAATCCTTGGATCATCATCATCTCCTTGTATAAATGACTTCGAGTTCCGATGGAGAGCTCGACATTAATCTCCCTCTCGTATCGATGTAATCCTAACAGCTGTGGAACGGTTGCATATACTCGTAGAAGACCAAGGCGATGTGGTCGTCAGCTGTTAGGCTCGTATGGCAGGAGCAAAGACATGCGACGCCCTTCACATAAGGCTACAGAGGAGGAATCAAAGCTCCTCGGGCGCGTTTGCGCTCCGGCATTAGTTTAAGATGGTGGAGCTCTCAAGCCAAGGCGAGGTTGGACTCAAAAAGGGAGAAGGGAGGATGGATTGCGAGCACAAAAAACAGCGCCCACGTTCCCCTCACCTCTTTCCGGCTTTGTTTATTCCTCTATGCCAATCCCCACTGCTTCGACAAGATGTAGTGCAGCAGTCCATGATGCAAAGATATATACCTCTTCCTCTTCTGTGACCCTTCATAAGTACTCTCCGCTGCCGCGGCTGTCTCTCCAAGCTCCTCTTGCTGTAGCCATGGTAAGTTCATCTTGTTGTAGCCTTAGGATGTGGTTAAGAGGCTTGTGTTAATGCTGCGGTGCTTAGTCTGGTTTGAATGCTCTCCTACGTTGGCAGGTGATCGGAAAGCCGGCTTGGTTGCAGGCTCTCGATTCAGAAAAGTTCTTCGTGCCTTGTTCTCATCACGAGCACGCGAAGAAGAACGAGAAGAACATTTGCTGCCTCGATTGCTGCACCAGCATATGCCCGCATTGTGTATCGTCGCACCGTTTTCACAGGCTGGTGCAGGTCCGGCGCTACGTTTACCATGATGTTGTGAGACTAGAAGACCTCGAGAAGCTCATCGACTGCTCCAATGTTCAGGTAGGTGGTGGCATTGAAATCGCCGAACAGTGCCGCTACAATTGTTTCTCCGAATTCATGTCGTCTCGATGAATGGTTGTGCAGTCGTATACAATCAACAGCTCCAAGGTGGTGTTCCTGAAGAAGAGGCCTCAGAATCGGCAGTTTAAGGGATCGGGAAACGTTTGCACTTCCTGTGATAGGTGCCTCCAGGAACCCTACATTCACTGTTCTCTGGGCTGTAAGGTAATCCACTGTTCATCGTAACCTTGCTCATTGTCTCAGCAAAGAGTGGAATTCAAATAACACGAGCATGTGCTTGTGGATAGGTGGAGTATGTGTTGAGGCAGAAGAAGGATCTCTCCCCATACTTGAGACCATGTAAGACTCTGCAACTGAGCCCAGACTTCCACATCCCTCACGACGACGATGAGGCCAATGAGACCACCCACTCAACCATTGTGGAAGGCGACGAGCCCATGGCATCCTCGGATTCTGAGAATTTGAGCTTACCCTGCGCCAAGATCATCCACACCAGCAGAAACGGGCGGCGCTACATCTGTTCAAGATCAGCAACAAGTGTCACCGATGAGGAGTACATGACCGCAAACATGAGCAGAAGGAAGAGCATCCCACACCGGTCTCCTTTATGCTAAGAGCCAACAATTTGGCCCGTTCCTTTCTTCTTCTTCTTCTTCTTCTTCCAGTTTGTCTAAGAAATTGAGTTCTTTTTCTCTCATGAAGTTTCAAGCTCTCTATGTACATTATTCCTGTGACTTATATGAAGTCAATTCTTCTACTTCATCAACATGACACCAAATATTATCATAGTAAAAATCTCAAGTTAAGATCTAAAATCACAGAAAAACATATCCAATTTCATGAGGATTTATGTCACAACGGTTGCAACATCTTTTGAAATATTAGGTCAATGAACATTATATATACCTATGACATCTTGATCATGTTAAATCACTTCGACAATTCATCTTCAAAACAAGATCATGTCATGAAAGCACAATCTAATTAGCCAAGGAAAGATCATGTCATGAAGCCTCTGCTTCTCCTCGGATCTTTCTCCAGAGGAAGCTCATGTGTTCGGAAACCAGCTCATGCATCATGAGAACCCATTAGAACAAGTCTGCATGAAACAGACAATGCTGCGTTTTGTCTGTCTGCTTTTGCATATACTAACAGGGGGAAAGATGTGGAATCTCATTAAGCAGTCTCATTAGTTTAAGCTAATGGACACTAATAACCAAGGCATGGTCAGTAATCTCGAGATCATGGTGACATACACCATATTTCTTCTCCTCGAAGAACTCTTACAGTGAGTAAAAAATTGGACTGACTTGTCCTGACCCTTGTGAGCATATGATTCAACACAGCTGGAAAGCTTGGGGAGGAGTACCTGTGTGCATCATCTCCCCAGTTTTTATGTACTTCATACATTAACTCCTGTTATCAAAGCCTGGAGATGTTTGTCACCCTTCCATGATGAAGATTAGAGACAAAGGTATCAGCTTCAGTAAAGGGAAGGCCCACTTTGACTTTGACTGGAATCAGCCAATAACAGTAACTCTTGTGAGCTATTGTTGTTCATCATTTCACTTAAATGTTGAGAGAAGAACATGTCCTGACATCTGAGCTCATGAAATCAGTATCTCTTCTAGTTTATTATCTACAGATGGAAGGCAGGAAGGACTCTCAGCCCTTCTCATCTCTGATATATTCGGTCAAACAACCTAAGTAGGAGCAACTTGTTTTTGAATTTGTGAAGCAGCAACTTGTTTCTTGTTCATGATCTTATCACTCAATAAAACTACATCCATAATAAATATTTGTAGGCATTTTCCTTTTACAGCAGCTGTATAAAGTTTTTAAGGATATATAACCTGTTTCATTAGCAATAATTATAATTGCAATTTTTGATGGCATGATAGATATCTTCCACCAAACTCAGGTGGTTCCTTGTAGATGATGGAGCAAACTTCTTGTTGTTAGTTGTTTGATTATATTCTTTCTTTCTTTTCTGTGTTGATAGTTGAACATCTTTTTCAGGAACACTTGGATGTTAGCTGATCTACTTCTCATATTGTTGATGTTCTCTATGACATTGCATCATTTTCAAGTCTTATTTCTCAATGGTTGATTTTTTAAGATCAAGAACAAGATCACAAATGCAGCTTTAAATGACCAACACTACCATCTGCACACAGGACAAAGTCAAATATTAGCCAGAAAGTGATCTGAAAAGCTATTTCCCATTTCAAATCACTTGAAGAAAAGTTAATATTGAGCTTTCTATTAAGCCTTGTGGATGGCATTGCAAGAATCTTTTCAGTACATTTTGTAGAGTATATTTGGTACATTCCTAAGAATTATAAGTATGTATAATTCAATATGAAATTATAATTCTATTTATAACATTTGTGGAACATATAATATGTTAAAGATATGCATGTGTTATATGTCACAAAAAATAGAAGGCTGCATCTCCTATTTTTCACTCCTTCCCCCCATTTTTCCTGTTTTCTTCCCCCTCCCACTGCAACCCAAATTTGACAAAAAGAAAAGGAAGGAAAAGAAATATCCTAATCAATGGATATAATAAAAAAAATCTGAATATGACAAATGAAAAATCTGGGTGATAGGTCTGCACATTGTGAGTGCTGATACTGCAATCACCAGTTTCCTTGGATTTGAAGCACAGTACAAGAACACTTTTCAGATACATATTGTGATGCCTCCATTGTCCTCTACCAGGAAAACAATGACAAGAAGAAGAATGAACTTATAAATCTCTAGACAACAGTCTCCATTCACAAGTAATTCCTTTGGTCATGCAGAATTTGTGGTGATTATGCAACATGAAATGGAGAATTCATGCCTCTGTTTATTTTTATTTTATAATATAAAAATCTAATGTTGACATTATTTATGAACAAATCAACTGTCTGTGTACACATGTAGTAGAATTCCTATTATTTTTTGCTTTGTCATAATCATAGCTTGACATGTATTCATCTCATTTAGACAGTTTGCCAAGAAGCCTCCAACATCCATCTCCAAGATCACTTTGTTAATCAATTGAGTTTGAACTAACATCCATACTATCACATAAAAGTAGTCAAAGCCACAGAAAATGGTCTGCTCTTCCTGTTTTACAGTCCATGCATGGTGAAAGAGCTAAAAAAATAGTCCATGCATGGTGATGCCCACCTCTTAATAGATTCAAGACCACAGTACACCTACTCCATTCAACCTACACTTCTTCCAAAGTCAAGCTGCATTGTGCGAAGCTAGAAACCTGGAGCATTTCCTGCAACCCTGTCTTAAACTTGTTCATGCTGTGCATGTGTAATGTGTAGAGTCGATGGAGAGAGAGTCTCAGTCCTGCTTTCTCTGAGTAATTATCTTTGACTAATGTTGCTCCTTTGCCGGAGACTTTCAACAGTTCCATCTATGTCTACTTGATCTCCATGTCCCACTCAGTTAAAGCTTGTCTTGTGCCTTGTGTGACTGGCATCATCGAGGAAGAGAAGGTTTCTAGTTGTTGTTTTGTGATCGAAGCTGCATATTATTATGTTGATTATGTATATGAGAATATCTTCAAGAAATTTTCATCTGCTGTTTGGCTTATCATGGATCTTTACAAGACAAGAGAGAGAAAAAATTAGAACCTTTCATCTGAGAGAAGTTGAGCAGATCTAGATTTAACTTAAAATGTGTCAAAAGTAATACAAAAAATCTCTTTTGTAGTTAGTCCTCAGCAGCTACCCCTCCAAACAAAAAAAAAAAAAAAAGGAAAAGAAAAAAAGGGGGAAAAGTGGAGGAAAAATCTAATGATGCTTAGACTTGTGATCTCCAGGCCCATAGTAATCTTCATGAATTCTAGGTATCCTTTGATCGGCTCCTCCTACGTTATCTGTATCAGAGCAATGCCCATTTTCTCTGCACAGAATCAGTGCAGCACCGGTTCCTCTTCTTGTCATGGAAACCTTCTTTTCCTATCATCAAACGCAAGTAAAACCTTTAGAACATGGAATAACAGTAGCAAGGAGTCATCATTAGAGTGATAGCACTACACTTACAGGGAGTTTGTGGTTAGAGCCTCTGTGGTTTTGCCTCTCCGAGTGGATCCCTAAGTAAAGAAGATGGTTAGTTCTGGTGGATAAGAACACCTTCACCTCGGATGAAACTCTTTAACTCAGCGTTAGCTTTACCATGAGCTGTGGATAGCAGCAGTAGTAGCAAGAGGACGAAGACCAGTGTGGAAGAAGACCTCATCCTGAGAAGTCTATCTAAGAGCTAGCTTCAGAAACAAGAGGGAAGACAGAAGAGACTTGAAGCAGTGATGTTGGAACTCTGTGGAGGCATTGATAGGAGCTGTGAGGAGGAGGGATGGTGGTGTCCTTTTAGTTATATACATCGATGGTCTACACAACGACAGCCTTCCTTCCCTGATCAATATTATTATTATTATTATTATTATTATTATTATTATTATTGTTTTGGCCTTCTCATGACACACTCTCGAGGGCTGCTGTCTCCACAAACTGTGGGTGTGGTTGATGTTGCAGGCCTTGAAGTACTCCCAAAGAAACAAATCCTGGAGTTGAATCAATCAGCACTAAATCATTGGTTCCATGATGCCATGGACATGGAAAGCTCACCTGGGGAAGCATGCGGATGGGGAGCAGCAGGAGCGGCACGAGAAGGAACTCGGTGGGGCTCTCAAGCTCATGGTGACAAAAAGGTCGCCACTCAATCCAGCATTCCTGTTCTTTTCCCGCAGCTTGTCCCCGGTTTTCTGGGCAAGCAGGCAGATTAAGTGGAAGCCAACGTTGGCCATGGCAGACATTAATCTCTTAACAAAAACACTACTTGTTCCGTTCCTTGATGTGTGTGTGTGTGTCTCTGAGAGAGAGAGAGAGAGAGAGAGAGAGGGGGAGAGAATGTTCTTCTAATGGTGGAGAAATGCTTTGCGTATCATCCACAGCCAATTTAATGTGGTTAATCAAACCGATAGATCTCCACTAACGAGTGGATAAGATTTGGAGCAGTAATATTCCACGACCTGCATTGCCAACAGAATGATTTACTACAAATCATTGGTTTCATGGATGTTGATAGCATCACTTTTTTTCTTGTTTTTGCCTTTTTGGACAGGGAGATTCCTGAACGGATGATGGTCTTCCCTCATCACAATCCATCAAAAGGTGATTGATTGATTTGTCAGCCACCGCCTGTCAAATTTGTACTCGGAAGAAAATTAATGTCCGACACTCGTCTTTGTATGATGCCGTCGCAGGCAACATAACCTGTCACTGCACTCCCATGGCCGCTTCCCAGACACCGAGGGACGGCGTGCTTTCGGGTTCGGGTTAGGATCATCTGACATCCAAATCCATCTCTCTCGTTCTTGGGAATTCAAGTCAGTTTCATCCCTGTCATCGGAAGTGGATCTTGGATTTAGATTCGACCCGATAGTACGAGTGGATATCCAATGTACATCCATCTCAAATTTCGAATCGGATCGTTGGTCGCATAACCTGCCATCTCCGATCTCGTTCCTTCGTCTTATCCAAACGGGAATCTCAGGGACCTAAAAACAGAGGCAAAACCGCATCGGACGGCTCATAACGCCGCCGATGGATCCCATGTGGCAGTAACAATCGTGTCGCACCCGTGAAGTCCACCTACGTGTCCATTGGGTCTAATATGGGACCCACGATATCTCACCTTCTTCCCCGTCGAATCGCCAGGGGAAGAACGGAGAGAAAACCAGGGTCAAAGCACGGTGGTCAAGATCGATGAAAGAGAAAGAAAAGCTTTTATATTTTCTTCTTTTTACTTTCTTTGCTGTTTGTTTCCCCGATCGATCCCTCCTCCTCGTGGTCTCCCTCTTGTTTCTTCTTCTTCTCTTTTGTTCTTTGGCTCCCCGGTGGTGGGACTGACGTAACGGCGGAGTAGAAGGAGAGATGAGAGCGGTGAGCGGCGTTGGACGACTCGTGGCTCGCCAAATGCGTGGGCAGCGCCGCCGCCGCCTCCGCAACCATCGCAGGCCCCTGCGCCCGCATCGGAGGGTCAGGTATCGCGCTTTCTTCTGTTTGAGGTTTCTTGATCTTTTTGGTGCGTCCGTTGGGTGCGTTGGGGGCATCAAGAACTGATCTCTTTTCGTTCTTTCGGGTTGTGAGGGTTGATTCTCGGGTTTTAGGGATAGGGTTTTAGCGGGGTTTCGCATAATGCTTGCCTTGTTTTTGGCCATTTGGTTCTCGTTTGGTGGGATTCCATTGGAACGACATTGACGCCCGAGCTACATCTCTTTAAATAATGGAGTATTATCGGGGAACTCACTGGAAGCAGCCGGTTCAGGAATTCACTAGAAATAGACCAACATTATCGAGCATCGTGTCCTTAAAATGCATGGTTCTTAACCATCCCACCACATATCAAGGTTATAAATTGCTGTTTGGTGAGACCTTTGCCATTTTTTTTGATGAAAATGCTTGGCGAAGACTAACCATCTAATGCCAAGATCTTTAGGTTTGGCCAATGGAACCCTTTTGTAATTGTAGGAACTCAGTACCTCTGTAATATGCACAAGCATGTGCTCTCAGCCGTGTGTTGAATGACAAGAAACATTGGGGGTATGCTGCGGCAATAGGGTCCACATTATTTGTTGGGTAAATGCATAACCTATGACCATGAGAGAGGTGCCTAAGAAATGTGAATGATACATTTGTCAGTCCTTTGATTTTCTCTTGTATAAAATGCAGAACCGGGGCTAAGCTTATCAGCAGTTAGTACAATTGTTAACTTTTATACGGAAAGAGTTCAGATTTTTTTCCACATTGTGTCTGAAAATGATTAACAGCAAAGGGATATGGACTGATACTCTAGGGATGAATAAAAAATAATGACATGATATGCAGATTGACATTGTGAGGAGTGAATAGTAACAGCAATTCATTTGAAGACACTGATATGTACATTCTTACCATGATATGGACTCTGTTGAACTAGCTTGCCAACAATCATCTAGGTGTCTAATAAAGGATTTGTACTGACTTCTATATAGAATGGATGAGCTACTTCAATTAGGTCAGCTAGTGCCAATATGCATTGAACTTTCGATGTTCAGGCCTCACGAATTATTTCTTTTGAAGATAAGTCTCCTGTTTCCCCATTTCTTACGTCATGGAGTACTCTGCAGCATGTTAAATGAGCGTCTGTAATCTATGTGGGGCATCTGAACACAGCTTTGTTCATGTTGGCCAACTCTACAGTTGTTCGCTTGCTCTGCTTTAAACTAAATTGTTGGCTCTACTGAATCATATTTATATTTATGCCTCTGATTGCTCAAGGATATAAGCATCACCCTTCACAAACACATGGAAATTGTGTTACCGTATCCTCTTACACACATCTGCCAAGTTCTTGCTAGATCTGAACTTCTATTAGTTGGCCATCACTAAGTATGAATGTATGCCCTTATTATATTAGCCTAATCTGTTTGTTCATATGCACTCTGGTAATAGAATTGCGAGAAAATATGGCTGATTCAAGTCACTCTAGAGAGCATTTCTGTTCATGTTGGCTTCCTCTTATCAGACTGGATGGTGTAGGAAATAAAAAATGGATAAAATTTTGTGATCTTATGATTCAGATTGTCATTCCAGGGCTATAACATGGGGTTAGAGCTATTCTTCGATTTTGCTTGATAGATGTTTAGATAACATATCTGATTCAGAAGTTTCTTTTTGATTGATAGATGTTTTATATTGACAAATTTAATAAGCAGTGGTCGACAAATGAATGTTATTTATACTGCCACCATGATGCTTCAGATTAAGCAACTGCATCCCCCCAAAACAAGGCATCAAGCCAGAGTATATATATGATAATAAAACTAGCAACTTGTCTTATATCAAATCAAGGAAGTAAATTTGCAACATGCAAGCACATAGCAAGTGAACATTGGCATGCACACTAATTGAGGACAAGCGTCTAAGCAACTTGAAATTATACAGTTTGGAAATTTTCCTAAGAGGTGTGCAGGATAGTTACAATCTAAAGGTGCCATATTTTGGTACTTGCAGTCTTGGTTTCTCATTGCACACACTTGTTAGAATTTTGAAGCAGATCTTTGTTGCCCTGTGACTTAGATTATCGTACCAGAAGATAGTGTATGAGAGTGGTCTGGTGGTTCTTTGACAAAAGATGTCTTGGTTCCAAAGCTGGTAATTCTCCAAATTAATTTGATTATGATCATTCCACGAAAATACAGATTGTGCCGAAAAGATTAAAAATAAATTTTCTTCTTTTTCTTTATGAATTTTTCTTTCTATTTTTATTAGAAAAAGAAGATGAAATAATTATAATGGATTTAAAATGAAAATTTATTCATAGATAAATCAATTGTGAAATGCTTTTGTAGAGTGTCCGATATCTCTTTTACATCTTCTATGCAAAAATATTCAATTCTCATAAGATCTTCTTGACTCTTATTCAAAAGGTCCAATAATGTGTGTATATTGGACCTTTTTAGACAATTATAGTTCCTAGATGGTAATTCTGATTAGTCAATAAAAATACATTTCTGTACATTCAATGTACTCTACGAATAGAGGAATACATAGAGTTGAACATAGTAAAATAAGAAATGGAAAAATTTTGTTGAAATTGTTCGTTTGGAAATTTTCCGAAAAGCTAATTATAGGTTCTTCTCTCCATCAGAACAATAGGGCCGTTATGCTTATTATTAAACTTATTGAAGAGATGAAATATAACCAAGGCCTATCCTTTTGATCAAAGGTTGAATTGATCATTAGAAGAAGAATTAGGCCAAAAATTAGGATACATTATGGGAAAATGAAACTTCCATGGAACAGACCTTGTTGAATAATATTGGGCAACCAGTAACATCAAGGCATTTGGTGGATCTTGGAGCTGTGCAGAACATTTGGACAAATTTGTACTGTGCCATCCATACACAAAGGTTGGACACGCTGTGCGGGAGAAATCAATAAATAAGGAGCAGGACAACGGATTGCAGAGGCACAATTTGGATGGATGTAATCAATAAATGAGTTCTGTACAAGTTATCATGCCTGCTCTATCAAAAAACCAGCCCATGCAGGCAGTGAAGCAAAGTCCTATTTGTGTTAGTCCTCAGAAAGTTCATTCTGATCTATGAAGGGGAAAAGAAATTGTCGATCATCATTTGGACATTGATGGTGTCAATCACACCGGAATGTGTGCAGATCAATCTGTTGCCTTGCCATGTTTCTGGGCCAACAATTCTGTAAGCCACTTTGGTGATGTCAGCTGTAATGACTTCCCATCTGAAGCATCTCTAGCTGATAGGGATGGTGCTTCAAACATCGAATTGAGGCTTGGTCAGCCATCTCAGGAATGCCCTATTTTTGCAAGTTCATATTCAACATGTGTGCTGGAATTTGGAGCTACCTGTAATTCAGAGAAGCCACAACTGCATCAGGAACTAAAGCAACAAGGTAAAACCGATCAGCGACATTCTTTTTTTTTTTTGGTTTTTGTTCATGATTCAGCATCATGCCTAAATGATTTGGCTTTTTAACTCGTAGATGACACCTATTTTTGCAAATCTATACAAGTTTGTGGATTATTTTTATACTTAAATGGAAGAGAGCATGAGGATTCTACACCACTTTATAGGGATAAATGAAGTGCAAGTGAAAATGTATGAAGTTGCCATGATATTTAGATTGCAATGCTGTATAATCATGTAGAGATTTTCCTCTTATAGTCAAAAGATATGCAGGAACATAAGTGAAACACTGCAATTTTATATAGAACTGTCATTTTGAGAAACAAAGTACAAAATCGTTGTACATCATATACAATGAAGAGGGTTCATATTCAAATTTGCAAAACAATTATTTGAGTTCTTAATGACCCAAGCTTTTCCATTGGCATGCAAGTGATATGAGGATGTTTAATCATATCTTCCAATGTAAGGTGAAAATAAGGGTTGCATATTATTTAACAAAACCCTCAATTTTTCAAGATGCCTGGAAAGGTTTGGGGACTGTAAGTGTATTACATTCCATGCTCTCTTACACACTTCAACTATCTTCTTTGATCTTTCGCAACCCATCTGGTTTAGCAATTTTCACTGACCTATTGTGGCATGCCATTAGCGGTTGGAATGTCCCGTGCATCAATCACATAGAGAATTCTCTATATGATTACCTTCTATAGGAAATCTTCACTGAAGATGTACATTATCCTATTATCTATTAATTTTTGGAGTCTCACTGTGCCTATGGCGATTGAAACTTTTTATGGACTATGAGTTAGCCATTGAAATGTCTTAGTGATGTCCTTGATCACTTAAATGTCTTAGTGTTTTTGTGTTGTCGGAAGTAATATATTCGTTACAAACAATCAAAGGGATGGAAGCATTTGGTAGTACAAAAATCGGGGATTCATGCTTTAGGTCTCTATGCATCACAGTTTATTGCATGTGGATCTTTGGTAACTAGCTGCAAACTAATTTTAACTGCAACCCTCCTACCTCCACCGCAACCCTCGTACTTTCACCACGGTCCTCCGCAGCCCTCTTACGTACACCGCAGCCCCCCATCTCCCCCCCTCTTCCCTCTTCCCTCTTCCCTCTTTCCCTCTTCCCAGTTCACTGCTGCTAGGAGTTCATGTTCACTGCTGCAATAATTCGCAGCAGCCCCCCATCTCCCCCCTCTTCCCTCTTCCCCTCTTCCTGTTGCATTGGTTTACTGCTGCAATAATTTGAATGAATTCATTGGGTCTGTGCATTTTTTTGTATGAAATCATTAGGAGGTAGAGGTACTGTGCTATTGCTGTAGTAATTAGTATTACTTTTTAGTTTTTGGATTGTCATTGTAGCTTTAGAATCTTGAATTATGGCCACTTCAGATGAATCATCAGTGAGAAACTCAAAAAAGGATCCTGCATGAAAGTATAGTTATTTAAAGGATCCTAACAATTTAAAAATCATTTGGTGGAAATGAAGAAAAATATAAGGATATCTTTGCAATCATTGATAAAAGATAAGAATGTCAACTTTATCATCCACTACATGCGGTAGGACATCTTTTAAACCTATAATTCTTTTATAAGAACCGTTCAATTGAGTTTGATTTAGAAATTGCAACTAGGTTATATTAGTGTATTGCAAGATTGATTCCCAACATTGAAGTTCAAGACAAGATCACAAATGAGATATCATTATATAAGAATGCTGAGGGTATGTTTGAAATTCCTTATGATCAAGGGCTACTAAGTCTCTAGGTGTTTGTGATTTTATATAATTAACATTATGTAAGTTTTAAAAATATCTATTATTAACAGTTGAACTTAAATTGGCACCTGAGTGGTGAGGCTTGTTTGGAAATAATATACCAAACTTATGGTGATTAGCTATTAAAATTTTGAGTTTGACTTATAGTGCTGCAGGTTGTGATCGAAATTGGAGCGTTTTCGAGAATGTAAGTATATAAGAATATTTTAATTTTAATTAATTATTATTTTTATATATTGATGTAACTAAATGAATTCTTAATTTGTATTTTATATATGACAGATTTATACAAAGAAAAGAAATCAATTGGTGCATCGATGATTACATGACCTTGTGTACATCAAGTATAATCAAACATTAAAAGCTCGTTATAATTCACGAGACAAGATTGATCTGATATCATTAGATGATATAGATGATTCAAATGAATGGTTGGTGAGGGAATTGGATACAAATTTGGAAAATGCTGAAGATGGTCTTGATTTTTATTATGATAATTTGACATAGGGAGATATAGTAAGAGCTTCAAGAGTTGGAAAAATAAAGACTTACACAAGACAACTCACGAGAACAAAGACGAATGCAAAAGCCTCAAGCTCATCGATTGTAATTATGGAAGAGGAGGAAGAAGCAGAATATGAATCACCTACAGAGGAAGAAGAGGAAGATGGTAACAAGATTGAAGATGAATTGGATTTTAATGATCTTTTGATGTTAATCTTGTTTTATTTTGTCATTTTTGCTATTGGATATGGACAATGTAGTTTGGTACTTTAAATGACTGCAAGTTTGATCTGTTACTTTAGTTGTGTTACATTAGTTTTAGTTTGAAGTTAATCTTGTTTTATTTTGTCATTTTTGTTATTGAATATGGACAATGTAGTTTGGTACTTTAAATTATTGCAAGTTTGATGTGTTATTTTAGTTTTAGTTTGATGTTAAAGTTGTTTTATTTTGTCATTTTTGTTATTGGATGTAGACAATGTAGTTAAGTACTTTAAATGAATGCAAGTTTGATGCATTATTTTGGTTTTAGTTTATTGTTATTTATCATGATATACAATTTTTAAATTATAATATATGGGATCATCTCGCTTTGCTTGGGTGAGCGCCTGGTGCCTCGGACATTTTGGGACCGTGGTGCCTTTTAGCGCTTATCACTGTTGACTACATTGGGCCATCACCTAAATTATTTTCTGATCACTTGCAATATGTGCTTGCCTTTAGTTCCTCTGAACAATTAATTAAATATTTTTAACTAATGCTGTAGGCAAAACAAAACAGCTATCAGTGTACTCTTACTGTGTTGTCAAGGATACAAAGTTCCTTATGTCATAGTAGTTTGATTAGAAAAGGTGAGATCTTTTGTGTTGCAAAATGAGTAAGCTGATTTGTCTTTTTTTTTGTTGGTATTTTAGACTAGTCATATACGCAGTCTAGGCTTCTGAATATTGTTGGTAAATGATTTGATGATGTTGAATATTCTAGCTTGTGCACCAAATTATTCTGTTTAGTTTCTTAATCTTCAGAGAATAAAAATTTAAACATTTTTGCAATAAGTTATAACCTTTATATCATGTGTCCTTAACCTTCTCTTAAGTTATGCTAATAGTTTCCGATCTAACAAATGCTTATGTGCATTGTGGCATTTGTGAATATTTGTGCTTTAAGCATATATTTTTCTTTGGATTCAATACTTTTGTTTTGGTTGTAGAATATTTCAAGGGAATGCTTTTATGTGGCTCTGATCTACTAGAATCTTTTGCTACTCCTGGAGTCTGGATACTTGATCAGGTATCTATCTCTCTTACCATGATATTGTTCTTTTGTTGATCAAAACTCAAGGAACTTGTAGGAACCGATGGCTGTGTTCATTTAGGAACCAATTTTATTTGGTTGATTGGAGAAGGATTCACATTAAATATACTGGTTAAGTTGTTGATAGCATCAATTTCAATAGATGAAGTGTCAAGGAACTTAAATTGTAGGAAAGGGGCATATAGCCAACAACAAAGTTATTGTACCATGTGTTAGCTGTTTTTTTATTATGCTATGCAGGCTTTAGCATCTTTGTTAGGTATGACTTACCTATCAGATTATTCTTGCTGAATGGGGTTGACTGAGAGAAAGAGCAAATATAATCAATGTTACTTATTTCTTTCCAGGTCAGAACAATATGTCAGGACTTCACTTCAGGATTGTTTGTATATATAGAGAAGGGAACGATATTGACAAGATAATATCCACTAAAGAGATATTGCAGGAAAATAAGGTACTAAACTAACTAAACTTGTATATAGTTTGTCTATTCTGGAAATATATTTAGTACACACTGTCAGCTGCCACTAAAGTATGTTTAAATTGGATGTTTTCAGAATAAAATATCTTCTTAGTGGATGAAATTGTACCAAACCAGATCAGCTCAACAAGAGTGTGGTAACAATTGAGTTCATTGATCATTTTGTATCTACACCAAGCTTTGACCAATCTTTGTCTGTGATAAAAGCGAAGATTGGACTCCCAACTTCATTGATGACAAATCGACCAAGGGTTCATTTCCTTTTCTTTTTTTTCTTTTTTTTGTAATGTTATTTCAGGGATTGCATTAGAAGAGGACTCTTGTCAAGTATGGCACTCCTGATGAGGTCATTGATTGCATCAAAGATCAAAAGCTCTACATAAGTGAGTGATTCTTGATGCTTTCCTAGAATATGTCTCAACTTAAAGCAAAATGGTGAGAAGTGGATCAGAATGATGCTGCTAACATAAGTTTATTGTTCTTATGCCCTCATAGTTTTAAGAGCACAAGCAAAAGCAGGGATCTGACTCGAAATAATCCCCTAGATTTTTGGAAGTAAGGACGGATTGTTGTAATATATTATTTGGCTTAATGAATTATATTCTAATGTGAAGCTTTTTTTTTTGTTTAATAAAATCTAGAATCTCTTGATCTTCATGGGCTTCAGTTTAATGTGACCAAGTTTTTCTTGAGTACTTGAGGTCGTTAGAATAATTATATATATATTTTAAAATATCCCACTTTCAATTTGTCATATATATATATATATATATATATATATATGTATATATATATATATATATATATATATATATATATATATATATATGTATATATATATATTCATGATTAGTTGATGATAGATAGCCTTGCGGTTCTGTTAAAAAGAGCATGCCATTTTCAATTGGCTCTACAGCTTACAGTAAATACATAAAAATGTAGTTGGTCTTACAAGTAACAGAACAGAAGGCCGCCACAACTCTAATAAAAAACACCAAGCAGATATCAGACCAGATCGAAAAACACTTCTTTTTATGGGAGATTGGCAGAGCGTGCCGCTGTCATCAATTTTGGTTCAAATCTATTTTGGCTATGAAACCCAAAGAATCCAATACATCCAAGTTTCCAAAGAACCTCATCAGCCATCTCAAATCATTGATTCTAAAAGACGCCTCAAGAAATATATCATTCAAAGACAAATATTATCGCATCTAAATAACAACAGCTGGCCACACTTCGAAATGCAAAGACTGGTTGTGAGGAGAAGGGAACACAAGATGAAGCAGTCAGACTATTAAGAGACAAAAGTGAAGAATCGAATCACGTTACAGTGCTAGAAGTTAACAAACAAATAGGTTTTTGGATCTGGAAAAAACAAAGTATCTCACTCCTGTGAATTCTAAGAGTATCGGATAATTAGCAGAGCCAGATTCAGTAAAAATCTGTGCCGTTCCCTTTGGGTTCTGTACTATTATATTAGATGCTGAAAATTATGGTTAGCCATCCAATACTCCATGAATCCCACCTTTCGGAGATCACCACACCACTATCTATATTTTCGGTTATTTGTTCACAAAGCGATAAGTTTTGCATTCTCGATGACTCAGAAAGTCAGTCTGGGGATTCAACAATCTGGTAGGGGATCATTGAGATCTGGTATTGCAATGAAAGCTTTGCGCCCAGGTAGTGAAGAAGATAGAACGGTGGGTTGACATGATCCATGTAATTGAACATCCTCAATAGCCATGTGAACGGTAGTAATTGGTAACTTCGACAACTCCAAATGCATCTACACAAAACAAATCAATCTTAAGTAGCTATAATTCCTCAAATCTCATTGACGGTAAACATATGTGCAGCTTAGAATTGCAAGACGATGTGTTAACTAGTTAAGCAACATTTGTCAGGGAGGCTCAAGAAACGACATCACTAGAGCCTTCTTTGAACCTGAAGATTTTGGGTTCATCATGATGGGTCTTTTTATGATAAAACAAAACAATAACCTTTAGAGAAATATCACATTATATGATTCATAAAGAAATAAAAACCGGTCCTCTTTCAAAGAATCAGTTCACTTCTGTAGAGACAAGAAATGGAAATTCATCTGCTTTGAACTACAAATCTTGAAAGAACAATATGCTCACAATGGATTTATAGTTTTTATTTACTAAATTATCAATAGCAAAAATGAGCCCAAGAGTTTTCCTACAACATTCTCAAAGCTTCAGACGAACCAAGGGTGATCATGTTGAATTCAAAGAACATCGACCTTCTACTGATCAGATGCTTATTTTGAAATGCATTTCAGTAACTAAACAGTAATTAAACTCGCATGAGGATCTCAGATGTATATCTGGTAGGAGAGCTAATATATTCTAAATCTCGGAGAGATGGGTTGAGTTCATAGATATTATTCATAAGAAATTAATAAATACACTTTGTCCTATATTATCACATCCTTTACCAATAACAAACTAAAGCCAGCTGATAATGAAGACACATGAGTTCATTCCAGTAATTAGTCGAGATGCTACAATTATAACTCCATGTCTCATAAGCCTTCTACTCTCCCTAGTGGACTATAGCATCTATCCCCTAGCATTAAAAACGAAATTTCAAACCCACTTTCCCTACACAAATGATCTTTGCTCTCTTCCTCACATTAGTTATGTGGAAACTCGAGTCTGTTACAAGTGTAATAATGACTCGCGAACTTAAATTCAGGTGCATGGTGGAAGCCCCAAGTGAATTAAAACACCAGGGGAAAGAGAGGGGCTGGGATTCAAACTCGCATAAATATCAGAAGCCCAATGTGGCACCAAGCATATTGAGCAACAAGAAGGACCATATATTGATCTCAATTGAAGTGGAGCTAAATTTAGCTGTTTCCAGTCAGATGGCTATCTTCCCCAAGTGCAAGAATCAGATGGCGCACTAAGTGGGCTATACCTGAGATGCAAGATGCATGCAATGCACACACAAAAAATCTGCATAAGCTAGACAACGTAGTTCAGCTGTGGTATCAGATCTTTTATGGGATGATGCTCAGGTCTGATGGCATCCGAGTCAATGGACCCACCCAACGCAGAATAGGAAACATATTAGGACAGGCTCTGCTGCGCAGTAGTGCGTTAGCTGTTCCCAGAAACTCCTCTCCTCCGGAAGGTTCATTTGATTTTTGTTTTGGCATGCATGTCCTCTACCAGTAGGGTGGAACGCCGCTGTCCACTCGACAAATTCTCACAGGCCAGTCTACCGTTCGACCTATACTACCGAGGCATGGAGAAGCTAGCGCCGACACATGCTTTGAATGGTGGATGAGCAAGAAGCCCTGCAGCCTTCAGATCCATTGCCGATTACAAACACGGAGGTTTTGACTGGGAAGACCCATATGAGTCAAGCTAGGAAGACCTAAAGACTAGCTTTATTTTGGTGGCATGGATCATTGGTCAACAGCAGCCGAACCACAGTTGACTGGCAGGCAGCTTCCGTGGCCCAGCGCTCTACACACGTAGGAAGAAGAGGCTTCCGTCCCGACCAACGAAAAATTGGCCCATTGAAAGAAGACATGACATGGTACACCGTACCCACAGAACAAGGTAGAGGGGAAAGTGCCGAAAGAGACGGAGACAGGCATAGGTTGTCGTGCTCACCTCCAGCTTGCGGTTATCAGCCCGCAGCTCCTCCACAGCCATCCGCAAAACCTCCATGTCCTGCTCCACAATAAACCATGACTCACATGTACCACGACATGGAGTAACATATCCGAGGAAGAAGATGAGTTAAGGAATACCTTGTGAAGATTCGCCCGCTCCTCTAGCAGAGTCCTCTCTACCGCCTGCAGCTCCGGTTTCGTCTGCTCGCCCACCAACCCGGAAGACAAAACCACATGCCATTAAATAGCGTGCTGACTGTAACCCACTAAAAGAAAGCGGAAACCAAAAAAAAAAAGACGACGCCGACATGCTCGAAGAACACGTCTCGTGACGGGAAAGAAAAGGGTCCACATTTGACGGATGCCAGCATTCACTGCTCACCAAACAGGGCAGGTCGGTAGAGAGAGAGAGAGAGAGAGGAGAAATCGGCCCCCGGTTGCGTTGGGCGTTGGCTTACCATTTTCCTCGATGCTGGCCGTCGGATGGGCGCCGAAACCGGGATAGACGAAATCGACGGCGCACGCAGGTCCGCGACCACCTGGGAAAAAAAGATGAGAGAAGAGCGTCAGAAAGAGCGTCCACGTGGCGACCCGCAGCACGCAGAGCCGTCCAAAACGGATGAAGGACGTTTTAATTATTAGTGACAAGGCGGTATCATTCACGCCCGCGGCAGGGACGCGATTACGGGCTGTCATTTGCATCACACGCGCACGGACACGAATGAAATCGAGAATTAGCGCAGCGAATTGTGATACACCCACGGATTTCGCTTTTTATATTAAACATAGTGGAATCATAACGACCCACGACGCCAGTCGCCCACCACGCGCGATGAAACGAACGAGCGGGGGCATTTTGAAGATTTCATGCCTGGTTATCTTTTGTCCCAGCAGTGATTTCGTTACCAGCCAAAAGAAACCTGCATCTACCCGTCTTCTGATTGGGGGGAACATAACTGCGTCTAATCACAGATAGTTGTAGGTGAGACGGGAGGGAATTTAATGGTTTCTTTTTCTTTTCTTTTCTTTTTTCTCCCATCTCTTCAAATCTTTTGTGATGTATAGCACACGCTCTACCAACGAAAAAGAAGTTGGAATGGAAGTGGGCCCACCGTCCCTCGTCGAAACAAAGAGTCAACAGAAAAGAATGCAGTCGGATGGATCGAATCCTTAGAGAAAATCTCAAAAAAGTTATGGAAAAATTACTTCGGATAAATTCAAAAAAAAATCGAGAAAGTAGAGATCCGTCTTTCAACAAATTCTTGGAAGAAAACCACATGAAGATACCGATCTGAGAGAAGAAACAAGTGATCTGATGGAAAAAGAGAATGAAATCCGAGGGCAAGGAAAGATCCAGAGGCGTTGGAGTTTACTCCGATTCGATGATGACAGGGCAGTATTCTCGTCATAAGATAAAGGCGAAAAAGGGAAAGGGACGAAGTGGGACGGAAGGGTGGCTCACCTTGGTGCCACCGTCTCCCGATGGGGTGGCGGGTAAGGGGGACATCGGCGCCTTCGGGGGCTCTTCCGCCGAGCTCGCCCCCTCCTCGCCGTCGCTCCCCGACGCACTGCTGTATCCCTCCAGAGGCGACTGCGGGCTCGCCCTCCTCTTCCCCTTCCTCTTCTCCGCCGCTTCGTCCTCCATCTCCTCGTCCCGCGTCGCGGAGAGGATCCGCGGGAGCCTCACCATCCGCGGTCTCTTGATCCGTCTTCCCCACTCTGGCAACGGCGCATCTGCCGCCGTCGCCGACGTGGACGGCTTCGCGTCGCCCTCGCTCTCCGGCTCGGGGCGCTTGCCTCGGCGAAAGCTGAGGAGGACGGTCGCGGCGAGACGGGGATCCAAAAAGGCGTCGTGGACCCATTCGTCGGGGTAGCCAGCGGCGTCGAAGGCGTAGACGACCATGGGAGACCGAACGAGACAACCCTAGCGAAAGAAAGGATGAAGCAAAAGAGAGAGAGAGAGAGAGAGAGAGAGAGAGAGAGGTGGGTGGAGGGTTGGCGAAGGAATGGGGGAGAGATGGGAGCCTCTGACAAAAGAGAAGACAGGAGTGAAAGCATATGGTCTATCGGCGTGTGTTTACTGCATATATAGTCCGAGGGAATACAGATGGCCCTTCGTAACTAAAAAGGTCTTTTTCTAGTACGACTCCATTATAATCGCTATTAAATAAAAGAGATATTCCCGTTTCGTTCACGTACCAAATGTCTCACCCACGGCCATACCAGCATCGGGAAAGGGAACGTGGGGTCCACGGACATCAAGCCTCGGTCGCCCGCAGGCGAGGAACACGCAACTCCGTCTCACGAAAAGATGGAGGATTAAATTCAGGTCCCCAACGGGCATCCCCAAGATATACTCGCAGAGGGAATCTCTACACCTGTGTCGTGGACCCCACCTAAACGCGTAAACTCGGTTTCAACGGGCCCGGCCCGTGAGGATCCCACCCGACTCGATCCAATCGATGCGTATAAGAGCGGTTAAGGCTCGACGCGTGCAGCGCACGATCGTTACCCCTCGCGCAAGGGAGAGGCAACGGCTCCGCTCTTCTCTGCTGCCGTCTCCTCCCCCCTCCATCGTCATCAATCCCATGCCCTATCGGCGGCCGTGTAACTCCAAGGAGGTACATCCCTGTTCGCTTTCCGAACGATGTCTGTGTTCACTTGTTGCCAGACGAGGCCTGGTCAAGAACCTCACGAAATTTCTCATTTATGTATCTCCGATTTGTTACTTTGGGTTTCAGCATCTCGTGATGGATTCGGGTTTCGTCGATGTTCCTCTTCCCATGGATAAGATCTCCCTGAGCAGCGTTCAAGAATCCACCGGCCGGATTGGTATTCCGGAAAGGTTCCTGTTGATTTATGATCTTCCTTGTAATTTTGATGTTGTAGCTGGTATTTCTCTTTAGTTCTAAAAGAACCCTAGAAAGGAGAACCAATCGGCATCAATGATGTGAAATAAGCGGATTAGGTGGTTGGATTATAGAGTGGGTGATGAAGACCTCTTAAATTTAGGACATCTAAATTATTTCATTGCGTAAGTAAACTTAGTATGACCTCATACAAAGAAATTAATCGGGAGTCTTCTCTTACCTATGCCGACTAATATCTTTTATGAATTCTTGTAAGATGACCTCGAAAAGTTTATTGAGATATGATGCCAGCTGCTTAAGAGATCATTGAGATATGCTACATCCACCACCTTTTCTTGTAGAGAACAAGTTGTGAAGGGCAAGAGGATGAGAGTAGAATTATTCCTTCTGATTTTTGCAGTTCTGATACTTCAGAGCTAAACAGTCTAGTCCATATGAAATTTGCTTAGCCGGATGTCTTATTTCACCAAATTGGTGGATTCATATATAGAAACTTACAATTGGCAATGATAAAGTGTCAGTTGATCTAGTATAACTCACACAACATGCAATGTTGTAATGACTCCTGAGGATTCCTTAAAAAACATACTAGTTTGTTGTAGCTTACCTTCTCAGTTTATTCTTTTAACTTACCATTTTAGGGAATTAAATTAAGCATTTTGAAACATGGAATCTTATACTCCAACCAAGTGCTGTCTCAACCTTATATATTAACTTCATTACTAGTATATTCAGATAAAATGTCCCCATGGAATTCTGTTATTCTTAGAGAAGTGTTAATTTGGGTGTTCTATTAAAGCTTCTGTTGCCATTGTTTATGGCAACATTTGCTGATCAAATAGATCAAACATATGATACTTTCACCATCACGGTGTATGTCATGTAGAATTGGAATAAATAATGCATCATGTGCTGAGTAACAAAATTAAAAAGGAAATCCAGTACATCAGGCCAGTGTCGTTTCCGGGTATACATATGTTTGACAATCAAATAAAGAAAACATTGTAGTTTCGCATGCTTGTGATGCATACTTGTGGAAAATGTCATCAATATTTGACATCTCTGGATAGTCACTCCCTTTCTTCCAAATATGTGCTGAAACCTAATACTCATGATGAGCTTCTTTAACATGAGTTCATGTTTTTCTTGTGACACTTGTAGGAATCAGATGTTTGTTGTTTTGTTATCAGCAGGAAGCTTCAATCCTCCAACTTATATGCACTTGCGCTTGTTTGGTGAGCCTTTAACACAATTTATATGCATTTGTGCTTGACCATTGCTTCAGCTGAAGCTACTTTTCCTGATGTTCTGGCTTGATAAGTTACATTCCTTGTTTGTTATTAGAAATCTCACAATATTATGTCACTTGTTATTCTGCAATTGTAATACCGAATGCATGTAAGTAAGCACCTTATAGATTGTCTATTCAATAAGTTGCATGTGCATCCTTGTTTGGATACTGAATTGGTCATAATTATTGCACTCTTCTTGGATCTTTATATCTAACAGATTATAATTTATCCTAGAGTTGGCAAAAGATGCGTTGGAAGCACAAGGCTACATTGTCATAGGAGGCTATATGTCACCTGCTAATGATGCATACAGAAAACAGGTGTAGTCTCTCACACTATCTATTGACGTATGCAGACATTCATAAAAACTCGAATTACGTTAACACGGTGTTCGTACTGGAATAAATTAGGAGCAATAATGGTCCAATTATTTTTTCCTGTGAATTATGCAAATCAGACAGATGTTTGGCAAAGATTTATATACACATGCATATATGTATGTATACATATATATACATGTATATATGTATATATGTATATGGAAAAAAAATTCATTAAGAAATTGTATTGCTATTTAGGCTTATGAGTTTAGAAATGATGTTGTTTTAGATCCATGTTTCAGTTATTTTCTATTTTTCATCAGAATATTAATTAGTTTTTGTTTTGTGAGGAAATTTATGTTTAAAGCATGGCTGTCAATGGCACTGATTTGGCAAGACCAACACTAGTATTAGTTTCATGTTTGAAGCACAGCTGCTAACGGCACTGATTGTGCTAGCAAACATTGTGATTGATCTATCGCCAGCCTTTTCATGCATACATAACTAGTAGACATGTCTATCACTGGTAGTTTGTATTATGATTATGATGTGATTTTCCTTGACATGATCCAAGCATCTTCAGTGTTCTTTACACTACGGCAAACTAGTATCATCATACAAACAGAGATTACTTTAGGATATTGAGATTTGATAGTTAGGTAATTCTCAAATTATCTTAAAATATCTGATCAATCACTTAGGGTTTTCATAGTCTAGTTACATGTTCACTTACCACACATGTAGTACAATGAAGTTACATTGTTTTTTTATTATAGTTGTATCGCCCCATGCTTATAATCTAAGTTGTACAGATTTTAACTTTTTCTTTTCCTCCTATAGGATCTTTTGCCATCCATACATCGAGTTCATTTGTGTGAATTAGCATGCAGAACTTCTTCCTTTGTCATGGTAGACCCATGGGAGGTAATATAAATTGAGGGATTCTGTAGCATTCATTTCCTATTGAAGAGATCAATTGGTTGTGTTATGGTGTCTCTTCTCATTCTTATCTTTTTCCTTTTTTTCTTCCGTAGGAATGTTTGTGCTAATTTGCTGAAAGATCTACAGCTGATTTTTCTAGGCATCACCTAAATTATTTACTGATTGCATGCAATATGTGCTTGTCTTTAGTTCCTCTGAACAATTAATTAAATATTTTGAATTAATGCTGTAGGCAAAACAAAACAGCTATCAGCGTACTCTTACTGTGTTGTCAAGGATACAAAGGTCCTTATGTCACAGTGGTTTGATTAGAGAAGGTAAGACCTTTTGTGTTGCAAAATGAGTAAGCTGATTTGTCTTTTTTATTGGTATTGTAGACTAGTCATGTAACCATTCTAGGCTTCTGAATACTATTGGTAAATGATTTAATGATGATGAATAATTTTACTTGTGTTTTTGGATAAATTATTGTGTTTTAGTTTCTTAATCTTCAGAGAGTTAAAATATAAACATTTTTGTAATAAGTTATGGCCTTTATATCATCAGTATCCTTAACCTTCTCTTAAGATCTGCTGATAGTTCACGATCTAACAAATTCTTACATGCATTGTGGCATTGTGAATATTTGTGCTTCAAGCATATATCTTTTTTTGGATCCAATATATTTTTTAATTTTGGTTGTAGAATCTCTCAAGGTAATGCTCTTATGTGGCTCTGATCTACTAGAATCTTTTGCGACTCCTGGAGTCTGGTTACTTGATCAGGTATCTATCTACCTATGGCTTATATTCATTTCGGAATCAATTTTATTTGGTTGATTGGACAAGCATTTACATCAAATCTACTGGTAAATTGTGGTTGATAGCATCCATTTCAATAGAACCTGTAAAAAATAAATAAATTGTAGGAAAGGGTATATAGCTAACAACAAAGTTATCATAAGGCTGTTGCCGTGTTAGCTGTCGTTTTTTTATTATGCTATGCAGGCTTTAGCAACTTTGTTGGGTATGACCACCTATCAAATTATTCTTGCTGAGTTGGGTTGACAGTGAGAGAAAGAGCAAATCTACAATGGTACTTATTTCTTTCCAGGTCAGGACAATATGTCAGGACTTTGGTATTGTTTGTATACGCAGAGAAGGGAAGGATATTGAGAAGATAATATCAACTGATAAGATATTGCAGGAAAATAAGGTACTAAGCTAACTAAACTTGTAGATGGTTTGTCTATTCTGGAAATATATTCGGTCCACACTGTCATCTGCTGCTAAGTATGTTTAAATTGGATGTTTTCAGAATAATATCTTCTCGGTGGACGAAATTGTACCAAACCAGATCAGCTCAACAAGAGTGAGGTAACAATTGAGTTGGTTGATCGTTCGTGTCAACTCTAGGCTTCGACTAATCTTGGCTTGTGATAAAAGCAGAGATTGAACTTCCAACTTGGTTGATGACAGATCTTTGCATGTAGGAGGACTAAGGAATCGTTTCTTCTTCTTTTTTCTTAATTCAGGGATTGCATTAGAAGAGGGCTTTCTGTTAAGTATCTCACTCCTGACGAGGTCATTGATTACATCAAAGATCAAAAGCTCTACGTGAGTGAGTGATTCTTGATGGTTTCCTAGAACCTCTCAAGTCAAGTAAAATGGTGAGAAGTGGGATCAGAACGATGTTGCTGACCCAAGTTTATTGTTCTCGTGCTCTCATGGTGTTTGAGATCACAAACATAAGCAGGGATCTGACTTGGAATAATCCCCTAGGATTATGGAAGTTAAGACGGATTGTTGTAGTATATTATTTGGCTTACGCTTTTTTCTTTTTCTGTTTTCGCTTGATGAAATCAAGAATCTGGGTTCTTGATGGGTTAACAATTTGCTGGTAATGCATCTTCTTGTAAGGTGGACGGGAAGAAAATGAAACCAAAACTATGGAACCAAAGATCACAACTATTCACCATTATCCACAAAAAGAAACCAAGAAGCACCATCATCAGTATATAGCATTCTTCTAAAAGGTGGACGACTATTCACCATTATCCACAAAAAGAAACCAAGAAGCACCATCATCAGTATATAGCATTCTTCTAAAAGGTGGACGGGAAGAAAATGAAACCAAAACTATGGAACCAAAGATCACAACTATTCACCATTATCCACAAAAAGAAACCAAGAAGCACCATCATCAGTATATAGCATTCTTCTAAAAGGTGGACGGGAAGAAAATGAAACCAAAACTATGGAACCAAAGATCACAACTATTCACCATTATCCACAAAAAGAAACCAAGAAGCACCATCATCAGTATATAGCATTCTTCTAAAAGGTGGACGGGAAGAAAATGAAACCAAAACTATGGAACCAAAGATCACAACTATTCACCATTATCCACAAAAAGAAACCAAGAAGCACCATCATCAGTATATAGCATTCTTCTAAAAGGTGGACGGGAAGAAAATGAAACCAAAACTATGGAACCAAAGATCACAACTATTCACCATTATCCACAAAAAGAAACCAAGAAGCACCATCATCAGTATATAGCATTCTTCTAAAAGGTGGACGGGAAGAAAATGAAACCAAAACTATGGAACCAAAGATCACAACTATTCACCATTATCCACAAAAAGAAACCAAGAAGCACCATCATCAGTATATAGCATTCTTCTAAAAGGTGGACGGGAAGAAAATGAAACCAAAACTATGGAACCAAAGATCACAACTATTCACCATTATCCACAAAAAGAAACCAAGAAGCACCATCATCAGTATATAGCATTCTTCTAAAAGGTGGACGGGAAGAAAATGAAACCAAAACTATGGAACCAAAGATCACAACTATTCACCATTATCCACAAAAAGAAACCAAGAAGCACCATCATCAGTATATAGCATTCTTCTAAAAGGTGGACGGGAAGAAAATGAAACCAAAACTATGGAACCAAAGATCACAACTATTCACCATTATCCACAAAAAGAAACCAAGAAGCACCATCATCAGTATATAGCATTCTTCTAAAAGGTGACAGCAGCAGAAACAAGCTATGGAAGAAAGACATGTTTCTTCAGTTAGGAACCGTACCTGCAAGATGAGGTGAGAGGAAAACCTTCTTCCTTTCTCGGATCACCAAATCATGACTTCTTGCTAAAAATCTGTGCAGTCTCCGCATCCAAACCAAACACCAAGCCGACATAATTCTCCATGGACGCAACAGAGGGGTGGCCCCGCAGCTTGAGGAAGACCAGAGCCGTGACGAAGCTATCGGAGCCCGCCTGGTGGGC
Organism: Musa balbisiana; assembly: GCA_004837865.1. Lineage (NCBI taxonomy): Eukaryota > Viridiplantae > Streptophyta > Magnoliopsida > Zingiberales > Musaceae > Musa > Musa balbisiana. Next base: position 29,911,019 of record CM017190.1, on the reverse strand, counting down.
GATCCCGACCCTCTCGACCCCCAACAAGGTAGCTAGCGAGCTGAGGCCTCCGTGGAAATTGTCATTCAAATGGATCACGCGCTTGATGTCGTACAAGAGGGGGAAGAACTTGCTGAGGTGTTCGAAGAACCCTTCCCGAAGAACCCTTCCCGAGTCTCCGGCAACGGCTTACTAGTGAGGATTTTTAGCAGGTACGCGAAGTCAAAGGCGCTTTGGAAAGCTACCCAGTAGACGGAGTCGTCGAGAACGGTGCCGGAGGGGATGAAGAGCTCCGCGAACAACTTCGCGTCCACACCTTCCTCCTGGTTTTTCTTGAAATCCATCCCGGTTTTCTCGAGGAATTTTACGGAATGGGCGGCGAAGGGGTCGCGGCCGACGTCGAACTCCCGGAAGTTGAACTGCCAGACGACGGGGCGGCCGGAGTCGGGGGAGGCCGGGAGGCTGCCCGCAGCGTTGAAGAAGGTGAGGCCGAGCTGGAGGAGGTGGAGGCAGTCGACGTTGGCGCGGACGTACTGGTAGTTGGCGTCGGCGAGCTCCTGGAAGGCCCCGGTGTCGTGGATGACGACGCCGGGGAACTCGGTGTCCATGGCGATGAAAGGGAAGTCGTCGACGATGTTTCGGATCACGTAGATCTCAGATTCGAGGTTTCTGGCCCACACATCGCGGATCTCGACGTCGCCGTTCTCCACTTTCTCTTTCGACATCTTGCGCCGGGGATCGGATCGGCCACGGAGCTGGGGAGGGGGCGCAGCATATGAAACCCCGGGAGGGCGGGCCAGAGAGAACCCTCGTTCTCGGCGGAGAGAGGATCGAAACCCAAGAATCGCGAGAGAGGAACGGGGAAGTGGGAGAGATGTTTAGGGTTCTCGAGAGCAACCGAGCGAGAGAGACAGAGGAGGGATGAGAGGAAATGGAGGGAAAGTTGGGCGGGTTTAAATAGATATTTCAAAGAAGGGGAATCGAGGGTGCGGAGAACGCGTTTCCGACAGGCATCACCGACACAAAATAAATGTGTTTTTCCTTTAGCCCAAAAAAATAAATTAAATAGAGCAAACACCATTCGCACCCGCTAATCATATACCCTATCAACCTAATCGCTTCATGATTGGAGGCAGCGATAGGATTTCCGTGGGACCCTCTTGTGTGGGAAGTTACGTGATACATAAAACGCCACTCATTCCGAATAGCGGAAAAAGACTCGGCTGACTTAACATGCGTTGTTTGATTGACACAAAACACATACTTCGTCTTTTGATCTGCTCCGAGGAGTGAGGAACAGTGCTTCGGTTATTGCCAAGTCAACATGTTTGACTTTCTGGTCAACTTATCGAAGCAGATGGATGTCAGAGATGGCCCAAGGCTCTAATTCTCCAACAAAGAACGAGGAGGAGGACAACAGCAAGCATCGTTACCAACCTGACCTGCTTAATGACTAAAAGCTCTGCAGTACAGCAAACATCAGAAGGACAAGAAGAAAGATCGTGGCGTCACCTTTTGACACTCCTCACTCTACAAGGTAAAGGTGGCCCGAGGAACTTTCATGTGATACATGTCAATAATGATGGGATAGATTCTGCATTTTACTTGCTCTTACGATGCGGGCAGGCATCGAGGAATCTGAACCATCTAAGCTGTAACAGTGACCTCTTCATCTTGGATGCATTACCAAGATCAATCTGCAGCATCACACCGTCTCTCACCATGTCACAGAACACCAGCAGCAGCACTCCAGGATCCAGCGTTTCATGCAAGATCTCCTTGCTCTTCTGTGCCACTCCAAATCAACCAATGATGAGAAGACTTCATGTTCTCTCTCTCTCACTATCATACAAATTTACCTACAAAAAGGAACAAAGATGTTTTTAAGGTCAGTACCTTTTATCGCAAGAGTCACAATTTTCCATCAAAATGTTGATTGTTAGAGAAAAAAACTGGGTAGGTTAAAGCTTACAGAAAGCATCTCTTCGTGTTGTAGTGAAGGTGAAGCAAGCATCCCTGTGTCCTTCCACCAAGAAACTTTGACTTCTTTTTCAACGAGCCTTTTCCTGGTGAATTCCAGTGCAGACTCTAACTCCGCGATCCGTTCCTCTTGCCTCGAGCATATAAGTTCGTACAACCTTCTCTCCAGTTCGCTTGCAGGAACACCACAATGAACATTGTGGTTTTCATCTGAAGGTTCATGACTTTCAGAAGTACTTGCCTCTTCATGGGCTAACTACACATTTGGAGAAGAAAATAAACCAAGATCAACCAAGAAAAAATGCATATCGTGATTTAAATAAGTTGTATCTCGCAGTTATGAAAATAACATTCCCATCAGCAAACCAGAATTCTTCAGAAGAGTAGTACCTCCATTCTCTCTTGTTCTGAGAGCTTCATAGAATCCTTCCCTCCTAAGCTTAGTTGCAGCTGCTCTAGTTCGAACGCAAGCTCTGCTTCCAGTTGATCCATACTTCGGTTCTCATTGTCAAGCTCATTATTTGAATGCCTATCGGATTCCACGGTTGACTTCGCCTCTTCCATATGAAAACCTGCCCTGTGAATTTGGAAGGAGACAGGGTTGTATTCACTGACATCCCTGCTACAATCCGATAATGAAGAGACAAAATTATGGTTTGATCTCATGATGCCAAAACCAGTGTCTTTCTTTGGAATTTCTTCTTTAATTTCTTTGAGTAACATTTCCATTTGAACCCGGAGCTCTGTCATTTTGTTGAATTCGGTGGACCACCTGGACAATGCGAGTGCCATACCTATTCCCATTCCTAGGTTAAAAGATATCTCTTCGGGTTTCCTAGGTCCTGCAGATCAAGGATGTGATCAAACCCAGAGGCCATCAAATGGTAACACAAAACAGGGAATTAAAGGAAAGATTTGATTGAAGAAGATGGCAAGTTAAAATCAGAGCAATACCAAATTTTATGCTGAAAAATGACATACACAAACTATAGTGCCAGCAAAGTCAAAAGGATGAGTTATAATTTGAAAGCTGAATATCTTGCTGGGAAGTTCTAGTTTCTGTAGTTCAATATGCAATATAAGATCTACGACTTTCCTTCATTATGGATGAGTAACCTCTTTTCACCAACTAATTCTTTTCCCTAATGTAACCTTTGGTTCACTTGGTGCAGTTATATTCCTCCGCAGTTTGCATCTATGAAAATGAAGAGAATAAAAGGAAACATTATCATCTTCATTTGAGAGGAGAAAAACCTCAAGTACTTCCACAGTCAACAAAATGGATGGGAACTGAGATTATAGAAAGTCCACCCTCCACAGAAAATTCAGAAACAGAGACCCATCAATATGTGGAATTAGTTGCGCTGGCAGCACTTCTTGAAGTGTCCCAACAATTAGAATGACTAGGTAGCATAATGCATTACCAGTCAGAATTCATGCATTGCATCCAAAACAAGCACAACTCCATGAAGACAACAGAAGTAACCCTTGCACAAGCCTTTCCTAACCTAAGTTCATTCACAATGTAAAGAGTACTTATTACAGAAATAAAAGGAAAGGGGAAGCATGAGTGTATGTGAAACTCTCCCTCCTTCCGGTGTGAAACTTAGATGAGAAATGGAGAGGAATTGAGAGTAATAGAAAGCATCTCTCCCCCATTTTGATCTTTATTTGGCAAAACAGTCCTCTGGTCAGTTCTTTTCTATTATCCTCTCTTGTGATTAATCTCTTCTTTGTTCTCCTTTTGAACAAACAATTGTGATAAGAAACAAGAAATGAGGTGCCTTGATCAGAGCTAAACATCAAAAAAAGAAACCCAGCGGAGCAGGAAAGCATCAAAACTTGTGAGAGACTACTAAGATCACACTGTTAGGTCTCACTTGTGGGCATGTTTCACCAAAGGTAAGTTTTTGGAGAGGTTCGACACTCCTTTTGGTTAAAGCCCCGCGACATTCTTCTAAGGTGCACCAAACATCAAACAGTTAGCCTGCAACTAAAATGATGCAAGAACTCGATGCGCTCGATCTCCCAAACGTACCTGCGGGAGGGTCCAGCGAGCGGACGCAATCCCTTCCGTCGATCCCCTCAGCCATCTTCGACTTTTCTTTTGCATCCTCCTCCTGCTCCGCTCCTCTTTCCCTCCCCTTCATCTTCTTATGAGGTGACGGCACCGGATGGCCCGATCCCGGTCTCGTCTCTCCACCGCGGCTGCAGAGCGACGGCTTCCGGAAGGGGAAGAGCCGCCACCTAGGGAGGAACTTCCGCGGGGGGCTACCCGAAGAATCGATAGAGAAAAGGTCTCCCCTTTGCGGAGACCCGACATCGCCTATTACGTCGTCCCCTTCGTGAGGCTCGTGGAGGAAGTCCACGATCCGCATCTTCCCCGTCTCCCGCTCCGGCGGAGGAGCATCAGAAGAGGCGGCGGCACCTGCACCGGACGTGGGGCTTCGGCTTCCCTTTCCGTGCCGCCTCGAGGACTCCACCATGGTCCGGAGTCGGACCTCCTTCACCAGAGCAAGATGGGGCAGTGGAATAAGAGCGCGCGCGACGGAAGCAGAAAAAGACGGAGGCGTGGCGGTCGCCGTACCACCGTCAATCGCGGGGCCCATGCCAGTGGACGGCTCTGATACTGGAATTGTCTGCTTTTAGAACCAGGGTGGCCACTGGAGACGATCCTACGCCTCTGCAAAGGACACGTAAGACAGGCATTTATGATGATGTATATTGATTGATTGCCGGCCACACGAAGTTTCTGATTTGAAGAGAAAGAAAACAAAAGATGGCAAATACTAATACTAACAACAACAACAATAATAATAATAATAATAATTAATTTGGATGGGTGTGGAGTGCTAATTTGTTCACAATAATATAAGATTTCCAATAGCATATAGTGACAAATCTACCAACCTCGCATCATTGTGAGCCCACAATTTTATGGAAGTATTTGCATGGAATTCTTATCCATAGAAGCCAATGCATGATGACATGAAAGCAGCGTGCTAATATCTGCAGCAAAGTTTGGCCCGTAGACTCACGGGGGTACACAAAACCAAGTACCAAAAACCTTCCTAATATAACTATTATTAATTTTTAGAGTATAAAAATACCGATAAAAGGACATTAACAGCCACCAAAACTTGACACATCATTGGTATGATTAAGCTTACCTAATACATTTCATTGGTATGTTGCCTTGCATATTAATAAATCTTTAAGGAACATAAACTATAATTGTACATACACACACACACAAGGACTTGGGTTGGGCTTACTCTTGCAATCCAACAATGGAATTGGACTGGTTGAGGTTTCCTAGGATTCGGGTTGGGTTATAACTCGAAACCCAAACTCAGCAGTGACCCAATCTAACTCAAGCCCAATACAACTTGGAAATACACAATATTATGTTGTTTGACATCATATAACTTCTAAGATCATAGATTTTGACATATTAAAGTTAATAAGGATGATTTCTTTTTCCTCACGTCTCTAATATTTCAAACTCCAAGGACTTAATTGAAGATTTAGCTAGACCTGAATAATCATCCGAAGCATTAAATGAAGTATCACATTCCAAAAATGTAATTAGAATCGTAAGATACCCACCTTTCTTGTTCACCAACCCCTCAGAATCATGGACAATAAATAAATGGCTCATTGGTGAAAGCAATGGGCCTTACAGACGAAACAACAACATCTGTGAGGAGCAGCCAAGGGGGATGAATCGCCTATGCATGATCGCAGTATACTGAGAAATCAAAATTTAGTCAAGGAAATAAAAATTTTCATGGAAAACAAGAACTGACAAGTGGATCACATACCTTCGACGGCTACTGTGATCTTATGGCCAACAGGCTACAGTCCACCATGAACAGCCTTCAGCATCTGCAGTTTCTTGGATCTACTTTTCCCTGGCTGGGGCAGTCACTGGACATGATTGATTGACACTTTTCACCATGGCCCCATTCGTTGGATGTCCCAAGTGTGTGCAATCCCCAAAAGGCTCTCAAAGCTTGGACTTGGACATGTGCCACCTTCTTGAAACTTGCTTTGATAACCTTGGGGTCATGACTGACCCCACCAAAAGAATGAACGTCAAAGCAGAAGCTCTCTCTCTCACTGATGTTAGTTTTAACTCCCTGTTGCTGATCTAAAGAATCCAATGATAGCAGACCTCGTGCATGATTCCCTGTCATCTGCATGAATTAACAAAGGAAGAACCACTCCCAGCATGCACGACAAAGGATTATACATTAACAAACTCCATCTCAGTACCCTCAGCAGCAAATTTCCAACCCCACCACTTCGGTAATAGAGAAGAGAGGACGGTAGAGGCAGGAAAGAGAAAGGGAGCCTTCCGACAACATCTACCTTCCCTCGACTCATTCTCCATTCCTTCCACTTAAGCTTGGAAGCAACTGAGAGCAGCAGGGGATGCAAGGAAGCAGGAGAGTCGCAACAAGAAACACTAAGTTGAGGATGGATGAAGCTAGAGGCGGAATCAAGGTCATGGCCGTCGCAAGGATACACAAACACGATAGCAGTGCGGGCCTCCGGAGGCTGAGGAGAAACCAAAGTGACAGTGTCGCCTTCGAGAGGAAAAAAAGAAGCAATTGTGTGCCATCGGACAAGGAGGAGAATGGTTTGATTGATAGAAGTCCGGTCAAGCTCCGAAAGACCCAGTCGGACTTGTCGAACTCTCCCAAGACTTCGGTTGGGAATTCGCTCAACATCGGAGGGGAGGAAGAAGTGCCGACAATTGGTGATGACACTGAAGTCGCAGTGGTGATGGAGGAGGAGGAGGAGGAGGTTGAGACCGAGACAGAGGGAAAGAAGAGCTTTGTCGACAAAGAAATGGATCAGCCAGATGAGAAACCAAAGACAGTGCAGGAGGAGGAGGAGGAGGAGGAGGAGGAGGAGGAGGAAGTGGAGGAAGAGATTCCTGCGCTGTCAAAGGAAGAAGAAAAGAACCAGAATCTTGTGAGTATGTCACCAATGGATATTGTAGAAAAGAAGCAGAATCTTGTGATGGATTACAGGGCAATGAAGCCGGATCCAGCAGTGATACCTCATTGTAAGCTGTCGTTCTTGATGATCTCAACAAATCTGATGCTGTCTCCTTTCAATTCTAACAATTCTAACAATTCTGATGCTGTTTCTGATCAGTTGATGCGGAAGAAGAAATGTTTCAGAACACCTGCATCAAGCACAACCGAATCCAAAGCATCGGTAAGTAATCATAATCGATCTGTCTCTTGGAACAACTCACTAAATTTTCTCTTGAATTGTGTCAGAGAATTTGGTTATGTGGAGAGATGTGTCGAGATCAGCCTTCGCGTTCGGCATCGGAACCTTCTTCCTCGTTTCCTCTTCCTATGCCAAGGACATCAACTTCAGGTCAGAACACAAATGCTCAAGCTACATCCTTCAAGGATTTCTCAACAAAATATGTGAAGACTTTTTCTACCGTGCAGCCTGATTTCAGCAAGTTCATATGTTGGACTTGTCTATCTTGGATTTGTTTTCCTCTGTAAGTCCTTTACGCACAGGTAAATCCCTTAACATTGCAAGCAAAGTCAACATGGAAATGACATGATTTCCTGCACCAAATTTCTGACAGTTTTTATCTTTTTAAATTGAATCACAGAGGAGAAACAATGCAGTATGGTGATGGAGATGAGAGGTGTGTGGTGGGAGAAGAAGATGCAATCTGGCTTCTAAAGATGCTGCTTCCTTATATCAATGAGCTACTTCTAAAGTTCAGAGGCCTCTTCTCTGGGGACCCAGCAACTACATTGAAGGTAGGATTTTTGGTTCTGCTCTCTGAATCTATTCCATGCATATTGTCTTTAGACAGGCAGAGATGTGTGATATTAGTAACGCTGCTATGGCAGTTGGCAGCCCTGCTATTTGTGATGGCAAGGTGTGGGAGCACCATCACAGTGTGGAGTCTTGCAAAACTGAGTAAGCTTAGGACATGGAGAACAAATAACATGAGTTTTACTCTGCACTGTAAAAAAAATATGAAACCAACAGTTTGACTTACCTGCTCTGCTATTGATTTGGTGCAGTATTCTTTGGAGTCTTCACCATCCCAAAAGTGTGCTCTTCCTATTCCACTCAGCTGGCAAAGTTGGGTTAGTGGATGCTTTAACACACTTACATTAAAGTTGCCGTAGATTGATAAAGTGATTGGTAACTCTCTAGTTAGTCTAGAGGGGCTTTTATTTATCCTTCAACTTTGACTATACCTTTAATGATGACTTTGAAGTAGAATCCAAGCCAATCTTTAATCCCTCTCCACATGCACTGCTGTCAGGACTGCTGGGTCTGATGGAGACAAACCAAATAATGTGCATGTGTCTTAAACCCATTTACCTCAGAGGACGCATGTGTCTCGGGCTGCAGTCAAGCAGGCTGCATGAGACACTTACTCGCAGTCACATCTGCATGAGAAGCTCCTGCACATGAATGCCAAGAATAATTTAGAGAGAATTTTTTCATAAATAATGCTAGTTCACTTTTGTGCAATTTCTTATCAGATGGAAATTTGGAATGTCTCAATTTTTCTTCCTCTTACAAGTTTTATCCAAATCAATCATCCATGAATCATTTTGGTTAATTATTATATTGGGACTACACAACTTTAAAGCAAAAGGAAACAATCAGTCAAAAGTCCAGAGAAACAACCTGTATGTGACCCATTCCAAAAGCGTCCAAACTTCGTTTTTCCTGGTGCATTGGATCCTTTCCTGTGACTATTCCCATTAAATTTGGGCATCATCATCATCATTATCATCTCTCTCAGTTTTCATCACACTAACCCAGTAAATTCTGTGGGATTCATCTAACCCAGATGTGCACCAGAATCCAAGCAAGTAAAAATAAATGCATCTTAAGACTGCAGTACATATATAATGAACCTTGGTCTCACCAGGATGGCTTGCTGTACATGGTGTAGGCAAGTTTTGGCTGGATAGGCTTAGAGATGGATGGGAGTCGTGCACCCACAAGAGAGCTGCCGCCGCTGCCATCTTCGCCCTCATCTGGAACATTTCCTCAGCTGTTGCTCGCATTTGGGCTTGTAAGCACCCTCCACATGTTTGTTACTTAGTCTCCTCAAAGATTAAGAAGAAACCTCCACGGCTGTACAATAATAGTCTCCACTTGTTGTTCTGTTCTGAGGCAGTCTTCATGCTTGTGGTGGCTGTGAAGCTCTACCAACAATGCACAGTAGAATACAGCTGGAATAGCCGGGAGGAGAAGGAGGAGGAGGTGGCAGAGGAAGAGGAGGGACAAGAAGATTCCATGGCAGGACAAAACCAGGAACTTGGATTACACCGACAAAGAGGTGGGCCAACTAGAAATGAGGTGGAGAGAGTGGATGTAAAAGTAGATCTAGGAGAAGAGGCCGGAAAAAGATCCAAGTGATGCTGGCAGTCTGACACAGAGGACAGCAGACAGATCAAGAGAGGAAGGTGGGAGTCTATCTTATAATCTTATCAAGGCATCTTCTGCACGGTGATGATTTCTTGTAATGTGGTGAAGGCATCTCCAACCGACACATGCTATGCCTTCTTAATCCCTCCCCACAGTGTAACACCATGTGCTATATACCTTAGCCTGATCTAATAATAACACTGTAATTCCTCTCTGCACAGTGGTTGGTTCTCAAGTCAACTCTGTACAGAAGTCCTGTTTGGTGAAAAGAATCTTACCAGATAACATACTACAGATATGGCATGACCCTATCTGATATGTTCGTCTCCATAAAGCCAGATTGTGCAACACTGGTAAGGAGCAGCCTAACTGTGGCACCAAGGCTCGCCTTCCATCTGTACATAAAAGAAGAGCATGTCAATATCTATATCCTACATTTTTTCTTAAGATTCTCTTCTCATAGAAGCAAAATATAATATATAGGAGAGAGTATTAAGAAGATCAATGAAAGAAGAAAGCCCAACCAGAAGGATTGACTAGGGACCTAAGAATCCAAATGCAGATCTTGTCCCAACAACTCACCCTCCCCTCACAAGATAAGAGAAACTTTATTCAAGACCTTAATGGAATGAGAAACATGAATACATTTTTTTTCATCAGGTTGATAATTGAAGGATAAGGAGTTTCTTTGGGCAAACTGTTTCCTGTGACCTAATATAACAGTTGGAAAATTGCTATTGAGAGAACAAGGACATTATCATGTTGGGCCAGGCTGCACGTAAACTGTGTATGTTGGCAAACACGTGAAAAGTACCAAGACATGTGGAAGTGATCCAGAATTATTGGTTTATGCTACACTGCTACCGGCCATGGATCATTATGCGTGCTGTAGCTCCCATAGGAAATATAGACAACAATTTAGGGCCCATTATCTATTTTTACCGGCATAACTGGGGTACCTACATTAGCAAGCGTCCTCCTCTGAAAAGTAAATGAAAAAGAACAATAATTTTCGGAACAAACAACAAAAATACACTACTAAATGCACCAAAAACATTTATATTGTAACTAAAGAACTAATGAAGGTTATCACAGAGGAAGTCAAGTTCTCCAGATAAATACAATTTTGCTATTGACATCTCTGGGTTCAGATATTCTTTTCCTTTAGAGAGAAATCATTCCCTTAGCATAAACATTAGACAACAGACATACCTCCAAATGTTGAAACATGACATGCACCCTAAATTTGAAAATACTTTCGTCATGCCTTTTTTGTAATTGAAGTTCATGTAAACCAACTCTTAAGTTGCGTAATGTGACTAGTGATATCCAAATTCTGGAGCTATCAAGACAAATATCAACAAACAAGAGTTAATCACTACCTCTCTTTGTGAAGGGGCATCACTCATGCAACAAGAATTAACTTAAGTTGCATCACTCATGTAAACCAACTCTTAAGCTGCGTAATGTGACTAGTGGTATCCAAATACTGGAGCTATCAAGAAAAATATCAACAAACAAGAGTTAATCGCTACCCCTCTTTGTGAAGGGGCATCACTCCATGCAACAAGAATTAACTTAGAAAATTTTGCCAAGTGAAAAATCACACTAAAGAATGCATATGTGAACAATCAGAATGCATAGTAAGCTCTTACCAATACCTCTTTCCAGAAGTAGAAAGTTCTACAAGACATAAGTTCATGGTAGAGGTTTTGATAAAAGCTTACTAAGCATTTGGATTCTTCATGGATGAAATGGTCAAACTGAGTAAAAGATTAAGATGCAGGCACTAATCAATGAACATTATAAAGTTTTAATGACAACAGATTATGAACTAAAGTAGCTTTAATTAGACAAAAACTACATTCATTGTTACCAAGAACAAATACAAAATGCATCTCTGGCCGCAAATGCATCAAGTTAAGCACATTCCTTATAGGTCTAAATTGAAGATTCTAGAACAATGTAAGAAGAGATATTTGTCGGGTGTAGCAGGATGTGACCAAACTGGTACAATTCTGTGCAAGGTACAATAACCTGCTTGACATTTGGTCGCACAATGGAATCATACCTAATTCACTGCCTAAAACCAGGTATAGGCTCGGACATAAAGATGTTACCTATAAGTGTAACCAGTGATTTTAGAAAGGTGCTCGGGCGCTCGCATAGGTGCTCGGGCGAGGTGAGGCGAGGCCCAAAAGCCTCATTTAAGGGCCAAGCGACACGCTTTAAAGAGGCGCCGCTTGGGCGCTCGCTCGAGACCAGGCGCCAGGTGCTTCGGGTGAGTGCCTGGTTCAATTAAGTGAATCGAACCAAACTTTTAAGTCTAGTTTGGTTAAATAATGTAGTTTCTTACCTCACGCACGCGCGACCCCAAGGAACTCTAGCGCTGCTTCTACCTCCGTCATTGACACTTTCTGTCGCTGCCTTCGTCACAAACGTAGCGAACCGAGCCTTCCTCTGTCGCCAATGGACGAGTCTGACAGCCCTTGTAGCTTCCTTCCACTGTCGCTCCGTGTGCAATTCCTTCCAACGTCGAAGAGTGTACCGTAGGTACCTTTGCCACCGACAAACGCCCTTTGGAGCTTCCGCAGCTTTCGCCGTTGTCGCCACTGCTGTCCGCAGCTTCCGCTGTTGCCGTCACTGTTGTTCGTAGCTTTCATCGCTGCCACTACTGCTATCCGTAGCTTCCATCGCTACCACTGCTATTGTCTGCAGCTTCTGCCGCTGCTATTGTTCACAGCTTCCGCCACTGCCGTTGCTATCGTTCACAGCGCTACCACAGCAATCTTAAACTAATCCTCTGTTACTATTAACATTTTTTCTCCCCTCTAACTACTGTTAACAGTAAGTAATATAATGTTAACAGTATATTTTTAATTTAATATCATATTTTTATTTAAATAATCATATTTTTGTTATTATATTATATTTTTTATATTATAATATTTTAGAATACCTCGCTTTGCTCGAGCAAGCGCCTAGCGCCTCAGACATTTTGGGACCTTTGTGTCTTTTGGCGCCTAGCACTTTTTAAATCACTGAGTGTAATCTAAGTTTAAATGCCAACTTGGAAGCTTGAGACTATAAATAAGCATTATTGAGAAACATATCAATATCATGTCCCTTAAGATATCAATTACAAAAAAAGGTTCAATGTAATTTTTTACCTATCCTAGGGGAAATTCAAAAGCACAAAATGTGTCAAAACAAATAGAAATGAAATTGCATCCTAACATCGAGAAATAAAAACATACCACTTGAAGTTGAATGCCTCCAGCAGAAAACAAATAAGATGCCTGAAGATCTTTGATTTGCTTCTTCATTGACTTTCTTGTGAATTATGGCAGGAAGTCTGAAGTACAGTGACAGCCTTGCTTAAAAGCCTTTAACTTCTCAATCTGTGGAGTCAATGTATTCAAATAATGGAGGCGACAAATTTTCTTTTTGCTTCGTATTTATTTATCAATAAATAGGATGCTTCTTATTTATTGATAAAGGAGTTTGAAGATAATGGTTTTCCAATTTTCCTGCTACAAAAACATTGTTGTTAGGACCTGTCATGAAAACTGGCAGTTTAAGCTTCCTAGTCATACACTATTAATCACTGAGAAAAGAAACCAAAAACAAATCCTAAGTTAGTATTGCATCATATTATCCTGGTCAATAAGGCACATCAAAGTACATAAATACTAGGAATTGGAGTAGATTGACATGAACTTGTATTCAATCAGAGAATTGAAGTATCATTTTCAATGTCTAATAGAAATAAGGCAACAAGTTAAGAAATAATTGGAGAACAAGCTATAATGAATTGAACTACTTAAACCATGGAAACTGAATAAACATTAACAACACATGAAAATAAGAGATAGCATATGCTTTGCACTGACAAACTACTTTAGGCAATTGCAGAGACCTTATAGCTAATGTTAGACAAGCTGAACATTTGATGTATAATAAAAAAATATGGATACAAGAGCCATAGTTTCCCAACTGTTTGGGGTCACCTTGCATGGATTTGTTCCTGCAATTGTGCCCCGAGGGCAAATATTATAGGTCAGACCAAGAGCCAGTAAATCTCTTATTAATGTCTCTAACAATGTATTATTGTGTCTTTCTCTGCCTCTCCTCCCACCATTATCGTAACTGGTGCATCTGATAATACATGGGTAAAAAGACAACTAGCAGTCTTGGCAACATAGAAGTCCATTTCATGTGTACGCAATGAGAGGAAAGGAAGGAGGAACAATACATAATTGACTTCAATTTAACTGCCTTTACGAATCCATCCAAAGTGTAACTAGATGTCCCTAGTGATTCAAACATAAAGTTGTGTACTAGAAATCCATACTCCTTATCAATATACCTTTTGGATGTCCCAAGACACGAATAAGATGAGCGACTCGAGATCAGATCGATGTTTAGAGTCCAAGAAGATGGTCCTCCTCCATGATGTAAGTGCATTCCAAATTGGAAACAAGCGGTCCAATCGGCTGAAGGTCCGAAGTCCTAATCTCCACATGAGGCTGACACGCAAAGCGGTTCGGGTTAGGGATTACCTTCTCCCAGAACCAGGAGAACATTGGGGCCGAGCCGGAGGAGGGCGAGTCGCGGAGCTGCGAGGCGGCAAGGAACCGGACGGCGACGGAAAGCAGACCGTGTGCGGCGGATGAGCATGATCGGTTCGAAAGCTGATCGAAGCCAGAACCTCCGCGGTGGCGGCGTCGACGAGGGAGAGGGCGGAGGAGGCCGCTCCACACGACGCGCCCCGAACACAAACTGGTCGTGCACCTCAACCTCGACTTCCATGTCTACCCGTCAAACCAAGATGCATCATCGTTGCAGCACACGAATCGTAAAGCAACTCTCTCATGGACTAACCGACCAAGGACGGCCGGGCCAATTAGGGGATACGAATCATATACTGGGAAAATTACGTATCCGTATAACGTGTCAAACCAAAGTATACGCTATAATATTCGTAAATGGTCAGATTAATCATGGTGTTGACTTCGTATGTCTCCGATGTTGACCCACTTGACCTGATTAGGCCTAACCATGCTGGTCAATTTGAATTGCATTTGCATCTTAGTCAAACCAAGCAAGTCATTCTGGCTAGCTCATGGATTGATATGGTCAGGTGATGCAAGTCGTTGGTCTGAGAATTATGTGGATTTTATGGTCAACGAGTTCCCTGTGTCTTCCACTTCCAAGGTCAAACAAAGAACACACAATATTAAAACAACGTCAACGTGAAAACCAATTAGGAATTGGGAACAGGGTGGTGGTAGCTGTTCCAATTACGGCGGCAGCCCCCAAAAGTTGACCTTTGACTTGGAATTTCCCGACGTATTTTGACTCGGTTTCTTCACTTGTCCACCCCGAAACCAGTACATGCAATAACCATGAGAAATCTTGAAAGAAGTTTTCTTCTCTTCTTGCTTAGAAAAGATTTATATGTACAACATCATCTCGATCGGCAACAAAAACAAAATCAATAATTAGAATGATGAAGAAAGACAAATCGGTCAACTTCATGACTGAAACATCCTCCCGGAAATGGCTGCCGCAAGCGCAGCCTTGAATGCCGGATCGTTGGTCAGCGACGCGGCCATCTGCTCCACCAAGCTGCGCCGCAGCTCCGGCGACTCGACCTCCTGTCGTGGCTTCGACGGCGCAGGAGACAGTGACCGGAAACCACGCTGCTGCGGGTGGATCCATGCGGACCTGCAGGTTGAGAGGGCTGCCCGTGGTTGTGCTCGCCCTCGTACGTCGCTCGTGGTTGTGCTCGCCCTCGTACGTCGCTACCAACATGGATGTGTCCTCTGCGCTTCTTTGCACCTGCGATGCCAAAGACATCATCGAGTTGGATCGGTTTCCTTCATCGTCGATCGTCCGATTACAAATCGATAGATTTCGTGGTTGTTACCTTCTTCTTGACGGGGCAAGCTGGAGCAAACGAGCATCTGAAGTATGCTCTTGGGCAGGGGTTATCTCTGGTTACCTTCTGCCCATATTTCCTCCATTGATAGCCATCTTTCACCACCTAAGAACACCACAGAGGTAGAATTCAAGTCAATTCTAGCTTGGGGCTTCACCAGGAACGCGAAGGAAAGGAGGAGAATCATGCATCGGGAAGTCCGCGGAACTCACGAGGCTCGTATCAGATGGATCCGTGCGAACATATAGGTTGGAAACTTTTGGCTTGATCTCTTCCCTAATTCGCTTGCAAGAATCGTCGCTGGTGGTGCTCTCCATGTGGTCTCTCTTGCCGATATCGGTGGCGTCGTCATGCCCGGTGGTAGCAGAGTCGAGGGTGACTCTCTTCCTCTTCATCCCAAGCGAGACCGACCCGCCTTCGGAACAAGTGTTGTCGGACACGGGACCAGTCATCTGATTCCGTAGAGAGCTGTACTTGGCGGCCATGGAAGCGAGCATCTCCTTCAGTCTCATGTTCTCCTCGTTCACGCGGCCGAGCTCCGCCTCCAGAGCCGTCACCTGAGCAAGGAAAACGATCGAGTCACATCTCAATAGCTTCGGGGCGAGAATCTCTACACCACATGTCATCGTCGGGGATGATGACGATGGTAATGATGACGAGGATGCGTGCTCACCTCTTTTTGGTCTTCGCAGCAGGAGAACTTCTCGTCGGCATGCTTAGCTTTCGCCGGTGGCTCGCTGCCGAACCGAATAGAGCCGATGGTGAGATCGAGATCGACCGAAGGGTGATCAAGCCATGCCAAGTCCATGCTGCGCGAATCTGTGTAACTTGGTTCGGTGTGAAGCTGAAGCAGGAGAAATCTACCAAGGGAATTGAAGCGGAAGGGGCTGGGACTGGGGAGATATATAAGCTTCATTGGGTTGGGGGAGGACTCGGACACGAGACGGAGAAAGGGGTGGGGTAGGGGAGACCATCGAGGAAGCGTCGTTGCGTTGCCTTCTTGTGCGTGGTCATGATGGGACCACGAAAAGTGCGGCTTTCGAGGCACGGAAAAGTAAACGTGCTAGCAAAAGTTGGGCATCAGTAGCCGCAAAGGAAGTCAAGGGGTCGGCGTTCAAGTCAAGCCTCGGTTGAGCTGATCCAGGGAGGAGGGAGGAGGAAGGAGGCGAGACTCGGTGACTTGTCTTCCACGTGTTCTATTGGTTTGTCCTCCGCTACCAACATGGTGCGGCTTCCATGAAGCTCGTGCTTTCCAAATCTTTACTCGATCAGTAGGAAGGAAGAGCTGCAAGCACTGATCACCATAATAAGAGCACGAGGGACACATGTTAGAGGAAAAGAGGGGAGGAGGGAGGGCGGAAGGTTCTCAGCTGTTGATGTGGCCAATATATAAAATGCAGGCACGCACGCACGCATGCATCAAAGTTTTGGGTCTCGTGCGTCTTGTTTTCCTCGTGCCCCCATCTCAGTTCGCCGTGGCTTCGTCTTCCTCTTACGTCTTTATTTAGTGTTTGCGTCGTATTAATATGAAAGCATAAGATCCTCGAATCGAATGCTCACCGCGACGGCCAAGGAAAACATGGAAGGAGCGAGCAGGCGACAATACAAGTAAAAAGAAAATGGGGGCCTCACCGGAGGTCAAACTTATTTGACCGTCTTCCTCCGTCAACTAATATGTTAGGAATATCTCCACATTGACTCAATGACATTGGGAAATCTCATGACATCCAACTTCTCTTCCGAAAAGTGAGACACAAATTTGACATAAACAATATTAATATTTGAATAGATGTTTATGAAATATCTTAATATCTAGATGGATATACACAGCCCACATCAGGCTTCGTTGGTAATGGGCTGAGCGACCAGCGGTGGATCACCATCGCGTCGGCTCACCGGCGCTGGACTCCACCTGGCAATGCTTCTGCAACCCTTGGCTTTCTGCAGCAGGGCCAGCAATGCCCAGAATGCAGATTAATCTTGGAAACTTGACACTTTCTTATGCTTTTGATGTTCTCGTTAGGGCTGCAGTGATGCATAAACTTGGCGCTTGACCTACCAGTTCTGCAGGTGTTACTGATATCAAACAGATGTAGATAGGCTTTCCTTCAGAAAGAGAAGAAAAGGTTGACGATGATAAAACCTCCCTTGCTGAAGAGGTGATAGGCTTTCTGCTTGTAGATGTGGAACAAGTAGCTGATGAAATGTGGAACCACTGAGAGGTGAGAGGCGAATTACACACATTCTATGAGACCAACGATAACATACAGCAACATTTGCTAGGAAATGTAGCAAACCTCTGATGGTACACACATTAACAATTGCATCATGAGTTGGAACCTCACTCGAGATCTGAAGACTTCAAGTTTCAATTCACTTGCATCCCAAGCCAAATAAATGGTGCATGATATTAGCCTGTTCACTTCTTCTTCAACCTCACACCCTCCCTAGAGTGAGTGACAGCGAACATGGCAACGACCTGCCCTCTTCCATTCCTCTGGGCTGTGTCAGGGAAACGTAAGAAGAGCAAGACCTCATCCTCCTTAACCCTACCCTTTCAACTCAGAGTAGTCATGAACCTGTTCTGATTTGACATCAAATTCGGTCTATTATTAAGCTTAGATTCCTTGCCATCACTCTCATTAGCAGTCTTGTGTGCCATCCTTATTCTTCTAGCTTTGGCTTTCTGCTTGTAGATGTGGAACAAGTAGCTGATGAAATGTGGAACCACGGTGAGAGGTGAGAGGCGAATTACACACATTCTATGAGACCAACGATAACATACAGCAACATTTGCTAGAAATGTAGCAAACCTCTGATGGTACACACATTAACAATTGCATCATGAGTTGGAACCCTCACTCGAGATCTGAAGACTTCAAGTTTCAATTCACTTGCATCCCAAGCCAAATAAATGGTGCATGATATTAGCCTGTTCACTTCTTCTTCAACCTCACACCCTCCCTAGAGTGAGTGACAGCGAACATGGCAACGACCTGCCCTCTTCCATTCCTCTGGGCTGTGTCAGGGAAACGTAAGAAGAGCAAGACCTCATCCTCCTTAACCCTACCCTTTCAACTCAGAGTAGTCATGAACCTGTTCTGATTTGACATCAAATTCGGTCTATTATTAAGCTTAGATTCCTTGCCATCACTCTCATTAGCAGTCTTGTGTGCCATCCTTATTCTTCTAGCTTGTCAGTCAGGACAATGACTAGTTACTGATCTCTTATTCTTTTAGCCTTTTGTTCCCCATTTTCCAGTGCAACTTCAATGCTTCTGCCACCTATGAGTGGCTTGGTGAACTGCTACCAATAGAGATCTCCAATACACCAGTGTTCTCTTCAGACCTCCCATCAAATTTATTCTTCTTCTGAGCCGGAAAAGAAGCCTATGGTTCAGAGTACCTTCAAATAACTCATTTTGACCTACTCCTAATGTGGACCGGGTTAACAAATTCGAAATAGCTTGAACACAAGCAATTATTCTTGGAAAATATGTACTTTAATTGATCCACTGTTTGCCATCCACTCTACCTGCCATTAAAGTTAAGCTATCAAGGAGAGTGGCCTCAGCCATCGATAGGCCGGTCTAGCGGACGCAACTCCATGTAAGCTAGTCACGAGGATGCATGGCATTTCTTTCCAAGGTGGTACCTTCTGAGTTGGTAGATTATAGAATTCAGTTGTCCCATCCAAGAGATCCCTTGGCCTTAATCACCATGTGATGAAAAGAATTCACTGTTTGAGCATTCATCTCTCTTTCGATCAAAGATACATTATTCTACATTATATCATCTGATGCTGTTCTGCTTTTCCACAAACATTGGTGAGAATACACATGTTTATCTCTTCCATGGGACCAACTGCAGAGGGCATTGCCTTTACCTTCGGCCTTTGCTCTTGTGTTTTACTGCGTCACTGTGGAGGTCCCCATCATCCCTGCTTCTTCTCACTTAGCTTTCCCTGCTCTGTACCTAAAGCTAAAGCCGACACGATTGTGCTACAGGTGTTGTATGATTTGGGATCTCGTACACCTAGTTGATCAAAGGAGCTGCTTATCCAACTAGTTTCCATGGTTGTGGTACCAAGTTGATCGGTTCAGCATCTCAACTCACATTTCTGCAGGTTCATCTCTCTCTCTCTCTCTCTCTCTCTCTCTCACACACACACACACACACACACACACACACAAAGGAGCGAATGATTACATCTTTTAAGAATGTTTGGGACCATGTCTCTGAGCAAGTTGTTCGAATGGATAAATCAAAAGAAAGGGAAAGTTCCTGAATTCCATTTAGACACTAAGTTGGAAGAAATGTTTATAGGCTGAGGAGAAGATGGTGGCGTGGCATCTCTGGAATCACATGCTATGACCCTGCTGAGAGGAAACTTAGAGTCGTGTGCCAAGGAAGGCCATGAGTTTGTATCAAGTTGTGGATGAGATGGTGGTCCTCTGTCAGTCACTCATGAAGTCAAACCTAGATGTCAATTCTGAAACCATCTCACCAAGCTCTTGATCTCTGCGTATGAAACCTAAGCCTTCCACTTTGACTGGCTGTAACAGTGTAGGATGGACAAAGTTGCAGCTGCTACTATTGATTGTTTTGGATTCTGGGATTCGGAACATCTACCCTAAGGTGAGATGTTTTGGGGTGTCCCAAGGACCGAAGTGGTGTCCTAATTCTCCTGTAGACAGCGAGGTTGCAGACTATTTAATGTCAAGTGGCACTCGTCAGGCAGGAAACTGAAGCTTCAGCAGCCTATGTGTGTGGTGGTGGTGGTGGTGGGGTGTGGGGGGCGGGGGAAGTGAAGAGAAGACGAGTGGAGGGGGAGGAGCCTCCAACAAGCCTTACGTAAAGGCCTCCCATTTGGGTCCCACCTGGTAATTCCTCCGCTCAGCCAATCCCGTGTCGACAACAACTTAAAAGCTTGTTTGCCCCCCCCAAATCCCTCTACTTTGCCTTTAATCGTATGATCAGCGAGACCTCAGCCCCGTCCCCGTCTCCGTCTCCATCTCCTCGCGCTTCCCTCTGAAGCGATGAGAGCAGGAGATTAGAGCGCGGTCTTCTACCCCCTTCCTCTCGCTCTTTTACCTTGATCGGAAGAGAAGGATGGAAGGGAGAGAGAAGAAGGAACCTTGATCGCGCTCTTCTGGGATGGATTTTGGTGCAGATTTTGCTGTGGAGGGAGGATAAAGATGGAGATTTTATGTCAGGAAATGGTGAGAATTATGGAGGAGGAGATGGATGGTTGACAGAAGAGAGTGAGCACACGGCGGAGGGCAATGGTATGATACGGTGCTGTTTCCGTTGCGTGCTCACTGCTCTTCCTGTCAGCCCTTTTCTTTGCCATCGTCGTCGTCTCCCGTGGATTTGGGTTTTCTTGGCGAGGAAAAGGACGAGATGTAACAAAGATGAGATCTTTTATCTCCAGTAACCCCACGCTTTTTGAGGTTGTTTGTCGTGTTTGCTGCAGCTTTTAACCCTCTTCTCCGAAAGGATAGAGCGAAAGGGGATGATTTCCGAGGGCGATCATGATTGAATCTCCTCCTGCTCGTCTCTCTTTCATCGGAAGCCTTGTTGCCTCGCGTCTTTTGAGGAGGGGAGGACGGCGACACTCCGTCTCTCTCCTCGGATGGGACGGAGGTGGCGAGGAGAGGGTACATGCCTCGCCTCTGCGCACCGTGCGGACATAACGGAAACGACTACTCGACTGGTCCTCTCTCTCTCTCTCTCTCTCTCTCTCTCTCTGCTGCTACTGTTTTCTTCTTCGTTTTGGCGTAGGGCTTGTTATCGGCGTCTCGATGGATGCTGGCGATCCATGAACCCGCATCGGTTCTCCTTCCCGCTTCTAACCCCATCCCTGGAATCAAGATCGAATTTTGACGACAGTTCTTGAATCGTAAGCACCTTCTTCTTCAACTTTGCACTTCTTTTCTTCTTGGGATCACCAATCTCGCCAGGGTTGTCTTGCTTCCGGTGGGAAATAGAACCGGAAGATCTTGTCTTTCATGTTCTCTCATATCATCTTCACGCTTGTTTGCGGTGCCTCAGGGTCTAGGGAGCAAAGAGGAGCGATCTTTCTTCCCCGCCCGGATCTGGTTTGGTCTCAGATTTCTAAATCTGTGCCGTCATCATATTTACGGTACCTCATCGTATCCAGTGTCTCCATGCTTTTCCTCGTTGGCTGCATGCTGCGGTCGCTAGAAGCCATGACATCTATTTGTCTGCCATTACTCGTCTCTTCACTATCCACCGTCTCTCCCGCCAGATCTCACCCTGTAAAAAGTGCCAAAGATGACTCCTTTAGTTTGTGATCGGTCCCTCGTTTTTATCATTCTTCTGTTTCCAGGTGAAGGAACGACAGTGGATCACCAGAACGAGGCATTTCGTCGAAAACCTTCTTCATACTGCGCAGGTATATCATTTCATACTCGATCTGCAGTCATTTTTCTTTCAGTATGATGCATGAACTTTTTGGATAATTCATGAAGAATCATTAGAATTTAAGCCTCCTCTTGTATGAGTCTGACACTTCGAGATTGTAGATATGTCGGTAGAGAGAGAGAGAGAGAGAGAGAGAGAGAGAAAGAATGATATGATACGGATCTGGGAATCAATTAACATTTCCTACGGAAATGTACTAAAAGAAACCAAAACAAAAAAGCAAAAACATAAAAATGAGTATGGATGAAGTGAAGGCAGTTCTCCTCCCTCGTCCACACATTTGAAATCCCAACGTCGACTGCCTCCACCACACCACCACACAAAGCAGAGCCACTTCGACCGCGGCAGTCACTGCAGCACATCGACTCCATGGCCTCCCTGTATCTCCTTCCCAACCCCCTCGCTCCCGTCACCCCATCGTTCCCTCCTCCCACTCTCCACCACTCCTCGGCTTCCACCTTCGTTTCATCTCCACCGGCTCCGCATCCGCGGAGGCTCTCCCTCTCCGCCTGCGCCAAGAGGAAGAAGAACCCGTGGCTCGACCCCTTCGACGACGGGGAGGACCCCGACATGGAGTACGGCTCCCTCTTCGCCGACGGCAAACAGGAGGAGGACCCGAGGCCGCCAGAGGACCCCGACAACCCTTACGGCTTCCTCAAGTTCCCCATGGGCTTCAACGTGGAGCTCGACTCGCTCGCCGCCAAGGTGCGGGGCGACGTGCGGCGCTGCTGCTGCGTCGTGTCTGGCGGCGTCTACGAGAACCTGCTCTTCTTCCCGGTCGTCCAGCTCATCAAGGACCGCTACCCGGGGGTTCTGGTGGACGTGGTCGCCTCGCCGAGGGGGAAGCAGACCTACGAGCTGAACAAGAACGTGCGGTGGGCAAACGCCTACGACCCCGACGAAGACTTCCCTGAGCCCGCCGAGTACATCGACATGATCGGTGTCCTAAAGGTCAGACCGATCTTAATCCGACGACAACCCCAACACAAATTCTCACTCACTCGCTGGCTCATATCTGTGGACAGAATCGTTACTATGACATGATCTTATCGACCAAGCTTTCTGGGCTCGGCCATGCGGCCTTCCTGTTCATGACATCTGCTCGAGACAAAGCCAGCTACGTGTATCCAAATGTCAACGCAGCAGGCGCAGGACTGCTGCTCACGGAGACGTTCACTCCTCCGTCTTCCAATCTCTCCCAAGCTGGATTCGACATGTGAGGCCACCGGCATTGCCTTGTTGATGACACAGCACTCTTCTTCCCTTCGATTGCTCGTTCTCGTTCTTGTTTTGTGTTCCCGGTAAATCACGCACGAGATGTTGGAACATTTTCGATTTTTGCTGCAGGTATCATCAAATGGTGGAATGGTTGGGTAGACCAGCTCGGAATGTCCCAAGGCAACCGGTGCCTCCTCTCAAAGTGTCCATCTCAAAGAAGCTGAAGGCATATGTGGAAGCAAAATACAGTAAAGCAGGAGCGGAGAAGGGGAAATTTGTGGTCATTCATGGGATCGAAACAGATTCGGTTGCTTCTATGAGATCCAAAGGAGACACTGATTGCTTGATGCCTATCCGAGTGTGGGCCGAAATAGCAAAAGGGATAAGGTATGTAGAACTCACATCATCTGTTCCATTTTCTGGACTTAAAACCATGTTTTCAGTGGGATTTCCCACCTTTCTCCTTGGAAACAAAGAGGGAATAAGAAAAAGTCGTAGAGCAAGGAAAATTTGGATCGCTAAATCCAACTAGAACGACTATAACTACTGGTATTTATCGCCGTATTAGGATCTTCTTAGATCTCTAGTTTGCCTTTTGTTGGAGAAATCAAAAAGACATGTCATTACTGAGATGGAAACTCCATTAGAATCATTCGCTGAATTGTTTGTATTGAGAACTTGCCATGCTGGTGGTATATTTATCGGCTCCTGGAGAGCTCAATTTAGTTCACCATGCACAGTTCATAAATCGCTTAATGTGAAGGATTCAACATGAGATGGAAACTTCATGTGTAATATGTCTTGTTAGCCTGTGGAAACAGGGGTGTGAAGCCTCTCTTTGTCATCCCGCATGAGAAAGTGAGGGAGGATGTTGAGGAAGTCATCGGCGAAGATTCACACATTCTCTTCATAACCACGCCTGGCCAGGTTTGTTCTTGCATTTGCTTCTCTTTCGTCTGAGCTGCATCTTTTATGCTGCGCCTGCAAAATCTTTGCATGGAGAGAAACCAATCATTTTCTCTATGTTTTCGTCTTTGCATCAGCTAGCAGCTCTTATTGATGATTCAGCCGGAGTGATAGCCACAAACACAGCAGCGATTCAACTTGCGACTGCTCGTAACAAGCCAAGGTTAGTTCTTTAGCTTCTCCCTCTTCGTTGGATCTTTCATCGGCCATCGAGTGCTTAGTTTTGTTTCCTTTAAGCAGCAAATCAGCACAAAAACAGTAATATGAAAGAATTGTATCTCAACTACCATCTTTGGGTTGCTTTCTGCAGCATCGCATTGTTTTCCTCCGAAGAGAAAGGAAATCTCTTCGTTCCAAACGCACAAGAAAAGAGATGCTCAATTGTTTCATCACCAACAGGAAAGCTAAAAGACATTGATGTGGAAGCTGTGAGGAATGCGGTGGAAATTTTCGAAGGATCTCCAGTTTTTGCATAGAAAGAAGAGATGACTTCTTCATCACCCCTCTTACAGTAACTGTAGATAGATAAATATGCATATGCATACATCAAATGCAGCAGTCTTCAGTGTATTCGTTCTTATCAGTGTGTAATCTTCTTTTGCAAATGAATGTGCTCAGCATTCCTTTCCAAGCAAATTGAATGTGATCTACTTTGCACCAGCAGGATATATGAATGATGCAACATCATATACATTTGCCATAACTACAAGAAGAACTTGATTTGGATCATTACTACAATCAAGTTCGAATGCACCTGCTGGATGTTAGAATATAAATGTCCTGTTATTCCAACAATCAAGTTCTAATGCATCATTACTACAATCATAGTCATAGGGAAAAATGGATCTGAACTTTACAAAATCTTTTTGGGACTTATAACATCATCAGATCTAAGAAAAAATATTTTCAAAACTGAAAAATGCAAAATGATGGTTAGGTGATATTTTGCCCAACATGTTCTTACCATGAGAGACTGACTGACTCCAAGAACCTAAAGAATGTAAGGTCTAAGATGACTTATCACATGATCCTTGCACCACATTATTTTTTTTCCACTCAATGATGGTTCTTGAGAAGGCTGTCTAGATCCAGATCCTGAATCCATGGCCATTCAATTCTTTTATTCAAGTTGCTACTACTAATATTAAGATACAGAGATAAAACAATTACTGGATTGTACTAAAACTACTTGACTAATGAGACCTTGCAGTGCAGGTCAAAATTGAAGTCACCATGCTTGGGATCAGCTGCCTTCAAAGATTTCCATGTAGCCCTCCATCATATCTTCTTTAATAAGCAGTCCACCACTGAGATTTGGGATCCTTTTTGAGTACTTGGTGAGAACAGGACATTCTTACTTGATTGCTTTCTTACCCGAATCAAACAGTGGGTCCCGCACCGGCCCCGTTTCTGCGTCCACTCGCAAACCATCGTGTGGTCGTCCGGTAAGACAAGTCGAGCGAACTCTCGTCAAAGGTGAGCAGCCACTTTCACTTACTTTTTATCCAAAGTTACTTCTC
The DNA here is from genome assembly GCA_004837865.1 of Musa balbisiana. NCBI lineage: Eukaryota > Viridiplantae > Streptophyta > Magnoliopsida > Zingiberales > Musaceae > Musa > Musa balbisiana. The sequence goes on along the minus strand of CM017190.1, from coordinate 29,885,522 downwards.
CCACACGTTCTTTTGTTCCCCAGCCAATACCGGTCTCATGTTTAGTGGGTCCCACACGGGCCCAGTATCTAGTTTCGTTCACAGCGCATGTACCCCGAGGGTAAGCAGAAGTATTCTGGTTTTTTTCTGTTCACCAAATCTCTACGGCTCTACTCTACGCGTTACGAGGGTGCCTTTACCTGATTCTTTTCGAAATTAATTCTCCCACACCTTTCCGGTACCCCGGAATCTACCTACGCTTAGCGGTCGGGTCCCACGTGAGCCCGACCGTATCAAGTCGCAACTCGAGTGATTCCAAACAAAATGGAGAATGGTACCCGAAACTCTCTCTGATGCCACCACAGTCAGTGTTTCATATTTCTCATCCAATGGACACGACGTATATCGAGCGGGTACACTGTGGCCGAGTAAATAAAGTACCACTCGCCTCTCCACCAAACACGCACCCCAGAGGATTAAACTGGAGCGAAGGACGACAAGGGGGATTTGGTTGCCAGGGATTGGAGTGGGCGCGAGGGAGAAGAGGTCGTAGATCAGATCTCGCATTGGGCTCCCACGAACCCTAGCGCTGTTCTCCTCCGATTCATGGAGATCTCCCGATCCATGGCGGTGGCCCCCTGGATCGCCGCCGTGCTCCTCCTCTCCGCCGTCGCCGGGGGGCTCGGCTTCTACCTTCCTGGCGTCGCCCCCTCCGACTTCCAGAAGGTGAGATCTCTCGTCCCCCGGTAGATCTCCTTCTCCAGTGTTAGATTTGATTCAGTCGGTGTCCTCGTTCGTTTAGACGCGGGGCGGTTTTGGTGTCTGTTGCTTGGATTGACTAGGGATCGTGAGACTGATTTGGGATGCATCTGGATCTGATGGAAATTAGATGTTTGGTTTCGCTGACTGTGGTGCAGCTTGATCTAGTTTCTAGCAGTTAGAATTTTCTTAGTGGAAACGGGAGAGTTGAAAGAATGGAAGTCCAGATCTAATCAAGAATGCCCTTTTTGTTAGAATTGGTCAGGCGTGCTTGTGTAACACTACTATGAATCATCGAGTATTACTACTGGAGCATGGTTTCATTCCAAGGATTAGTTTTCCGGATTAAGCGTTGGGATTGCCGCTAATGATGGAGATAAATTGAGACATATATTTATATATATCACGGCCTCTTAAGGCAACTGCATCTCACTCACCTGTAACTTCGAATGCAATAGTTTTCGTTCAAATACAGCTGCAGTACAAATTTGTTGTGCATATAAAATTGGCTCTTGAATCTATGGAAGTATTGAAAATCATGCTAATCATGCTTTTTTTTTGCATAAAATCATCATTGGATCTTATTTTACCCTTTTCATGCATGATCATAGTAAATAGTTAATTATCTGCCTTGACTGCTTGCCTGCTGAAGCAAATAAGATGTCTAGAGTGAGATTTATTGACCTTTTTGGTTCTTTGTGGTCGATACATATCATGCTAGACATTGAATAGATTACCTTCTATGTTCTCTGGCTCCCTCTGCAATTTTAGCTAGTTCATAAGCTGGCCAATTTTCAAAATTTCTCTCGTAGCAGACAACTGTTTGTTTCACATATTCTTATTGTTTCTTCTATTCTTCTATATGCTTGTTTGGATGTGCATGTGTACACACGGGTGTTCTGTGTGTGTGTTTGTCTCTATTTAATAATATGGCTTGCTATGTTACATGATCTTTATCTTCTCCATGATGTTCTTTTTCCTCCATTTTGTGAGAGAGTTTTAGATTTTGGATTAAGGTGATCAAGTAATTCTATTTTCTGTTTGTAAAAGAGTGACACTGGTTTCTTCTGACTGCAGAAAGATCCACTTTTGGTGAAAGTGAACAAGCTAACTTCGACAAAAACACAATTGCCATATTCCTATTATTCTCTTCCACATTGTCGACCAGATAGTATAGTTGACAGTGCAGAAAATCTTGGGGAAGTTCTTCGTGGTGATCGTATTGAAAATTCTCCTTATGTGGTTAGTTGCTCTTCATTATGCAACAGCCTTCTTCTGTGAACTCCTTCCAGGTCTTTTCTGACAAGATTTCCTTTCTTGTGATCCAGTTTGAAATGAGGGAACCACATATGTGTCAGATTGTCTGCAAGGTTACACTCAATGATAAAGATGCGAAGGACCTTAAGGAAAAGATAGAGGATGAATATCGTGTCAACATGTAAGGCAAACCTGGTTCATAGCCACTTGGAAATCTGTCTATAACTGTGCACCATATACAATTAACGATCAGGCATTTCTTTTTTTCAGGATTCTCGACAATCTTCCACTTGTTGTTCCTATTAAAAGGCTGGATCAGGATACTCCCACATTTTATCAGCATGGCTTTTACATTGGTGCCAAAGGCCAAGCTACCGGAGTAAATACTAGACACTCAAAACAAATCCACATATTGTCTCTTTCTTAAGAAACGCGGTCATATGAAATACACTTTATTCTTGTGCAGAAAAAGGATCTGAAGTATTATATCCACAACCATTTGTCATTTTTAGTCAGGTATCACAAGGATATGCAAATGGACCTGGCAAGGATTGTGGGGTTCGAGGTCAAATCATTCAGGTTAGGGTTGTCAAAATGCTACTAGTTTCTTTCTGCCCAAGCTATCTCTGCATTATGATTTATCGTTGGCTCTGTTGTAGTGTTAAACATGAGTACGAAGGTCAGTGGAGTGGTAATAAGACTCGCTTAAGCACCTGTGATCCTCATGCCAGACGCTCAGTCGTGAACTCAGATGCCCCACAAGAGGTTGAAGCAAACAAAGATATTATATTCACATATGATGTTGATTTTCAGGTGAGACTTGACCATTGTCTAAATCTTGATTATAGAAGCATGTCTCATTTGATGGCATTTTCAGGAGTATAATTTGGAGCTTTAAAAAAGTGTTAATTCTGGTGTATTACATACACATTTCTTTTTCTCCCTGTTTTGCAGGCGAGCGAAGTGAAGTGGGCATCTCGATGGGATACCTATCTTCTGATGGCAGATGACCAAATCCACTGGTTTTCTATTGTTAATTCTTTGATGATTGTTCTCTTCCTTTCTGGTATGGTTGCCATGATTATGCTGCGGACTCTTTACCGTGATATCTCCAAGTACAACCAGCTTGAAACTCAAGAAGAAGCTCAAGAAGAGACAGGATGGAAGCTGGTCCATGGGGATGTATTCAGGCCTCCAGCCAACTCAGACTTGTTGTGTGTCTATGTTGGTACAGGTGTTCAGTTCTTTGGTATGTTGCTAGTGACCATGCTTTTTGCTGTCCTTGGCTTCCTTTCTCCGTCCAACAGAGGAGGATTAATGACAGCAATGCTCCTACTTTGGGTCTTCATGGGTTTGTTTGCCGGCTATTCTTCTGCCCGCCTCTACAAGATGTTCAAGGGTACAGAATGGAAGAAAATTACCTTGAGGACAGCATTCACATTCCCAGGCATCGTATTTGCTATATTCTTTGTTTTGAATGCTCTCATCTGGGGGGAGAAGTCATCTGGTGCTGTGCCGTTCACGACAATGTTTGCACTCGTATTACTTTGGTTTGGTATCTCTGTGCCCCTGGTGTTTGTCGGCAGTTATCTGGGGTTCAAGAAGCCTGCTGGTGAGGATCCCGTCAAAACAAACAAGATCCCTCGACAGATACCAGAGCAGGCTTGGTACATGAACCCAATTTTCTCGATACTAATTGGAGGCATTCTCCCATTTGGTGCTGTTTTTATCGAGCTCTTCTTCATCCTTACCTCAATTTGGCTGCATCAGTTTTACTACATATTTGGGTTCCTTTTCCTTGTCTTCCTCATCCTTATCGTCACATGTGCCGAGATTACAATTGTTCTCTGCTACTTCCAACTCTGCAGTGAGGATTACCTGTGGTGGTGGAGGTCCTATTTGACGTCAGGGTCCTCGGCGATATATCTCTTCCTTTATGCCACCTTTTATTTCTTCACAAAGTTGGACATTACGAAGCCAGTATCGGGAATTCTGTACTTTGGCTACATGCTGATTGCCTCCTACGCCTTCTTTGTTCTGACCGGCACGATTGGCTTTTATGCATGCTTCTGGTTCACAAGGTTGATCTATTCATCAGTAAAGATTGACTGAGAGGCAGCTTGTTCATATTGGTTCTCTAATATGGAGTAACAAAAGTTAATACCTTCAGTCAGCTAGCTGTTTCTACATTTATGGATGTTGCATCAGCAAGACTCTGAGAGCAGGGATTCATTTACCTCCCCGGTTCATTTAGTTGAATCTAGAGTTTGAATCTTTTTTCTTGTTTATCTTGTCATGTTTGCAATGATCAAATTAGGGTGCCATTTCTTTTTCTTGTTCTACAATATTTTTGTCGTGCAAAGGTTGTTTTACTCTCACATACTTTTGAACTAGTTGTTTCGTCAGTCAGTCAAGTAGCCTCGTATCCCATATGCCATGTTTACTTTTCTTGGGACGTCACATTACATTACATCGATGCAAATGGATATGTGCAGTTATTGTCATGAGGGCAAATTGCAAAGACAATATGGTGTTACATGTACAGGAATGTTGTATTAGTTACCTGCATGCATGCTTGCCCATGTTGATCTATCTATTATTGGCCTGCTGACTAATGTATATGATAAGGCAAACTTATGTTGGAGGCCTTTCTAAGTGATTGATTTTAGAATTTTTTTTTTTATGTTCACCAGATTCATAACATTCATTTACTGGTTCATTAGGTGTTATATTTAAATAATTTTAGTATGATGTTGTTAGGTCTCTTTATCTTCTTTCATAGGATTGCTAATACTTTATTTGACTAAAATTTTAATGATCTTTTTAGAAAATATGTAGACATTTTATATCAATCTCTTAATTTTTTTTAATGAAAATTATAATCGATTGCTTATGAATAAAAATATTTTTTTAATTTTTTCTATATTTAATAGATTGTCTGAAGCGTCGATGATTTGTGGTTAGAATTTGTCCAAAGTATCAATGTTAGGACATGATCGAGTTCAATCATGTAATTAAAATTACGATAGGTGTGCCCTAAGTATGAATGTTACAGCATGATTCGTGTAAAAGTTACGATAGGTGTGTCCTAAGTATGAATGTTAGGACATGTTCGAGTTCAATCTTGTAACAATTATGATAGGTGTGTCCGATAAAGATCCCTTTGACTTAAGTTAGCGTCAAAAATTAAAGGTTTTGAAGGGTTCAAAAAATTGAGATTTATATAGGATTTATGTCCTTTGAAGTAGTATACATGAGACCTTTGATGGTAGGCTTTGGGTAAGTGAGAATTAATTCGTGAAAGCAATTATTGAGACATCGATCGTTACTCAACAATGAAGAGTTGATCGAATTTTTAGACATTATGACTAATGCTACCATCAGCCAAGCCAACCATGGTAATTTTGTGGCTATTGATAAGTCACCATAGTCATGATGGGTCTAGACCACGTCGAACTGACCAAGACGTCGATGATCTTTTTTCCTAATATTTTTGACATTAGAATGAGGGTTTGATATCACAGGAGCGTTTCTCCGCCATTCCTCCTAACAAACATTCGAGTGAGGAGATCCTGCCCTCAACCCATAGTACTTTTACTTGGGGGGGGGGGGGTAGCGGTCAATCTTTCTTTGCATTGATACATCCACCTTAACGCAAACATCGACACAACACTAATGCATATTTAACGACTCAAAGGTGACCCTGAGTCACCTGCTAATCCCCGCTAAGGTGTTTCTAAACCTTACCCAACAAGTATAGATGCGAATGAGCATAATGCAAGCTAGTGCTCCGCTCTTGCCTAGCTAGCCCAACAAGCGACGCCACCATCTCAATAGGGGTTAGCATCTCAACTACCACCAACACCAACGTCCGTTGAGATCCTCTCATCCGACATAATATGAACATCTCAAGAGTGCATGAAGCCCTCGAATTGCCAACCGAGGGTGCGCCACGCTCCCCAACTGTGAAGTTCAATAGACCAACGTACCACCACTCTCCACCTAAACTCAGACCCAATCGACAGATTCGATGGATGATTCCCTAAGGATCTAGCTATAGCAAATGGACCAACACATGCAGGAGATGCGACAAGAATTTCAACAATCCAAGAGGGAAGGCTCGACCAACCTCATCTCGGGTCGGTCACCATTTACCGAGAATATCCAAGAGGAGCCGATCCCAACTAACTTTTATCTCCTATCATTAGAGGCCTTTGACGATAGTATTAACCCACTAAGCAAATCACTACTTTCCATGCTCAAATGTTATTATACGGTACTTCAGATACCTTGATGTGTTGCACTTTTCCAACCATGTTAAGAGGCATGTTATGAGAATGGTAGGTCGCTTGAAACCACTCTCTATTAATTCCTTTGTTTAACTCACTAGGGAATTTAAGTTTCACTTCCTTGGGAGTGTGCACTCGAGGCCATCAATGATAATGCTTCTTGTGGACATAGGCAAGGAGAGGAGGAAACACTCTCAGACTTTATTGCTCGGTTCACCAACGAAATATGAGGCATGCAAGATATTCATCTGTCGCTTGTAATATAAAACTTTGTGATGAGGTTCCTGTTGAACACTAGCATTGGAGAGCTGAGAAATAACCCGAGCGAGTCATGCCATTACTACTTTACGATAATTCCCTTACCGAAGAAGACACCATCTATGGACCCCCAAAATTTCACTAAGCCACTCCTACATTCGATGGAATCGTTGGTTGAGACATTCCTGGACAAAGCCTATCTTGATCAAGTTGAGAAGATAGGGGTAATACTTTCCCGAGGTGAAACAAGTAAAACTTGTCGATTTTGTTATGAAGAGCATCGAGGCGTTCACATGGTTGCCAAGAGGCTTACTATTATTTTTGGCTGATCAAAGTTTTCTTTTTCCTTCTCTTAACTCCTTGTTTAAGATTTTGGCTGATCAAATGTGCTCGTATCTATATCATCTTGTCTCTGTACACCATCTTCCCCTTTCATTAAGAATTGTCCCCTCCTAAATAATGGCATACTGTACATGCAATTCTTCTTAGTTTGCTATTACCACCCTCCCTCCCTCCCTCTCCTCTTCCTCAGCTACCACCTCTCCTTCAAAGCGCCGGCCTTCCATCCCTGATGACATCCCGTCGCCTCTCTTCACCTTCCCTTTCCGCCTCCGCCTCCCACCGCCACCACGTCCTACTCCTCGCAGTCGCTGTCTCCGCTTCCTCCCTGCTACTCCTCATCCTCGTCCTCTTCCTCTTCTACTTCTACCTCTCCCTTCGTCGCTCCCCCACCCTCCCCTTACCCTCCAACACCTCCCCCGCCACAGCCGCCAATCCCCTCCGCCTCCGCCGCTTCTCCTACCGCGCCCTCCGCTCCGCCACCGCCTCCTTCGACCCCTCCCGGTCGCTGGGCCGCGGTGCCTCCGCCGCTGTCTTCCGCGGCGTTCTACCCGACGGCAAGTCCGTCGCCGTCAAGCGCCTCCTCTCCTCCTCCGCCTCCTGTCCTTCCTCCCCCACCCGCGCCGCCTCCTCCGACCGCGAGTTCCACAACGAGCTCCACGTCCTCGCCACCCTCCGACCCTCCCCCTTCGTCGTCTCCCTCCTCGGCTACTGCCTCGAGGGCCAGCGCCGCCGCCTCCTCGTCTACGAGTACATGCCCAACGGGAGCCTCCAGGAAGCCCTCTTCGGCTCCAGCTCCCCTCTCAACTGGGACCGCCGCTTCTCCATCATCCTCGACGTGGCCCAAGCTCTCGCCTTCCTCCACCTCCAGTGCGATCCCCCGGTCGTCCACGGTGACATCAAGCCCAGCAATGTGCTCCTCGGCTTCGATTTCCAGGCCAAGATTTCCGATTTTGGTCTCTCCCAGATGAAGGTCGACGCCAATCTCGGCGCCGATTTCTTCAGCCAAGATCTCGGTCAGAGCCAGGATCTCTTCAAAAGCCAGGAGGACCTCGCTCCGGAAAGCCCACAGGTAGACTTCGCCCTCGCCCTCCGTGCTTCCTCGTCCATTCCGTGCAAGAGCCAACCGAGTCCCAGTAGCAGTCCCAGGGGGAAGGAAGCAGTGGCAGTCGCCTCCCCTGGCCAAGACGAGACCTTTAGCTTTGAACACAGTAAGGAATCGAGAGCGAATCCTCCACTGGATGAAGGACGGACGGAGTCGAGCGATCAATTGGGGAAGCGTTGGTGGTGGAAGCAGGACGGAAGCGGGGAATTGAGCAGCAAAGACTACGTCAGAGAGTGGATTGGGAGCCAAATTTGCCCCTCGAGCAACTCCGACTGGGACGACGGCAGGAGGACTCCCCCCGAGAAGTGCTTCGATTTCAGGAACTCGAGTCGCGTGGAGCATTCGGATGTTGGAGATGAAAGCCTCTTCGGCGGTTCCCACGAGAGGAATCCGGAGAAGAAACAGGGGAGGAAGAAAGGCGTGCTCCCCTGCGACAGGAAGATGAGGGAGTGGTGGAAGGAGGAGTACTTAGCAGAAATGAGCAAGAAGGGACATTGCCAGAAAGAGCGGAAGTGGCTCCGAACGATCAGTGATCTCGGCGATGATGCTAATAAGCATGGCCGAGACTTGACCGCGGATGCAGGCTTCAGAAAGGGATGGAGGAAGAAGAGGAGTCAGTCAGTGGGCAGCGACATGTTCAGCGGTGATCTGCTCAGTAGGGAGCTGAGCAGCACGACGAGCATGAGAGGCACGGTGTGCTACGTGGCTCCAGAGTGCCATGGCTGTGATCAGCCGATGGAGAAGGCCGATATATACAGCTTCGGGGTTCTGATCCTTGTCATCGTCTCCGGGAGGAGGCCGCTGCACGTGCTGCCGTCGCCGGCGAAGCCAGAGAAGGCGAGCTTGGTGAGCTGGTGCAGGCGGTTGCTTCAAACCGGCAATCTCCTGGAGCTCGTGGATGAGAGGTTGAAGGATGCATATGACAAGGAACAGGCGAGCCTTTGCATCAACCTGGCTCTCCTGTGCTTGCAGAGGATTCCGGAGCTGCGGCCGGACGGTGGCGACGTCGTCAGAATTCTCAAGGGGGAGATGGAACTTCCGGCTGTGCCATGCGAGTTTTCTCCTTCCCCTCCTGCCAAACACCATGGCAGGTCAAGAAGAAAAGCTTCCATGGATGAAGAGTAGAGCATCTGATGTTGCCTCAACAGTCGAAGAAATGAAACATACGACCCATAGGTGAGTTAAAAGATTAACCTGAGCTTCTTGCTGTTGTGTAGATAATGATTTCTTTTCTTCTGATTGATTGAAAAAAGATGTGTGTGATTGATTGCTTTCTGCCGATTTCTCTTGCGCATGCATGCATGCATGCATGCAATTTTTGGTCCTCAAACCCAAATCAAAAGAATGTTCGTGTTAGAAAACATTGCATTCTTACTTGTAGTGTTGTTCTCAGACACGGTTATAGCAGATGCAACATTGAGCTGTTGTAATGTACCGAGATATAGAATGCTTCTTTGTTCTTGATAGAGAACGAACGAACGAACGAACGAACGCTTACCAACTTTGAGTTGTCGATCAGCAACCTTCTCCGCTTGGATATTCCATGAAACAATTATGGGTAGATGACCTTTCTGTACAAAGCTTATTATTAGCTGTACAGCTAACAGGAACTCGAAAACAATTTTTCGGTATAAAGGAATCAACTGGAGCTTTTTGTTCTTCCGGTTCATCCTCCTTGTGAAGATTCTTGAAATGCATTATCATATCAAGTCTGGAATGGTGATTCTGTATCTTGTGCGGTGGTTCCCTGTCATCGGAGCTTTTCTTTAGCTGGTTAGATATCAATTGCCACCACATGTAGCATGTCAGAAGATGATGATATGGATTTCTGTCGTCAAGTGCAAGTGCTACCATACCAACTTGTGATCACATGAAATTGAACGCATGTTGGCATCAACTCAAAACCTATTATTCTAGCAAATGGCAGGGTGTCATGCTACATACCAGTGGATCAGGCAAGGCAAATCTTTGCATCGGATGTCTTCTGCAGAGAACACAATTATTCTATTTCTTCTTCACGGATTTGACTTTCTTGCTTTCTCTTGAATCATTTGAATCGAGAAAGAAAGATGAAACAGTGTTAGTGTGCTTTTGTCTGTTTTGCCAGACTGCTATAGCTGCACCTCCATTTTCTATTGTGTCACTGATACCACCAACAAGGTGGACTGCACATGGTTCAGAGAAGGTATTTTGATGATTGCCAACACACCTGGAGGAAGAAGAGTACCTTTCGATTAGAGAGGGTCATGAAATAGTGCATCACCATGATCTCTTTCCCTTTGGTAGCATAAAAAGCAATGTAGTCATATGATACTAGCAGCATTATTAATGATAGTGACAAAAGAGAAGTAGCAAGATAAAAAGTAGCATGCACTTTTTAGCTTTTATCCCACCACCAAGCAAACCTATGTACAACACTGATTACTAGTCTTGGGAAGCTTGAAGTTTGTTCTTGTTTCAACTTTGGATTCGAGTATCTTTACCTCTTTTTATGGGAGAAATAACTTTCACCACTTTGAAGGGGCAGAATCCACCACCACCATCACAATCATCATCATCATCCAACTGTGGACCATTCTCTTTAGTGTGCATGCATCAAATTCCAAATGTAACCACAAAATATAAAATTAGCAAGGATTAACACTCCTGTGTTAACTTACAAGCTTGCCTATAAACCATATACTTAATATTCAGAAACTAATGCAGACACTGCCACAAGAGGTTTCAGATAAAACATATATTGTGCACTTCATTTTATGTCTCTGGTTAGGCTGCAGTGTGATTCTAATCACTAGAACGAGCTAATCAAGGGTTAGCATGGCTGTTTGCAATTTGAAACAACACGCAGCCACCCAAGACTTGGACTGTAGTAAGCACACAATGGTCCATCTGACTTGGCTCGATGACTTCTGGTCCCGACCCAATGGGACACTTAGAACATGGCTAATCAACCATGTGTGGGGCTAACATGTGATGGCCATGCCACACACCAAAAGGAAAAAAGAAGAGGAGGCTGATGGGTCCGGTTGTCTCTACTTTGGGAGAAATTGATGGATGGACTTGACCTAACATGTTACCTGAAAATTGAGACAAGGAACACGATTTCCCCTCGAAAAATGTGGAATCTACTGCATGAAGCTCCATTCTCAAGGAACACCATCCGCGACACTCTTGCACCTGCAAATCAGCATGATAGGGTTTGAGACAAATTGCATGAAATCACAAAAAGGTGTTTTCTTGATCGAAGTAAAAGTCTATCCATGTCTGATAAGCTGTAACCATTTTGAAGAATAGAAACCCATTAACGATGGAAATAGATAGAAAATTCACTTGCATTCAATCTTCCCAATTAATCGATTCTCACAAAATAGGTCGTACTTTGAGGAAAAGTAATATAACACCATTGACCAAATTATTAAAAGCTAGTTTCAGAAGCATTAGCAACATGTTCCCACAAGCATAATGATTACAGCCATGTCTGGAAAAGTAAACTTTCATTATGTGGGGTTTTTCTTTTTTGAATGCTACTCTTCCCTCATTGATTAAACCAGGAATGTGCCACAAGGTGATCAGATTCAAGGATAAAGTAGGGCAATGGTGGGGCTACTCCAGAGTTGCTTTTAATTGACATGCTGCAACCATAAGAACACATTGAGTGGAAAGAAAGATTTTTCTCCTATTCCTTCCACTTAAAAGAGAAGTGCCACATATTCTTAAGGTCATGCAGAATAGTCAAGAGGTTTGCAGGGTACCAATTTATCATATTTTATATGAAAAGACACCCTCACAAATCAATGTTTCAACATCAATGGAAGCCCTAATAATGGGGAGGATCCTAGCACTTCGCTGACCCTGATAGCATTTATGCCACCAACCCATCGAAAGCAACAAGCATTAAATCCCAATTTTATTAATGAAAGCCCACCACATCATTCATCCAATTCATACGCATATTAACAACTCACTGAAAGCTATCGAGAGCCAATCACTTACCTGGGATCAACAACACAAGTCCGTGTCCTGGAGCAAAGGTGGGAGATAATGTGCATGAATGTGAGGCCTTCTCCAAATCTGGAACAAGACATCGGTGTGTATTAAAAAGAGACATAATAACAAGAGTAATATGAATCATCAGCATCAAATGACACTTAGTTTATATACAAGTAACATACAATACTTATTGGATCAATGGCATCAGCTGATCCAGGGGTACATTTTCCCCTCTCAAATAGCAGGTAGTCTCACCCATGTCACTTCTGCCATGCGGAACCCACCTGTTTTGTGAGAGCTTCAAGAACCATTTCAACAGGTTTATACAAGTTAATATTTACACTGGCCCGTTCAAGCCACAATCTATCTGAAATGCTAATTCAAAAGTCCAAATAAATATCACTAGTAAGCTGGTTTATTCAGTCACATAGCAGATCAAGTTGCAGAAAATGTGATACCTCATCTTGGTCATCTTTCCTTGGTTTTATCTCATGAAAAAAACAAATAATCCGAAAATAATCAGCAACACCTATCTTATATATAGAATGAGAAAACGATTTACAGCTAGTAGGCCATTAAGCCACATTTTACCAACAAAAAAGTGGCATGTAATCTAGCTGTCAATCCCAGCTGTACCGGGTTCATGGTAGGGGAAAGAGGATTGATAACATCTGCAGCTGCTTGCCATTAGAATAATATTTGCATAGTTTCCTTGGTCACAAACACCTGGTAATATGAGATGAAAGGAAATGCTAATACAAGGTTAGTCAATATGGAGTTGCTCGAGTCTTCAAATCATCTGACAAAAACATCATACAACACGGTTACAGCATGCAAAATTGAATGAAATAACTAGTCGTGCTAATTCTCCCAGACAAAGTACATATTGCTTAACCAAATAAGCTATTATAGAATACAAGGAAAAGAAATACTAATAGGAGGTTAATCAATATGGAGTTGAAATATGAGATGAAAGGAAATACGAGATGAAAGGGTGCGATCATACTAGCACTAATGCACCGTATCCCATCAGAACACCTAGTAATCTGAGATGAAAGGAAACTAATAGGAGCTTAGTCAATATGGAGTTGCTCAAGTCTTCAAATCATCTGATGTAAAGTGATACAACACAGTTACAGCACGGAAAATCAAATGAAAGAACTAGTCAACTGCTAATTCTTCTACATGAAATATATAATACTATACCAAATCAGCTACTATAGAAACCAAGGAAACATGACTAAGTTTCCTTTCTTCCATATAAAATTGATTAGAGCTATTCAGTACTTTTTTGTTCTTGTAAAGGTAACCAAAAAAAAAAAAAAGAAACTTAACGCCTAGAAACAAGCTATGAAGCACGGACACATACACGGGACACAGACGTGACACGACACAGATATGATGACACGTCATTTTTAAAAAAAACTAGGACATGAACATGGCGAGGACACATGTATTTTTTTTAAATGGAGCGATCCCCAAATTTAGGTCTTCATCACCAAACTAAGCTCATTCACAAACAAATGGAGCGATCGCCCTCTATCCAAATCACTAGAGCCAGAGCAAGCCGACACCAAACTTATCAGTGTGACCTCATCTGGTTTCATGCCCATGCCTTTCATCCCCTCTAAATGCAATGCAAGCTCAAAAAAGCCTTCAAGGACGTTCTCTCTCATTATGGCGTTCCATGACACGACATCTCTAAGAGGGTTTCCGTCGAATAACAGGTGAGCGGCTCCAAAGCAGCCACAACAGATGTACAATTGAAGTAATGCGTTGAGCATGTAGATATTAGGCCACGAGCACAAAGGGGTGCGTGTGGTGATCAGACAAGACACTTGCGTGGAGCATAAAGCGAAAGGAAAGGGCTAAAGATTGTCATGGACTTAGCTAGTTTTGCCTAAGTCATGTGGTACCCATACATGTCCGTCCACAAAGGGTCAGTCTCCCCAAAACCTCTTATAGTCTCTTAAGAACTTGCAAAAGAGAAGACGGGTTAGAGGAAGTATTTAACTAGGGATCAAACAAGCAGTCATTTCAACAAACATTTGATAAGCAATGCAAATTATAAACATAGACTTTACAAGCTCTGAATGGTCGTACGGTAAAGGGTCCAAGGTGGTCCGCAATGGCCAAAAGTCCCTACAAGTGTTCACATGACACTACTATAGAATAAGACAATGAACCAACCCTAGACACTACCCCAAAGGCCCATCCAACCATGTGCCACTGGGGTAGCTCTTGGGTGTTGTGCTAGCTAACACTCCGCACCACTCTGCGGAGCTAGAAAACCCCCAAAATGGTTGCTTGGATGATTTGTTTCTGGGCGGTTTTGCCTCTGTATAACGACTGCACACAACCTACGTTTACAAGACTGAAACGACCATAAAAGTCAACCAAAATGGGGCTGTCAAGCCTACTGCAAGCCATTTACATATTGTGTAAATCATGAACAAAACCAAAAGACACGGACATGCACAAGCATTACATCGAACACCCAATTCACATATTTATCTGTGACAAGGTAGATCGAGGCTACGGGTGTGACCACGGATGATTGTATTCCATAGGAAGAGGTCAAGAGGGCACTACAGCTAAGCGAAAACTATGTGGGCGTAGTCGAGGTTGCTGAAAGGGGAGACAGCAAGGAAGGAGAGAAGCTTGCTAAAGCATCGAGGGTTGTCAACGAGCGCAATGCAGAGGAGGAAGGTGTGGGCCTGCTTGCATTTGGTGACAAAGGTGAGGAAGGGCATAAGAGAGGTATGTGTTCGATACAGATACGTCGTGTCCAAAAATTAAATAAAACCATTCACATGTCCGTCATGTGTTCGATCGTGTCAGTGACGAATCCATGTGTGACACTTGTCCAACACGGATACACCCACCAAATTAATGTGTTGTGCTTCTTAGGAAACAAGAACCTATATTGTAAGCCTTGAAGCTTCTTTGAAGATATCAACACAGGACTCATATTTTTTCTGGCAATCATAATCTCCTAAAAAATGAGAAACACTATGCCTGAGTGATTTTTTTTGTGGACACATTTGCTTCTATCATATCGGTATAATGCTAAAATGCACTAGTTAGATTCATCTACCATGGCCACAACAATCGAAGATTGTAATCATTCCAAAGCATCTTCATCATTAAAGTTCTCAAATGCTAACCTGTGCTTCAACACAAGCATCCTATGCCTGCCATTTCTAACCACACACCCACATCATTCAAGGTGTCCAATGATACAAACCATGCATTAGTTATGGTTCACATGGAATACGAATCTGGCTTCACCATGCATTAGCAACTCACTAGATGATCATCTTTCACCATGATCATAGTCTATGGCTTTAAGAAAATAAGGACTAAAATGGTTATAAAACATATAACATCAAGCATCCTAAGTTCATCTTGGCAAAGCATCTGACTCTGTATTTCTACCTCTCAATCTCAAGAACCAATACTCAAAGAGCTGGAAAGCATATGAAGCTAAAACATACTTAACTAGTATATGGAGGATTACAGTAACTAAGACAAACCAAATTTAAATGCATTCCAAATTGGGGGATAATCCTCTAATGCTGATTGATGATAGCACACTAAGTTTCTAACTAGGCATTAATTTGGCAAAATCAAACCAACAGAAACATTAGAAAGAACTAAAACTTGTTTTTCAATCGTCAATATTAACTACTAGATGCCAAGAAGTGGAATTGCTGCGTGAGAACCGACTCGGGGTGCATGCCGCGCACCAGGAAGCAGGCCAAATCAAATCGCCGCTGCTTGCCCATCACCCAAATCATGATATGCCACGCCCACCAGAAGCGAGGAAGGCCAATTCATGGCCCCGCATCAGGATCAATAGAGCCTTGGTGACCAAACCCCGAGTGCCCGCGACCAGAAAGGAGGCCCGCGGGAAGGCCAGAGCCTCTCCAAGCGACAAGGACAAGGATTTGGTTTTGGATCGGGTGAGAAGCTGGTGTAATCCATGGAAGTCGGACTCGTGGAAGACGGCTGAGGGCTCGTCGGAGTCGGCGTCAAAGTCGCTGGCGCCGGGGACGGATGCAGCTCGAAAGGGAGGAAAGAAGGGTGATCTGGAAGAAGATGAAGAGGAGAGTGTGGGAGAAGAAAAGAGGAGCGGCGAAGGAGAGGGAAGAGGGAGAAGACGGCGGGGACGGAGGAGAAAGGTGGAGCGGAGACGGCGGAGGAGGCGCGTTTCGACGCTTATATGCTCGCTGTGAGCGCCATACAATAATAAGCTTTATAGTTAGTGTGGGTCTTTGCTAAGCCCACAAGAGTAGGCCCGGCCCGTTAATTTTGAAGGCTCTTATTAGGTCGGATTCGGGAGATCGAATTAGACCCGATCCACTTGTCCGTCAATTAAGCTCGGCCCAACCCGATTTGGTTTGAATTAATAATTAAAATTATTCAAGGATTCTAAAAATATTATGATTGCAGAAGAAAATAAATAAGTTGGTTAATGTTTATGTGGTGGGTTTATGATCAATTTATTATTTCTTTTTAGACTAATATTAAATTATATATAATATATAATTTTTTTTCTTATAAAATAAGAACACACATGTTTGGAGCCTCCATGTGAAATTAAAATTGTATATAAATAAATATTATTTCTTTATATTGATTGTGGTTGAAACTCATATTTATATCAATATCCTTTAAAAGTTGAAACCAAGGTCTGCCATACGAATCGGGCGGTACGTACCAGCCCGACAAATTACCGGTATACGGACTGTCCGGTACCGCTATACTACTACAGTATTATACTGTAGAACTGCTACAGTATGAAAAAAAATATAAAATTGTTCGGTATACTAGGGTGTATCGCTCAGTACACCAGTACCGTACCGTATCGAGCCCGGATCGAAACGTCAATACGATACGATTAAGTGAACCTTGGTTGAAACTATACAAAAATTCATTATATCTTTGAGACACTTTTAGCTCAAACTAACATTAATCATTATTAGAATTAACTGACCTGAATTTTCTAAAACTTCTACATAAATGCTAATAACCTGGAGGATCCTAATATTAATGTATTAAAATATATAATGGCAGATATATTATCTTCAATAGCAGATATCAGTGGACCAGTTTTGGTCTCCAAAAGTGGTATGAACTGAACCGTGTACATCCTTCTTGTTCCTGTGGTGTGATGCTCCAATCAAATCATGAATAATCTCTTTTAGAGGAAAAGTAAAGCAAATTAAAGTGCAAATACACACATAAGAAGAGCTTGCAAAGCTGTTTTCATAATTTTCTTCATATAAACAGGTGAAACAAAAGCAGAAGCAACCATTCATGATCACCATTTCCTCCCAACATTAACAGGAGGGAAAGGGAGGTTGCAGGGTTCTGCATCATATCAACAAACACATCCAACCTACCATCTGCAGCAGGTTGGGAAGAGATTTATGTGCATTATTCACATACAAACACATATAAAGAGAGAGAGAGAGAGAGAGAGAGAGAGAGAGAGAGTCATCAACAGAGGATGTGGGGGTCAAAGTGCTTGTTCAAATGTAAGGGTTGATGTGCGAGGAGTAGTCTCTGATACCAGTTTTGGTCTCCAAAAGTGGTATGAACTGAACCGTGTACATCCTTCTTGTTTCCTGTGGTGTGATGCTCCAATCAAATCATGAATAATCTCTTTTAGAGAAAAGTAAAGCAAATTAAGTGCAAATACACACATAAGAAGAGCTTGCAAAGCGTTTTCATAATTTTCTTCATATAAACAGGTGAAACAAAAGCAGAAGCTCCTGTGGTGTGATGCTCCAATCAAATCATGAATAATCTCTTTTAGGAGGAAAAGTAAAGCAAATTAAAGTGTAAGAAAGACACACATAAGAAGCGCTTGCAAAAGCTGTTTTCATAATTTTCTTCCCCATATAAACAGGTGAACAAAAGCGATAGCAACCATTCATGATCACCATTTCCTCCCAAACATGAACAGGGAGAAAGGGAGGTGCAGGGTCTGCATCATATCACAAACACATCCAACCCTACCATCTGCAGCAGGTTGGGAAGAGATTTAGTGCATTATTCACATACAAACACATATAAAGAGAGAGAGAGAGAATGAGAGAGAGAGAGAGAGAGAGTCATCAACAGAGGATGTGGGGGTCAAAGTGCTTGTTCAAATGTAAGGGTTGATGTGCGAGGAGTAGTCTCTGATACCAGCCCCTTCCCACCCCATCCATTCCTCCCACAAATCCCAGCTTGGATCATTCATTCCCCTCATCGTCTCGTCTGCATCGTTGTTCCATCGATCTTCCTCCTCCTGAGGTCCTCTTAGGCTGCTCATCACAATCTGATATGAACAATAAGGTAACAAAAGTTCAGTTCAATTTGTGCATTAGCTGTGGAGAACAGCAAATTCTGAAACTGATGGATGAAGCCACTCCACACTAGAGGAAACAAAATTGCATCATAGTGGATTTGCATTCAAATTACTATGGTTTCTATGTGTTAGCAATGACATCCACAGTAGATTTCTTTTAGCTTGGTTTGGTCTAAGGATGTGTGGTTGCTGAATCAAGACTGACATCACATAATTCTCTGGAAAATAAACAACAAAATCCTCCAGGACAAGAAGACTTGTAATTTCCATCCTGTCCTATGACTAACTATGAGTTTTTAGGATCTAAACAAATAGAATATATATTTCCGCAGCTTTAGAGCAAAAAAACAATTCTATGCTAGCAATTCATTCGTTCATTAAAATGAAGAGGACTTCCAAAATTTAGGCTTGAGATTAATCTTAATGGCATAAACCTTAAACAAAGTGAAGAACGGTTAATACTTACATCATAGGCTTCGTTGATCCGATGGAACTGTACGCTGCAATTGCTACCTTTACATACATCTGGATGATACTGCATTTGTAGAATAAAAACAGCATATTTTCCTCTGATTAGCCACACAAGAAATCAAATCCCAATCTAAATAAAAACTCTACTATATGGTAAGAAATAAGAAAATTATATTTTATCGTACTTCACACCACGGCACAGAATCTAATGGGTCCGAAAAATTTTGATCTTTTGGAATTACCAAGAAACACATGAATCCAAATCTAAAACCTCAAAAAAAAAAAAAATCCAAAATCCATATCTTCACACGAATCCAATAGTCACAAAGAAGAAAAATTCCCATCTCTTCCACAAACTCCAACGAAAACCTTGAGGCGATCTCATCAGATCGTCGGAAAGAAAAAGAGCCGAGAAATAAAACCGCAGGGAGAATGGAAGCACCTGAAGAGCGAGTTGCCTAAAGGCCTTCTTGATTTCCTTCTCCGACGCCCCGGGCTGAACTCTAAGCGTCCGGTACTGCTCCGTCAACCTCCCGGTCGAGGCGGCACACTGCACGTCGCCGCCGCTCCTCCTCCCCCTCGACACCCTGCTCCTCCCAGCATAGATCCCCATCGACGATGCTGACACCGCCCCCATCGATCCCGACATCCCCATCGACATTGCCATCCTCCGAACCGGTTCGGATTTCCCTCAATCACCACCAATTGAATTTCACCGGAGAATGGGACAGAAAGCGATCCTCAACGGCGCAAATGGAGAAGCACTGATAAGGCTTCATTCGCGGTTATTATATATAAAGCAGAGTGGGGCGTGCGCGGCACGTGCGTGGATTACCCTTCGTCCTTATCCTTCCCTTTATATCCCTCATTCTGCACCAAGTCTTGAGTCACCGAATCGTACTCCCAACCCCGAGCCGTTAGCGACCGGGACCCACACGAAGAATAAGAGGCTGGGCTCCACGATGAACTGGGGTTGATGAGTCATTGCTTGTGCTTTATCCATTAGAGATAACGATATCCACGTCAGATTTTTGGGGTTCCATTCTCCCCGCAAGTTTTGGTGGTTCGTTGACGGCTACGTGGAGACAACGTGGCAAGAATCGATGTCGTCAATTTCGTCACACGTGTGTGGTGAGGAACGAGTTTTTGTGCCTCCCCGCGTGGCTGTTCTTAGACCGTTATTAGTTTGGATAAAATCGGATAAGGTCGTAAGTTTACAACATAATTTTGGATAACGTACAAATAAAAATTTTGATCTAATCATACCTCAGCTAACTAATTAACTATTGGGATTATCTGCATCAGCCAAAAAAAATAAAGAAGGAAAAGAAATTTTTGCTGGAAAATAAAATCTTTTTTACTACTAGTATCAAAGCAAGCAAACGTCAAGACAAAGATTTATTTGTCATGACAAATCTAGATATATGGCGATATGTCGTTATGACATGGTTGTTGATATGGCCAGCTCTGGCTATGTCAACCCTCGTATAGAAATCAACTAATTTTAATTGGATTTCCACAGTAAAAGTATTGATGGATTAAGACTCTAAACCTGTTTAGATCCTGATGATGTAATTTAAGGCATTAAAATAGATGGCATCACGTCGGTGAGAGGTCTCACAATTAAATAACACCTATTCTCTCACGCACGTAGTGGTGGAGAAAAGGAACATTCAAGGTTATATACAAGGCAAGTGGAGAAAGGAAGAGATTACCAAAACGAATAGAACAAGTTTGGATATCTTTCATCCGCTCATAAGGACAATAATTGGCATGTCTTTTTCTGCTTTTTACTGTTCACGTAATGAAGTATATAAAGTTGATACCGACTTCATCGGCAGACGCTGTGTGTAGGTCTTTTCCTTCACCGATTTTATCTGACAATGGATTGGTTCTATGCAAGATTGCTTCCCTTCCACGCTAGCTAGATAGGAACAAAGAGAGGGGTCAATGATCAACATCATATGATAACAATGGTTTAATCTATATGTAATAAAGAAAGATATTATGAAAGAATATGAAAGTGAGATCAGAATTTAGTGTCGGGGGCGACCTCCCTCGTCATGGAAGCACTGAAAGCTCCCTCTCTCGATTGGTGACAAGCAGCACTTGTGAATTAAATAAACGCACGGGATTTAGCCCAGCTGTTACATCATCCCAAGAGCCAACGTCTCTTTGCTTTTGCTGCAACCTTTTGGCCTCTCAAAAGTCTGATCCATCCTTCCTGTCTTTGTTTTTGATTGTCTTGACATGGTCACCCTCATTCAATATCTTTCTTTGCCCTGTGAACCAAATTAGTTGCGTCAGTGATACGTATAGATCATTTTCATGATCCTATCACAGTCATGGAGAAACAATCTTAGGAAAACATCAAAACCCACCATGGCCTTGTGAGGTGGTGCTGACAACAGTCGAAAACATAATCTTCCATACAATCCTCACAACATTAACCACTAGAAAACAAGAAAATCATATTCCATGTTAATTCACGTGAAGAATCTCCAAGAGATATGTGAAACAAATCATTGTTTCTCACATAGCCCCCTTAAAAGAGTTTTCAGATCTTTCCACATTAATTACAAAAACATTTGTTAGGATGACACTGTATTCCTTTTAACAAAACCATTTTTTTCAATCTCTGCTTCCATAAGAATCTCCTAATTTAGGGACATGTAGATATAGATCATATTATTGAAAATTTGTGCTTGCTTCCAGATAAAAATCACAAGTGCCAATCGATCACTGTTACGAGTATTGGACTCCATGGTTTAGTTGCAGCTATTCCGCATATGCACAAAAGACTTTGTCCATAGCTACACAAGATCATACATCTCTATTGTCACAAACTATTTTATCCCAATCTTTGGATGAAAACTCATCACCGACAAATTATTTTTTTTCTACATTTGTACACGACTGAATAAGTTGTTTTGAGCAAATCATCATCTAAGGTCACCATTATCTTGGTCAGGAGAATGACATGAAGGATTTAGTGCATGCAATGTAAATCTTCCCAAACTCACCGTCATCTGAAAAGGAGATTGACAATTTTTATAACTTACAGAAATATAAAAGTGTTTACAATCACATGTGAAAAACAAAAGTGAGGACATGATATGCATAAGATGGTGCAGAAAAGGTACCATTTATTTCACCAATCTTAAACTCAAATCAAAACTCTAGATTTCAGACAAGCAATGTCTAATAGAAACATGATTACCTAACAAACAAAAAATAAAACTCATATAACAAATAAGCCTCAACATTGAAATTAATTTTCCATGATATAAGCGGCTGCATATATGGATGTATATGGTCACATCGTATAAAGAATGTGGCATATGTGGTGAAATCGTATATGAAGGATATCCAACCATATCCGTAGACCACATAAGCATGATAATGCGGTGCATATGTTATTCATGTTTCCTCATAATTAATTCCAATTGTGTTATTACTACTATCCTTGAATAATATTTAAATTACCATCAGAAATTGCTCATAAGTACAAATGTAATCCCATACTCTTGATTTGAATACAGCATGTATTAAGCCTACTACCAATTAAAACTTAATTCTAATTTCTCAACTATTATTAAATCAAATATTTTGTTAAGAGTTTCTTAATGTGAATCATACGCATCACTTACAACATATTTTCGTGCTTTTATCACATTTTTGTAAATTTATATATAGTTAAAAAGTAAGACCTAATTGCTGAATTTTCATTAAAATCATATTACACCTGGTTATTTTCTTGTCCTTCACGTCAATAATGCTTAACAAGATATAACTTGTGCATGTTACAGGTTGTATGAACTATGAAGCTAATGAAACAACATGAAGTAAATGCATAAACTCAAAGATTCATTGATTGAGAAAAGACTTATACGAGTCAACGATCTAGGTTAGCATTCATAGTTAGAACTCTCCTGACTCATGAATGCTATATATAAACAGCACTGAAATTGCATTTGTGCGTACAGCATATGGCAACACCCAACCTGTTCTATTGATCGAAGCCACAACAGCATCATTGTCAACTTGCACATGAACAAATAAAAAGAAAGATTTAGGTGGCACCACTACTCATGCTCTAAAATTACAAAATAGTGTCTATAGAATCAGTAGTTTTGGGTGGTTAGATTACCCTTTTTCTGCTAATGTCTTTAAAATTTAGCTGCCCCCTAAGATTAATCATTGATTATTGCTAGATTGATCAGTCAAGGTTTGTAACTTCTGCCTTACATCTGTAGTCGTTTCAGTTGGATCTGTTCCCGGACGAATTAACTCATATGCCGAGAAAATCACTCCATGTGTGAAGCTCCCATCAAATATCCATTACACAGAGCTATCAAACAAGTCACACCCTATTATCAGACAATGTCCTACACTCAAAGACATACAACAATAAGCTATTACGGATACAAGTTCACATGCTAGCACATGATAGTACATGTAAGCCAGTTGTGTACCCTAGGCATGTAAGTCCTGGGTTAGGTGCAGACCACAAGTCTAGGCTCTCCATGTCTTGGTCAGACCCACATGCCATGTGTCAAACTTATTTAGGATGGTACACCTATGAAAATGTGATATGAACAATAAGTTACTCGTTCACATATGGATGGTGTCATCAAATGGTTAAGTGCTTTCGGTCTATGATTCAAGTTGGCCACCTGTTCTACATGCAGTATGAAGTGAAGGCTATACTAGGTTAAGTAATATCTAACTTGTATGTTATTATGCGAAACCGGGTAGTGTCACTCATATACACTTGTGTTTAGTCAAACAACCCCTATCGAAGTGGAACATGTGATCGTGCACCAAGGTCTTCCATACCGTGGTATACCGCTCAGTATGGGCTGTATGTACCGATCCAATTGCATTATAACAAAAGCCAATGGTGTCCAATTGTACCCATAACCCATATCATATATGGCAACCATTATAAAGTTGTTATGTGCTCTAGACCGGATTGTTGCTTACGCTTGCACGATGACATAAACTCATAGTCGAGCCTCACATGACCCAACATATAAGCACAAACTTGACTCCAAATACAAGACAACACAAGCATAAGCCTGCTTACAGGTTTAGGTATATGAACAAGACATTGTATTATCATTGCGCACGATCACACATTCCACTGACATAGGTATTGTTTGACTAAACACAAGGGTATATGGGTGACACTAACCGACATCGCACAACAACATCCAAGTCAGACATTATATAACCTAATATAGCCTGCACTTCACAGTGCACGTAGAACAAGCGATCAACTTGGCTCATCAACCCAAGCACTTAACCATTTAACAACACCATCCATATGTAGACAAGTAACTTATTGCTGATATCATGTCATTGTAGTGCATCATCCTAAATAGGTTTAACATTTGACATGTGGGTCTGACCTAGACATGGAGAGCCTAGACTTGTGGTCCACACCTAAAACAAAACTTACATGCCTAAGGTACACGACTAGCTTACATAAACTATCATGTGCTAACATGAGAGCTTGTAATCCATAATAGCTAGTTGTCATACATCTTTGAGTGTAGGGTGTTGTCTGATAGTAGAGTGTGACTTGTTGGAAGTATTGACCCACTACATGATCCACAATGCATATTTTGGTACACAACCCAATTGTGTGACCTAAACTATACCAGTGAGTCACCTCACTAGCTAGGCTCATGATTCGCTTTACACAAATATTTGACTAGTGAAAAGAATAAGAAAACAGAAGTCTTAAAAGGATTATGTCATCCTTTTGAACATATCATGCTTGAGTGATACTTACACTATTGACCTACAATCCTATTGATGCATTTATGTTGTCTCGCATATGCACATACAAGTTTGAATTTTGATACATGGTAAATGATCGATTTGCTAACATCTTTATTGATGCATTTGTGGAATCTTGTAAATGCACATGCATACATGATGCATGATTGACGGGCAAACAAGTAATCTACTTAGGTTGGTACATATATGAGATCTCCATGTAGTTGTACCCCACATGATAGGAGATTCGGGCCAAATCATGTAGCGAGTAGCACCCACTAGATCGAAACCCTTATATCATCCTCTAAGTATGATCTACTATCTTGTTATTATGTCTCTGATGATATATGATTCTGATATGAGATGTGGATCCGTATGGGCCTTGTTGATAGTAGGAAAGTCAGTATATTGGTAGGGCGACTTCATTTGAGATCTAGTAGGTTGTCAGATGTGATAGTTAAATGGTTTCTCCATCAGCTGTTGAGAGAGCGTCTCCACACTCCACCTACTGTTAGGAGACAAAGAACTCATCCTGTTGGAGAAACACTTCTTTATCCATTGTTGGGAGTGTACCATCAAGTTCAACGATACCAGGATATTGATGATATGTATGGATAATTGGCTTTTATGTATGTTATATTGCATTGATGTTGATGATGATATGCATGCATAATTAAAATTTCGGTATTATTATTGCATTAGTAAATAAGGAAATCATAGGACATATTTTATCGTATTCCTCCATCTGTTGTTGGGAGAAGGGCGATTCCCTTCCTTCATCTATTAAAAAATATATATAGCAAGTCTTACCAAAGCAAATTAGTCCTTAACTGCATTGCCTTGATCAATAACATCTCTAGCACGTCACAAGCAATACTTCTCAGATGTGCGAGAAGGGCCAATGATTGATAGTTCTGATTCTAGTTCTTTATCCTGCCCTTATTTTTGCGCTAATCTTGATCCTCTAACAAGAGGAAAAAGCATATCGCCATCAATATCTTCCAAGAACAAAAGATGGGCTTAAACACGGATTTAACACCTAAATAATCTCAGTAAAGAAGAAAAGAAAGACGAGGAACGAACCCTGCTGACTGGAAAATAAACCCGGTGGACTTGTACGAAATCAGAGGCGGTGATAGTGGGCCGCTGCCCGCCGGTGGTGGTGGTGGTGGTGGTGGCGGTGGCAAAAAGAGGGCGTCCCTGGCCGACGTCTAGGTTTGGGGCTGGGAACGATGGTACGGAGAGACGGCTATTGAGCTCGCGATGGTAAGTTTTGGGGTCGCTTTCTTCCCGCCGTTGGCTTAAGATAAAGGGATTTATATTGCATGACGGACTTGATGGTATACACAGTAGCGGATCGAAAAAACAGGGATCCGACGTGTGGGAAGGTCTGGGGCTTCTTTCTCCCGCCGTCAGATTAAGATCAAGGAATTTACGACGCATGATGAACTTGATCGTACACCGTAGCGGATCGAAACAACAACAGGGATCGGCCGCAAGTGAGAGGCGACAGCTAGCGGATCGGGTATCCACCCGGCCAAGACTCGGATCACTGAGTCACGGGCCCAACCAGAGAATTAACTCAACTAATAATACACAGAATTAACATGCAATCCAACAAAGAAGAAAGCATATGATTGATTTATGTGTTTCTTTTAGTGAAAATTTTCTTTTAAAAATATTTATATTTTAGATTTTTATTAAAAATATTTTTTTTCAAATAATACTTTTAAATTAAAAAAATCTAAATTTCGCTAAAATTTTTCATCTATTTTTTAAATTTTTAGCTATATAGTATTTTTATTTGATTTGTTTACAATGTTTCTTAATAAAATTTATAGTGATTTATTGATAAAAAAATATTATAAAGGACATCATATCATGCCTCTTTAATTATCATTGCTTATAAAATATTACAATACATATTTTTAGACATATAGTTAGTTTGGTTGAAGTTAGGAATCAATTTAAATTATTTATAATATTTTAAGTATATTTTACAGTAATTTTTTAATAGTCAAAACATTGTAATAGATCAAAATAATAATAATAATAATAGACCAAAACACTGTTACAAATAGATCAAAAAATTATAATAGATCAAAAAAATTTAAAAGGCAGTTTGGATATTTTAAAATTAAAATTATTATTAAAAAAAAGGTACTGATCAACAAATACTAACATAATATTTTCTAAAAATATCATCCTTTCTTTAATGCCTCCCAACTTTCAAATTATCGATCTACTAAAATATATGACAAAAAAATATATATAATACCTTGAGAAATTTCCACCATGAAGTTGACCAAGCAGCATTTATTTTATAAAGAATGCCTATATATATATATATATATATATATATATATGAAAGAGTAAATTTAAAAGAGAATGTAAAATACTGAAAACACCCTTGGAATTCTAAGGGAGTTTCCAGAAGATATTAAAATTATCAACTAACAAAGATTAACTACAGATTAACTACAAAAATACGTGTAAGATTTTGGGTCATGCATGAACATATATGTAAAATTTAAATTAAAAGAAGTATATTATTAAATTTTAGAAGTATTCATAGACATACAATTTTGCAAAACAATTATAGTAGCCCAAATATTTAGTGGACATTGTTACTTCACACTTTCTCCATACTTAGCTATGGCTTTCCTTTCATTTCATTGGCACATAACTCGAAACTTAAATCTCAAAAAGCAGCCTGCATTACATTAACAGAAGTACTTATCTCTCCAGTGCAAATTTTTGGACAGCTGACCCAGCAAGCTATTATTAGGTGCTGATGAACCAAACCACCTCTCTACAATTTTTTTACCAGCAGATCCTCTTAAAATTTTAATCCTCTATCACAGGAGACCAAACTGGTCCATCTCAAGAATGCACAAGTTTTCGCCAGAGCCGAAGAGAACAGAGTGAATGACATGTTTACAGTTATCGAAGTTGCAAAACGCAAGTAAATCAGGGCAAAGGCAGCATAAATTATCAAATCAATAGTAGCACAGGGTGTAAAAAGACCAAGAAAAAGGGTCCACCAACATTAATAGAGCCTCTCAGGTTGCGTTTCGATTCACTTTGAGGTACGGTAGTGCACCAATGACATTGTCGTAGTCACTCTTGTTTACTGGATGCTGCAAACAAAATTTAGCCTGTATCATAATCATATATTACTCTCCATAAACTATGATTCCTAGTGGCTATCCAACAAGAACACCCACATAGTTATCCTCTTTATCAGAAAGATTTAACTCAAGATTCTGTATGATCATGATTAGAAGGATATCATCTCTAAACAATGGACAATGACAAAACCCTTTTTTTCCTTCACAAAGAAAAAGGGAAAACAAAAAGGTTCTTGTTGCCATTATCTTACTACTCATGGTCATACATAATTAATTAACTTGACCAATCAGTTACCAATAGAAAACTTTGCAGGTAATTTAACCAGAGTTCTTGGAATCAAACTAACAAAGTAAATGTTTTCACCATGGTAGAAAACAAAGATATGTGATTGTACCAAATGCAAAAAACTTGAGCAATCAGTAAATCCAAAGCAACATGCTAGATACCAAAATGCCAAGCATTGATGATCCATTTCTCAAGGCATGACTATGGGATTTATAAAACACATCAAAAATAATGAGAAACATTTCAGTAAGCTTCATGGTCCATATTTCATAGGCTCACAAAACATCATCAAGGTTTAATGTCATGTGACCAACATGAAGCTCATGAAGCTCCACTAATGAGCTAGAGATTAGCATATCTAGATGCCTGTTCAATTCACAGAAGAAAACGTTCTTTACTTGTATACTCTACATTGTATTCTGGAATTTAGGTTACAACAATTTGCTTAAGAGAAATTTAATGCATCTGAGCAACCTCACTACACGCATCATTTTAAGCGGGAAAAAAACATATTGTTGGTTTATTCTCAGTTAGTCAGAACGCATAAAATGGTATGTAAGAAAGCAAAAACTTCAAGTTTAAGTTGATTTTGAGGCCCATGTAACAGGATCTCCAACTCACAAATAATTCTAGAGAATGAAAGTTGTCAATTATCGGATATTAGCAGAAGCAAATCCCATGCTCTAAGTTCATAATTATGATATCTTCTATTGACAAATCATGACAACATTCTCCTCATGGATTATGTTCCATAGCATAAATCCACCCAATTGTTTCCCCTGATACATATATTTGTACGTCGAAAGGGAAAAGATTAGAAGCTATCATACTTAACTAAGCATATGCAAAACCCTTTTTTCTGCAAGAAGAAAAGGGAAAACAAAAAGGTTCTTGTTGCCATTATCTTACTACTCATGGTCATACATAATTAATTAACTTGACCAATCAGTTACCAATAGAAAACTTTGCAGGTAATTTAACCAGAGTTCTTGGAATCAAACTAACAAAGTAAATGTTTTCACCATGGTAGAAAACAAAGATATGTGATTGTACCAAATGCAAAAAACTTGAGCAATCAGTAAATCCAAAGCAACATGCTAGATACCAAAATGCCAAGCATTGATGATCCATTTCTCAAGGCATGACTATGGGATTTATAAAACACATCAAAATAATGAGAAACATTTCAGTAAGCTTCATGGTCCATATTTCATAGGCTCACAAAACATCATCAAGGTTTAATGTCATGTGACCAACATGAAGCTCATGAAGCTCCACTAATGAGCTAGAGATTAGCATATCTAGATGCCTGTTCAATTCACAGAAGAAAACGTTCTTTACTTGTATACTCTACATTGTATTCTGGAATTTAGGTTACAACAATTTGCTTAAGAGAAATTTAATGCATCTGAGCAACCTCACTACACGCATCATTTTAAGCGGGAAAAAAACATATTGTTGGTTTATTCTCAGTTAGTCAGAACGCATAAAATGGTATGTAAGAAAGCAAAAACTTCAAGTTTAAGTTGATTTTGAGGCCCATGTAACAGGATCTCCAACTCACAAATAATTCTAGAGAATGAAAGTTGTCAATTATCGGATATTAGCAGAAGCAAATCCATGCTCTAAAGTTCATAATTATGATATCTTCTATTGACAAAT
The DNA here is from genome assembly GCA_004837865.1 of Musa balbisiana. NCBI lineage: Eukaryota > Viridiplantae > Streptophyta > Magnoliopsida > Zingiberales > Musaceae > Musa > Musa balbisiana. Next base: position 29,855,848 of record CM017190.1, on the reverse strand, counting down.
CATGACAACATTCTCCTGCATGGAATTCATGTTGCCACATAGTATATGAAATCCACCCAATTTTTTGCCCTGCATACATATATTTGTACGTCGAAAGGGAGAAAGAAGAGTCCTTTAAATGTAACTAAGCATATGTTAAAAGTTTCTTCATAGGCAGCAATCTGCAAAATCACCCACCTTTCTTATGCAAGGGAAAAAAGCCACAAGGATTAACTTGGGTCAAAACAAATTGCTTCCAATTCTTATAAGCAAGCACTATCAGTACCCAAATTACAATCTGAAACATACCATCTTGGACAGCCGGAGCTTCCTCTTGGTGTTCTTCTTCGCCAGCAAGTGCTGCTTCCCCGCCCGCCTCCTCACAATCTTCCCCCGCCCCGTTACCCGGAACCGCTTCGCGGAGGCCTTTGCCAGCCAAGAAAAGGGAACAACCACTTACCCTCAGATGGCATCAAGGAGGCGACAGAAGCAGGAAAGAAGGTACCTTGTGGGTCTTCATCTTGTATCCTTTGGCAGCAAAGACCACGAGACTCGAAGATCTCCGACAGAGGGAAGAAGAAGAAGAAGAGGGGATCGGAGAGTGAGTTCTCCGGAGCAGCAGAGGAGACCCGTATAGGGTTGCGGAGGAGGTGAGCTTGTTCTTGAGAGAGACTGCAACTGGAGAGGGGGAGAAACGGACGGCATTAGAGCAGCGAAGTGGCGGTAGCGCGAGGGGAGAGAGCTTGACGACGATAAGAGACGATGAGGCCATTGTTTGTTCCGTTCCATCGGCTCAGGTTCGTCGTTCTCTTATCAGGTCGAACGCACGGGGTTTCCTGCTCTCGTGGATAAGAGTTGGCATTGGCCCGGGACCGGTCCATTCAGCCAAGCCCAAGCCGGATAATGGAATCAGATGGGCCGGGTCAAACGGAGCCTTTGAGGACTAGGCATGGCAAATCGGCCCAACATTTTCAGGTCAGGCCGGATTCGGCCGGTCTGATTCAAAACTAAGTCACCTTCCCGCCCTCCCACCGCCGACGCAATCATTAAATAACTCCAAACCAAGCGTACGATGCACTTCCCAAGGTTTTACTAACCGTTAACCCCTCCCCTCTTTCTTACCCACACTTCATTCAAATTTGAACCCACAGCTGACCCCACCACCTTCACACCCATAAAATCCGTCGAAGAAGCCCCAAACCCACTTGGCTCTCTCTCTCTCTCTCTCTCTCTCTCTCTCTCTCTCTCTCTCTCTCTCTCTCCAGCGATGACTGCTGTTCCAAAGAAGCCCCCTCCACTGCCCTCCTCCCACCACCACATCTCCGCGTCGCCCCACCAATCCCGCTGCCGAGATCCCCTCCTCGACCCCGACAAGGAGAACCTCGTCCCCGTCGTCAGCCTAAATGCCTGCAAAGGGAAGAAGCTGGACGTCAAGCCCCCGCTGAGGCCGTCCTCCCTGCAGCTCTGCATGAAGCTGAACGAGCCGCCCCAACCATCGTCGTCGTCGTCGTCGCTCCTCGGGCCGCCCAAGCCGTGGGAACCGCTATCCTCGTCGTCGGACGTGTGGGATCAGTTCTCCGACTCCGAATCCGCGCCGGCCTCGTCTTGGTCCACTCTTCCCAACAGGTGAGCGTTACAGAGACCTAGGCGGGGATGGTTGAGCTAAGCTGCAATAATCGTGCTCTGTGTGTGTGTGTGCAGGTCCTTGTTGTATAGGCCTCTGCCTCTGGATGTTGGGAGATGCACTTGCTTCATAGCCAAGGAGAGAACACAAGGCAGGAGTGGGATGTCTTTCTACACACTGTACACCAATGTGAGCTTTCCACTAACAATCTCAGTTGGGAAGATGTTTGTGGCATTCTAATGATCCCTCCCCGCATGACATACTGTTAAAGCTTTCTTCGATGCATACCAACACAGAAATTCTAAGAACTACTTGTAAGAAACTTGGGATTTTGCAAGAATTCAATCTTCTCAGACAAGATTTCTTCTACTTGAATAATCTCAAAAACTCTACAAAATGCTTAGTTCTTCTGAGAGTTATCATCTCGATTGGATATTGCAGGAGGGTCAGGGACGACAAGATCGGAAACTGGCTGTTGCATGGCACAGAAGGCGAAATGGCAGGTCTGAGTTCATCGTAGCTCAGAATCCAAACGGAATATTCTGCAGCTCAGATGAGAGCTTCTTGGGCAGTATAACAGCGAACCTCATGGGATCAAAATATCAAATATGGGATCAGGTTGTTGACATCTCTACATTCATGTTGAAGTTAGATACAGAGAGAGAGAGAGACAGAGAGAGAGAGAGAGGAGCTCATGGTTCAATTTGACAGTAAGCAGGGACTTGATATCATGCATAATAATTCTCCCTTCTTTTGCTGCAGGGGAACAGATTTGATCCTAGAAAGAAGCATTCCAGGCGTCTTCTCGGGCTTGTAGTGTAAGAAAACTTGGTCTACGGTTTGTTCTATGAATTCAGGATACGTCTCATCATCTTTTTCGGTAGTGATCCAAAGTGCATTCGTTATGACAGGTACCTTCCTACAGTAACTACAATCACAGGGAACTATAGAAGCTTGAGGGCATGGATTCCCAAGTATCAATCCATGCAGCTAAAGAATTCGAACACCACCCAGGTGAATTCCACGATCATCCTTGTAAAGACCAACTGAGATTAAAGAGTTGGAGTGTGCATCTAATGTTTGGCTTTGGACTTCGAGCCATGGCAGATCCAACACATTAATGGACTTCCAAAAGACTGGGAGGAGAATTCGAACAGAGCCAACCGACTTGTCTCAAGAGTGCCGTATTATAATACCGTAAGCACTCCCAAATTGAATCTGCATGAGTGTTCTTTCACTTGATTGGTGATGCTAATATGCATTGGTTTGGTGTTGGATAGTTTACAAAGAGACATGAACTGGACTTCAGAGAGAGAGCTGGAAGAACAGGGCCAATAATTAAAAGTTCGGTCAAGAACTTTCAGCTGACAATGGAGGTATATCTTTTTTGCTCGGACTGCATCAATCACATTAAAGCATGGCTTGGTTCTTGGCAAATTAATAGCTGTTCATACACAAGATTAATGGCGTTGGTACACAAGATTTCTCCATTGATTTGCTTTGAAGATTAATAGCTGTTCATACATTGTTGAACAGGAGAAAGGAAGGCAGACTATTTTGCAGCTTGGGAAGATTGGGAAATCAAAATATGTAATGGATTATAGGCAAGTAATACCTTTGTTTAAAGCATTCATTTTGTAGAATGCGCATCTAAACACCTTCTCTCTCTTGTGCAGATATCCTTTGACTGGTTACCAAGCATTTTGCATTTGTTTGACATCCATTGATTCCAAGCTTTGTTGCTCAGTTTAGATGTTCAACCTCTGAACAAAGAGAAATTTGAATCCTTGTAGCGTAACAGCAATGACAACCATCATTAAGGCTTTCATCATCAAAGAAGAGGAACAAATCACTTGGCATGTCATCCAGGAACATCTATGAACATGGATCTGAAGGAAGATCTCTGACAAACAAACGAAGATGCTATTGTTTCTGGATGGAGGCCAAAATCCATTGTAATGTTTCATTACCTGCTTCACTGATTGCGGATGATCCAATCTCTATCAGAGTTATGTAGACTTTTCTTATGCAATGAGATATTTTCAGCACCCCAAAATGCATGCGATTATTTTGCAACAGATAATGCAAGTTCTTGACAGTCAATGCAAGAACTTTTAGCTGCTTGTAAGCAAAGCTCTCACCATCAGCTACTACTAATACAAGTGAGCCGTAAGTGCCATACACCAAATTCAGTCACCAACATTTAATATAACTCGTTCTCAGCTTGCACAGATAAGAAAACAATACAGGATATTCATCAACATTCAGTATCGTACCCAAAAAAATACAAATAAGATTAGATAGGCCATTATGATTCATCGTAAGCAAGATTATTCAGGGCTTCCACATCTACAGGGTAAGCAGGCTTCTCTGCCTTTTATCTGAAGCCTCTGATGACATTATTGATGATATTGGTTGCTCCTTAATGGACTACATAGAGAATAATGTCAAAAGAAAAGGAAATCATGCTTCTACAACAACACCATTAAAATGTGCTTCTCCAGAGGCCTTCTCCTGCAATCTGGCTTCATGCTGCTCCAAGTACTCCCTGCTGTTCATCTCGGTTAATCTGAAAATATAACAATATCATTAGTAGCTCACACAAAAAGTATTATAGCACTATTGGGTTTTCGTATATCAAATGCAAGAATGGATAAGACCTCCTTTCTTGTTAGGACTGACGGAGTCATACCTACTAATTGTGCGGTCTTTAGCAAATCCTAGCTCGTTGTCGACACAAAGATCAACATCATCTTTCTTCTGCGACCGCGACGATGTTCTTGGAGATATCTTTTGAGCATCGGCAACTGTCACAATACTTTCAAAAAGTTCGACTGGAGATGCCTCGGCTGTGCATAGCAGCCTAGCCTTGTTTTCATACATCACCTGTTGAAAAGTGACTCATATAATCACAACCAAAATACAGAAGTAATGTTTTGTACAACAAACTATGGCTCGTTTATAACAAAATTCAACCCTTCTAAGTAGAATTTTGCTAAAATGAAATAGAAATGTGACAGAAGTCGTATTGTCAGGTCAAAGAACACTATGAAATTGGTGCAGATTCAGAACCTAATATACATTATGTTCATTTAAATGAAAGAAACTGGAATTCAGAGGACTTTGAATTTTTTAGATGTCAATGAGACTTACGTCAATCAGATTATTTCAATAAGTTCATAAAAAGACAAGATATCAGTCAGACAAAAAAATTTGAATTTGACATCAGCGTAACATAGATAATATTATTTTCTCCAAAAACAAATCATATAAATGTCTGTTATTTTATCTAGACAATGATCGCATGAAAAACTTCCTTTAGTAAAAGAAATATATAGAAATTCTCTAATAATTTATCCAACAAAAGTGCATAGTTTTCATTCAAGACATGGAAAAGCTGTTCTGTAACATGGAAATCATAAAGCTCGTTACAAATCATGAGACTCACATCAACCAATGTGACAAAGCGATATGCTGCAGTCCTGTTGTGGATCCCAAATCTTGGCACCCCATCCAGCGCAAGTGTATGAAAATTTTCTGCATGGCAGTGGGGCAAAATTCGATATTAAATTATAGAACACCACAATAACATGAAAACCAATGATACGGCCTATGAAGAAATTTAATTTCTCACCACAAAGATAAAAGGGGAACACAGATAACTTACTAAATAGTCCAAAGTAGTCTGCTGCCCCCAAAGGTCTATCACAAAGTTCTTCAAATGGAAAATATGCACATCCATTAGCACCAAAAGGAACCTGGAGAAACAAAAAAAAACAAAGATGCCAGACCATGAGCCACTGAAAGTGCTAACTATTTTAGAATGTCAGGTTGTGAAACAGGACCTGCAATTTTCTTCCCATAACAACTTCTACAACTTGCTGTCCAGGTTTATCATGTCCTATCAAATGCTGAAACTTCTGTTTTAAAAATCCAGTGTGCCCCTTTCCAATAAAATAGAAACCTTTCTCAGCCTGCATCAAAGTAATTAAATTTAAATTTTGAGTTGTGTACAAAGACAAACTTCAGATTTGTATTGCTGAAGAAATGCACTATACTTACCGAACCTATTTTCCGGTAGTCAGTTGATGAGCCAATTGCATGAACAACACACCTTTCCTGCAACAAACATTTCCATTCAACCCAACAGCAGAGTCCTTGTATGCTTAAACTAGTTGCAAACCAAATGGAAATTTGAACAAATATATCCATTCCATTGCCTTCAAGGTCTCAATAAATGGTAAAAATAGGTCCCTCTGCAATCCACCTTCATATAGCTGATCTGGAGCACGATTTGAAGTTGAGACAAGGACCTACAGAATGCATACAGTAAAGGAATTGGATTAATGCATTTTCAACTTATACTTTTAGTAAATCTGAAAGGATCAGAGAACACACAATGCCTTCACTGAATAAATGCTGAAAAAGACGATTCAATATCAGAGCATCAGCCACATCAGTTACCTGTTAATGACATGTTCAATGAGTATTCATAAAACAACACTGTAAAGAGAAAATTATTGTTTAGTATGCATAAACATACCATAAATTCATCAAGACATAATAGAATGGATTCATCTGATATCTCTCCTGCGACAACTTCCAGTGGATCTGATACTCCTTTGTGCATCTAGATGAATGTTATGCCAGGCAGAGAATATAAAAATGCATTAAGCAGATGAGGGGAAAAATCAGTTTAAAAGATCATCTGACTAGGTGTTGTGAAAATCTCAGGATAAAAAAAATTTGCAGGTATGCAAAGAACCAGCTGTACCTGCAGGCGGCTATGCACATTCAACATAAAATCATGGAAATGAATTCTTTTTTTCCTCCAATTAGACGGCCTGCACAAGAACAAAAGAGTATTAGAAAGAGCACTCGTAGAGTATGATAAACATGCTAGTCATAGTTACAATGATTCAATTGTATGCTGTTAAAATTTACATTGCAGAAAAACAATTACGTGCAAAGAAAAAAGTCTGATCGTAAATCTATATCAAATCAATAAAAAAGTGAAAAATTGTCTTCAATTTAGAACCTTTAACCTCTATCCTGAACTAGATATCAGGTGGTCCAGTCAAGTACTACTTCCATTGAAGCAAACATGAAATTTATCAAGAATTGAGAGTTTTTTTAGAAAAGTGGGATGCATTTTGCTACCTCATTAAGATTGAAAATAGAAATACCAAATGCTTGCTGTCAAGCGTCCACGCAGAATGTTACAGTTCATGTCTATATGCTTCCGATTCACGTTAAACTTCATCATACTTGGGCATCCATTTGCAGGTATACTATTATAGCAAACATCTGATTAACTAATCACTAGCTTTAGGCTCGACTTTGAAATAATTTAGCAAAAGCCAGACCACTTATCACATAAAAGCAGACTGATTGGCATAAAATATTATTAACATTTTGAATGACAATTTGCCTTTCCTAAAGTATTTTGTCATATGCCAAGCTGGATCTCACCCGAGGGTTTTCAATAACAAGGCAACTAAATTTAGCTTGGCCAGTTCAGGACTGGACCATCCTGGACACGTAGAAAAGCAAAGTTACAAAAAATGATAAAAGGGTTTGGTACCATTTTGCATATATTTGATATAAACGACATGGACTGGTGTGTATCAAGTGCAAACATCCTATTTAGTTCCTCACTTTTGCCATCTAAATGAGATTTTACGGCATTGCTCCAGACCAAGATCAAGAGAACAGAAAATAACAATGTGAGAGACAGTCTTCTATGGCTCTGTAAAACAGCAATCAGTTTTACTTTTCCATAAATTTTTCATGATCAGTCAGTAGCAATAATTAGTTACAATGCCAAACTCAGAATTTGCATCTTTTTTAATTCTGAATGAGACCACCTGCCAGTGAAGAGAAGCCAATAAAGAATTTGAAAGGGCTTCTATATTGTGAACTTAATCATGACTAGAACTACGCTTCAACAATCATAGGGCACCTAGACATGGTAAATCTCCCCAATTACACAGACATGTCGAGGAACTAGTATCCACAGAATGCATCAGAATGGAATTCACAGAGTGCTCACAGTTGATCAAAAAACAAGTCCATAAGCATTGTTTTTCCAGTGCCTACTCCTCCATACAGGTATAGACCTTTGACTGGTGAATATGAAGATTGTGGAATGAGACGGGACCATAGCCACCTACTCCTGCAAAAACCCTAAAGGCCAGTAAATAAACCACAGGAGACCAATAAAGAAGGAAAACTCAATGTACAACAGAAAAAAATAATGCACCAACAAATATTAACAAGATTGCAAATTTAAGTAACAACACATGAATTACCTCTGAGATTTCTTGGATGCAGTATATCTATCCAATTGGCAACTATCTTCAAGCTCAGCAAGCTCCCGATAGAGCCTTTGCAGTTCTTGAATGGTATCTACCTAAGATAAATGTCAGACAACAATTAGAGCATCCAAAAATTCCAATTAGCCAACGCCACTTTGATTGAAATTAGTGACTGCACCTGAAAGTCATCCCCATCAACAAGTTCTCCTGATGCAATTCTCCTTTCATACTCCGGCAAAGGGCCAGCTCCTCCAGCATAGTTAGACACTGGGATTAGCACAGTCAATGACATGTCAAAACAGAGAACATAATTTTGCATCGGTATAGAAATCTCCTAATTGTCCATGTTTATTTGCATTACATACGCAAAATCAGCTGAAAAGGCAGTACCCAGAAATTTACACTTTGCACGACAATAGTATAAATAGAACACAGGAGGGAAGATTTGCAGTTAAATTCTCTACCACAATGGAGGAAACAAAGATAACAAGGTGATGATGGTAACAAAAAGATAACCTCCAGAGTCATTTGCTGCAGGAGTAGACAGAGCTCTCGATAGCACCGTACTCTGGTTCAAATATCTACCAATTTCTCTGCCGTGAAAGGCTCTCCGCGAGCAATCAGCAACTGAATTACCCAGAATCAAGACTTTCCCATCTTTCCCTAACCCAGTGTGCGAAAACGCTCCCCGATGAACCCCAGATAGAGCTCGAACTTGTCGAAGAGCTCGAGCAAATGACCTCATCCTTGTCGACTGAGAACGTACGGTAGTCTTAACTTCAGTTGGCAGCTATTGTACCTATATAGACAACACAAAAGCTACCAGAATCAATAAAGATAAAACCTTCATGGCATCACGTAATTCAAATGCCAACTTGCAAAAAAAGTTCCCCTTTTTGTTGTCAAAGCGAATATAAAACGAGGAATTTTACAGTAAAAAGCTACATGGAAGAGAGAACATCTTGTACGGCTCTCAAAGCAACGGCCTAAAATTAGTACTGGAGAAACTTCCTACATACAGAAGAGGAACACTCGCTACACAATTGCAAAAGGTAGTACAACCAATTCATGAACCTCTCGATGGTGCACGGAATCATTTATATTCAAATCCAAGAGAAAGATGTAACTGTAGAACTTTTATCATCATCATGAACAGAATCCAGATCCGATCGACAGTAGATTCCAAGCCGGGCCGAACAAAATCCGACCTTTGCATCTCGATATAAAACATGCAATCTCAAAATAATTTCCAATTAGTTTTAACGCGATTTGAAAACGAAAGCTATAAGAAAACAAACAAAGGGAAAAGGTAGGTTAATGTATCACAAAAAAACCATCTTTTTGGCCTTTTTTACACCCAGGGGGAAATTGAATCCTCCCGATTCGGAGGAATTTTTTTCTGAATATAGCCAAAGGTAGAAACCAACGAAATCAACACTTTAAAGAAGAAAACACCATCAAAATTTATCTAAAAAAGACATCTTAATAACGGAAGCATATTCCGCAAGCCACCGGAATCAGAACAACTCCAAAGTCAACCAATCTCCTACAGTCAGATCCTCAACGAAAAAGAATCGTCAACAGAACTCTACAACGGCATCAATGAATTTCTCCGGCGACGTCTTCGAGGATGTCGGGAAGCCACCAAGCCCTAACCTTGGTTCTACAGGGAAAACGGGTCGGAAGACCGAAATTCTACTGTCTCATGAAGAAAAGGCGATGCCTTTGGGAAGGTGATGGTCCGCCGAAGGGTCGGTTCCGCGTCCTAATCTCTTTGGCTTCCAAGAATCCGTCTCCGGCAAGGAATAGGAGAGGAGAGAGCGAGAGAGAGGCGTTAATTTAGTATGGGAAAAGGACCAGAGTAGGACACGCACCGGCGTCGTTGTCAGCGGGGCCCGCCACGTGCTGCCGTCATGCTCCGCAAACGTGCACGGGAAACCCGAACCCAATTGCCTAACCCAGAGAAACGATGGGGCCCCCAAGAGGGTCGAAGGAAGAGGGATGCTGTCTGATCCAGTCAGGAACAGAACACCAGGACGCAGGTGACGTCGCGTCTGCGTGCGCGAAGAATCGCTCGGTCCGCGCGCTGGGATTCCGTGTTCCCGATCCTGCGAAGTGCCATTCGCGGCCGCCGAGGCGGGGACACGCGCTGCGCGGCAGAGATCGTACGGTTGGAATGCGATGAGAGACGGCGCACTTGTGTCGCGTCTACGGATGAGGGATCCGCTGTTCCGTGTCAGAAACGATCCGCGGTAATTCGCACTCGTGTCGTATCTTCCAATTACACGAGTTTGGGGAGATCGGACGCCGAACACGTGACGAGCGCGGATCGTCCATCGACCAGATTGGGATGATTGACTAAAATAAAACACGTTTCCGTAAGGAAGTGAAATAAAAGACAACTAATTATTCTTCACACCTTTGTTTTCTTTTGCTCTATTCAAAATTCAAATGATCGTGGCATGTTTGAAAGTTTCCTTTTGAAGAGTTGATTTGGATCTAATCTGACCTATTTCTCGAATCGATTTCAAGTTAATTTTTTTATCGAATCATTCGAAGAACTACGTCGAGGCACTCCCGATAATATCTCTCTAATATCTAGATTAATATACTAGTAAAACAAATCGAATATATATGTTTAATAAATTTTATAATATATCTACGAGTTTCTTTATACCGTCAGTGTTTGGTGGTGTTATGAATGCATGGCTCATGTGATCATTTGACGTTTGTTTCGATTGTAATTATCACTAACTCATGTCGAACTCAGGATTTTGTCATCTCTTAACAAGTGGTATAGATTGAATAAAATTGTAAACATGCCACAAGAGATCCATTTGCCATCGATATTCTACTTTATCAGATCACCTGACACTAACGTAATAAACTATTATGTCATCCATGTGGCTTGAGTATATCTGTCACGTGAGATCGAGTTATCAATCATGTGACATTGACGAGTTAAGTGTTACGTAATAAATGCGTCAATCGCATAGTCTTGATATGTCGACAGAGCATTGTCGATTGTCTAGTATCGACATGTCGATCTTATCATTTCGCCCATGACATATTTTCTATAAGTCATTTTGATTTCTTAAAAAAATAAATTTGTTTCCTATAATTATATATAAAAAGGTCAACAAATGAAAATGTGTTATTAATAAACTTAATGAAAGCATGGAATTTCTTAAAAGAATATAAAAATTATATGTATAGAGATGCCAGTTTATTTGTCTAATTTCCCAAATCGATCAAATTAAATGATCGAATTGAAGTAAACAAGACCCATAATTAGGAATGACAACGAAAAAGGTGGAATATTATCATCTGCAATAACTATCTAAATATAAAAAATGTGAACATGATTTCGATAACTATCCATCCTAATTCCAATTATTGAACCTAACTAAAGTGGATCAGATGGTCACGAGAACCTAAAAATACCCAACATGTTGCAATTTCGACGCGTAAAATATATCGTCTCGTGCATATGAGAGCATCGAATATATATACGTTAGCTACGATGTGGCACGAATCACGAGACGAGCCTTGGTGCGTCCATCGACCACGCTGTAGTGGACAACGACGTCGAGTGAGTACGACGGTCGCTGTTTCCTCACCACAACAAGTCGATCGTATTACCGTCAGGATAAGATCGACGGCCACGAGGTGACGGTCACATCACCGACCGCGTCGTGCGTGACGAGTCACCGATGTCCGCATGCTGTCCCATAGTCGAGCGTGGCCCGCCCCGTACGCGGAGGTGATGGTTTGATTGGCGACCGCCCGGGCGGTTTAATCCAACGCACATCATGCGTCGTGGAAAGTAGGGAATCTCGACGCCGGCATCTCGCGTCATGCTTTGTTGAAAGCCGATCCACTGCGGTGACGGGTTAACCCCGACGTCGGAAAATTCAGAATAATCCAATCCGACGTCACTTTCCACATTGGAGACCATATGGGTATTAACTCTACTCCTTAATTCGCTGATGCCAAACACAATGTGACATTTGTTTTATTTTAATTTAGTATGCTTTTATTTTACTACTACCAACGTAAGTGGAAATATTAGGTAGTGGCCCACTCAATTGTTCTGTTAATTATGACTATTACTATAAGTAACATAAATACTAAATGTAAAGAAGCTCTCCGTTGTTGTCTAGTTGGTTAGGATACTCGGCTCTCACCCGAGAGACCCGGGTTCGAGTCCCGGCAACGGAATTTTTAATTTTTATTTAACCTTCAGAAAATATTAATTTCTTTTAGCTTTGTTTTTTCTTTTTTTTAATTCAGTTCCTTTTAGTACTATTTCTTCAATATAATTTATATTTTGCTTAGTTTTTACTGATTTTTGAATGTAAGGTAAAATTTATTTTGGATTAATTGTTTATTTCCTCTTGCATTAGTGAACACAATCTGACATTACCTTTGTTCTTAATTAAGAAATTAGTTGACATTATTTTTCACAGGGAAAATTTTGGCTGGTAAAAGGGTTTTCTTTTCTTTCTTTTACTTTTTTAATTTGAAAATAAGATGATTTTTCAATATATTTTGGAATTCAGTTTATTTTAGCACCATTTCTTTGATATAATTCATATTTTGCTTAGTTTTTACTGATTTTTAAATGTCAGTTAAAATTTATTTTTGGATTAATTGTTTATTTCCTCTTGCATTAGTGAACACAATCTGACATTACCTTTGTTCTTAATTAAGAAATTAGTTGACATTATTTTTCACAGGGAAAATTTGGCTGGTAAAAGGGTTTTCTTTTCTTTCTTTTACTTTTTTAATTTGAAAATAAGATGATTTTTTCAATATATTTTGGAATTCAGTTTATTTTAGCACCATTTCTTTGATATAATTCATATTTTGCTTAGTTTTTACTGATTTTTAAATGTCAGTTAAAATTTATTTTGGATTAATTGTTTATTTCCTCTTGCATTAGTGAACACAATCTGACATTACCTTTGTTCTTAATTAAGAAATTAGTTGACATTATTTTCACAGGGAAAATTTTGGCTGGTAAAAGGGTTTTCTTTTCTTTCTTTTACTTTTTTAATTTGAAAATAAGATGATTTTTTCAATATATTTTGGAATTCAGTTTATTTTAGCACCATTTCTTTGATATAATTCATATTTTGCTTAGTTTTACTGATTTTTAAATGTCAGTTAAAATTTATTTTTGGATTAATTGTTTATTTCCTCTTGCATTAGTGAACACAATCTGACATTACCTTTGTTCTTAATTAAGAAATTAGTTGACATTATTTTTCACAGGGAAAATTTTGGCTGGTAAAAGGGGTTTTCTTTTCTTTCTTTTACTTTTTTAATTTGAAAATAAGATGATTTTTCAATATATTTTGGAATTCAGTTTATTTTAGCACCATTTCTTTGATATAATTCATATTTTGCTTAGTTTTTACTGATTTTTAAATGTCAGTTAAAATTTATTTTGGATTAATTGTTTATTTCCTCTTGCATTAGTGAACACAATCTGACATTACCTTTGTTCTTAATTAAGAAATTAGTTGACATTATTTTTCACAGGGAAAATTTTGGCTGGTAAAAGGGTTTTCTTTTCTTTCTTTTACTTTTTTAATTTGAAAATAAGATGATTTTTTCAATATATTTTGGAATTCAGTTTATTTTAGCACCATTTCTTTGATATAATTCATATTTTGCTTAGTTTTTACTGATTTTTAAATGTCAGTTAAAATTTATTTTTGGATTAATTGTTTATTTCCTCTTGCATTAGTGAACACAATCTGACATTACCTTTGTTCTTAATTAAGAAATTAGTTGACATTATTTTCACAGGGAAAATTTTGGCTGGTAAAAGGGTTTTCTTTTCTTTCTTTTACTTTTTTAATTTGAAAATAAGATGATTTTTTCAATATATTTTGGAATTCAGTTATTTAGCACCATTTCTTTGATATAATTCATATTTTGCTTAGTTTTTACTGATTTTTAAATGTCAGTTAAAATTTATTTTTGGATTAATTGTTTATTTCCTCTTGCATTAGTGAACACAATCTGACATTACCTTTGTTCTTAATTAAGAATTAGTTGACATTATTTTTCACAGGGAAAATTTTGGCTGGTAAAAGGGTTTTCTTTTCTTTCTTTTACTTTTTTAATTTGAAATAAGATGATTTTTTCAATATATTTTGGAATTCAGTTATTTTAGCACCATTTCTTTGATATAATTCATATTTTGCTTAGTTTTTACTGATTTTTAAATGTCAGTTAAAATTTATTTTTGGATTAATTGTTTATTTCCTCTTGCATTAGTGAACACAATCTGACATTACCTTTGTTCTTAATAAGAAATTAGTTGACATTATTTTTCACAGGAAAATTTTGGCTGGTAAAAGGGTTTTCTTTTCTTTTCTTTTCTTTTACTGTTTTAATTTGAAAATAAGATGATTTTTTCAATATATTTTGGAATTCAGTTTATTTTAGCACCATTCTTTGATATAATTCATATTTTGCTTAGTTTTTACTGATTTTTAAATGTCAGTTAAAATTTATTTTTGGATTAATTGTTATTTCCTCTTGCATTAGTGAACACAATCTGACATTACCTTGTTCTTAATTAAGAATTAGTTGACATTATTTTTCACAGGGAAAATTTTGGCTGGTAAAAGGGTTTTCTTTTCTTTCTTTTACTTTTTTAATTTGAAAATAAGATGATTTTTTCAATATATTTTGGAATTCAGTTTATTTTAGCACCATTCTTTGATATAATTCATATTTTGCTTAGTTTTTACTGATTTTTAAATGTCAGTTAAAATTATTTTTGGATTAATTGTTTATTTCCTCTTGCATTAGTGAACACAATCTGACATTACCTTGTTCTTAATTAAGAAATTAGTTGACATTATTTTTCACAGGGAAAATTTTGGCTGGTAAAAGGGTTTTCTTTTCTTTTCTTTTACTTTTTTAATTTGAAAATAAGATGATTTTTTCAATATATTTTGGAATTCAGTTTATTTTAGCACCATTTCTTTGATATAATTCATATTTTGCTTAGTTTTTACTGATTTTTAAATGTCAGTTAAAATTTATTTTTGGATTAATTGTTTATTTCCTCTTGCATTAGTGAACACAATCTGACATTACCTTTGTTCTTAATTAAGAAATTAGTTGACATTATTTTTCACAGGGAAAATTTTGGCTGGTAAAAGGGTTTTCTTTTCTTTCTTTTACTTTTTTAATTTGAAAATAAGATGATTTTTTCAATATATTTTGGAATTCAGTTTATTTTAGCACCATTTCTTTGATATAATTCATATTTTGCTTAGTTTTTACTGATTTTTAAATGTCAGTTAAAATTTATTTTTGGATTAATTGTTTATTTCCTCTTGCATTAGTGAACACAATCTGACATTACCTTTGTTCTTAATTAAGAAATTAGTTGACATTATTTTTCACAGGGAAAATTTTGGCTGGTAAAAGGGTTTTCTTTTCTTTCTTTTACTTTTTTAATTTGAAAATAAGATGATTTTTTCAATATATTTTGGAATTCAGTTTATTTTAGCACCATTTCTTTGATATAATTCATATTTTGCTTAGTTTTTACTGATTTTTAAATGTCAGTTAAAATTTATTTTTGGATTAATTGTTTATTTCCTCTTGCATTAGTGAACACAATCTGACATTACCTTTGTTCTTAATAAGAAATTAGTTGACATTATTTTTCACAGGGAAAATTTTGGCTGGTAAAAGGGTTTTCTTTTCTTTCTTTTACTTTTTTAATTTGAAAATAAGATGATTTTTTCAATATATTTTGGAATTCAGTTTATTTTAGCACCATTTCTTGATATAATTCATATTTTGCTTAGTTTTTACTGATTTTTAAATGTCAGTTAAAATTTATTTTTGGATTAATTGTTTATTTCCTCTTGCATTAGTGAACACAATCTGACATTACCTTTGTTCTTAATTAAGAAATTAGTTGACATTATTTTTCACAGGGAAAATTTTGGCTGGTAAAAGGGTTTTCTTTTCTTTCTTTTACTTTTTTAATTTGAAAATAAGATGATTTTTTCAATATATTTTGGAATTCAGTTTATTTTAGCACCATTTCTTTGATATAATTCATATTTTGCTTAGTTTTTACTGATTTTTAAATGTCAGTTAAAATTTATTTTTGGATTAATTGTTTATTTCCTCTTGCATTAGTGAACACAATCTGACATTACCTTTGTTCTTAATTAAGAAATTAGTTGACATTATTTTTCACAGGGAAAATTTTGGCTGGTAAAAGGGTTTTCTTTTCTTTCTTTTACTTTTTTAATTTGAAAATAAGATGATTTTTTCAATATATTTTGGAATTCAGTTTATTTTAGCACCATTTCTTTGATATAATTCATATTTTGCTTAGTTTTTACTGATTTTTAAATGTCAGTTAAAATTTATTTTTGGATTAATTGTTTATTTCCTCTTGCATTAGTGAACACAATCTGACATTACCTTTGTTCTTAATTAAGAAATTAGTTGACATTATTTTTCACAGGGAAAATTTTGGCTGGTAAAAGGGTTTTCTTTTCTTTCTTTTACTTTTTTAATTTGAAAATAAGATGATTTTTTCAATATATTTTGGAATTCAGTTTATTTTAGCACCATTTCTTTGATATAATTCATATTTTGCTTAGTTTTTACTGATTTTTAAATGTCAGTTAAAATTTATTTTTGGATTAATTGTTTATTTCCTCTTGCATTAGTGAACACAATCTGACATTACCTTTGTTCTTAATTAAGAAATTAGTTGACATTATTTTTCACAGGGAAAATTTTGGCTGGTAAAAGGGTTTTCTTTTCTTTCTTTTACTTTTTTAATTTGAAAATAAGATGATTTTTTCAATATATTTTGGAATTCAGTTTATTTTAGCACCATTTCTTTGATATAATTCATATTTTGCTTAGTTTTTACTGATTTTTAAATGTCAGTTAAAATTTATTTTTGGATTAATTGTTTATTTCCTCTTGCATTAGTGAACACAATCTGACATTACCTTTGTTCTTAATTAAGAAATTAGTTGACATTATTTTTCACAGGGAAAATTTTGGCTGGTAAAAGGGTTTTCTTTTCTTTCTTTTACTTTTTTAATTTGAAAATAAGATGATTTTTTCAATATATTTTGGAATTCAGTTTATTTTAGCACCATTTCTTTGATATAATTCATATTTTGCTTAGTTTTTACTGATTTTTAAATGTCAGTTAAAATTTATTTTTGGATTAATTGTTTATTTCCTCTTGCATTAGTGAACACAATCTGACATTACCTTTGTTCTTAATTAAGAAATTAGTTGACATTATTTTTCACAGGGAAAATTTTGGCTGGTAAAAGGGTTTTCTTTTCTTTCTTTTACTTTTTTAATTTGAAAATAAGATGATTTTTTCAATATATTTTGGAATTCAGTTTATTTTAGCACCATTTCTTTGATATAATTCATATTTTGCTTAGTTTTTACTGATTTTTAAATGTCAGTTAAAATTTATTTTTGGATTAATTGTTTATTTCCTCTTGCATTAGTGAACACAATCTGACATTACCTTTGTTCTTAATTAAGAAATTAGTTGACATTATTTTTCACAGGGAAAATTTTGGCTGGTAAAAGGGTTTTCTTGGCATGTCATGAAACAAATTAAGGTGATTTTCTTAATTTTTTAACTTTTTTTTGAATAATGATTCTTTTTCATATTTCGTATTCGGTGTTTTCATTTTTCTTCCGATACTCATAAATTTTTTTAAAATAATATTTTTTATTCGAACCTCATAGATCGATTACTATGTTTCACTAGTTTAACTAGACATATCGATCTACATAATAATAGCGTGAACTAATTTATTTCTTAAGTTAAATTTATTATAATATGTAGATCGATATATAGAGTAAAATCAATATGATCGAATGTTTACGAACATTACTTATTTGAAAAGGAAAAGAGCATTCAATGTATTAGAAATTTTTTTTTTTTGAAAAAATTATCATCCATGAAATTGCTCACTTTTAAAAGATATATACATAATAAATAAATAAAATTGAAATATGCAGCTAAGTAATAAAACAAACCACAGTTCCTAAAATAATTTGCCAAGTGATTCTTTCCCTCCATAATAATGTAGCAATGTTGATGTACTACTCCTAACCCAATGGCATTTCTGTCATTCCACGGAACATAAGCAACATTGATACTGCCTTCTACTTCACTCGATCACTGCGGCTACTACTCCCATTACTTTGCTTGCGACGTCGGTTTCTTGTCATACCCTGCTTGAATTAAAAGGCTTCCTCCTTCCCACTCCCTCCTACTACTACTTCTCCTCTCCCCTTGCGCCATCCCAAGCCCTAGTCCCTTGATGAGAGGGAGAGGCGGGCGGGGATGGGGAACCGGATCAGCGGCTCCCGTCGGAGGCCGGTGGAGGAGCGCCTCACCCGGCCGCAGCGCATCCTTCGGCAACCCACCGATCTGGACTACAAGAAGCTCCGCAAGCTCATTCTCGCCCGCAAGCTCGCCCCCTGCTTCGACGCCCTCGACGAGCTCCCCCACCAACCCCGCGACCTCGAGGAGTGCCCCATTTGCTTCTTCGTAATCGCCTCTCTCTTGCCCTCCCATCAAAATCGCGTCTTTTTTGTTCGAACTCTCTCTGTTTTACGTTCGCCATGGCTTCTGATGAGCAATTTCGTTCCTTTTTGCCTTTGGACAGTACTATCCCAGCCTGAATCGATCCCGGTGTTGCGCGAAAGGCATTTGCACTGGTGGGGAAACTGCTTAATCTTGTTTCGTTAGGCGTATATTGCTTCTTATTATTATTTGCCAACATCATTTAACACTTCCTTTATAAAAATTGCAGAGTGTTTTCTGCAGATGAAGCCTTCTGATGCGAGTCGTCCCGTTCAGTATCCTACACTGTCTTCATCATCTTGTGCTGTGGTTCTACTTCTGCCTGCATTACTTTCTTCAATTCGTATCTTTTTGCGTGTTTGATCGTTGCATTTACCTTCATGAATCGTTGCTGTTGATGAATCTTGATTTGGATGCCCGAATTGCGTATCTCTTTCCTTGGTTGTGATAGTGAATGCATGTGAAATGAATTAGTGTCATTTATAGTCATTTTTGTCTGAAAAGATAAAAGGTGACCAATATTCAGGTTTTCATGTCTTTTCCAATTGAGCTGCTGTGGTGTTGCTGCTGACAGAGAACAAAAAGTTGACCAAACCAACATGTGTGTGTGTGTGTGTGTGTATATACACACACACCCTTTGATTACTGTCATTACCATGTTTCTGGAGTCATGGTGTCTCTCTTGTAGGAACATATATTACATTGTTCTCTGTTGGAATTTGCAAAGACATGACTGCCAAATGACTTCATATATTTTCTTTTGATTTTGTTAGAAATCCATAGAAATAGCACTGCTTATTTACGAGTTCATGAACCATCTGCTAAAGTTTTAGGAGGATTATTCTATCATTCTACATAATTGGGTTTTACCTTCTTCCATGTTGGCTTGTAATCAGAGAAAGTCTTCCATCAAAAGTTTCATTTGTATCCTTGTATTCTTGTGTTAATTGAAATGTAGGAGATTAGCACAATAAACAATTTTGTCGTGGGGAGTTTTTTTCTCACAATAAAATTTTCTATGCTCGTACTTTGATTTTTGGAAACAGAATCCATTGTCATTGGATGAGATTTACTGCATTAGGTTAAAGTGATGGCTGACATGATTCCTCCATGACAACTGACACCAACATAAAATTTACTAGTATTGGACAAGAAGCAAGGATATAAAACATGTTGGGAAATCTTAGGGGCGAAATCTCATGCGCAGCGAAAGAACAGAAAATAAAATCCCTAATTCCCCAAAGGTTTGTTCGTCATCGTGCGAAGATTGGTGCACAAAAATTCGTGAAACTTAAAACTGCGTATAGAGTAGATTGTATTACTTAGGGAGATCGTATATCCCTGTATCCCTACAGATCTCTAGGAGATGGTGAAGAAGGTCAAGCGCCCTCCTCTCTAGCGATGATCTATACAGCAAGGCTGTGACAACGCTCCTCAAAACTCCAGGCTTGCTATGAGGTGGAGAGGGGGAGGAGAATAAAAGAGGCAAGCAAAGACTCTAGCCTATGAATCACTGAATCCCTCTTATTTATAGAGGTTCCCTATCAATTTAACCCTAATGGATCCTCCCATATTGGGTATTGGATCTCTATCCAACTATCCAAGCCTCTTAGATTAGTGGATCTCTATCCAATAATTTCTTATGGGCTCTTATTGAATCTCATCCATAGGATCCAATAATTCATGGGCTTATTGGATATCCAGTAAGATAGGGACTCCGGCGGATATCTCATATCTGAATCTTTACTCATCACAATGCCTACTATATGTGTGTGACTTTCTAAGCCTAATATCGAGCTAGCTATTAGTCATACCTATCAAAACTCCTTTTGGCTCAGTAAATTATTATCTCCATAATAATTCACTCGACTCATCGACTACGGAAGTACTAAGCCACTACGCCGTAGTCCCCAGACGATACAGGGGAATCCAATCCATTTGACCTGTTTGTCTTCAGTTACCGTGTACCTATAGTCTCTCATCCATCTAATATCCCAAAGATCGTATACCGGGTATGGTGCTGTTAGACCCATACGGTTTCTATTCGAGTCTCTCTCTAATCGAATTCTCCTGTGGAACTCTTTCTCTATTAATCCGAATAACCCTGGTCAGGGATTTGTCTGAGCAAGAACACATGAAATATTCCTCTCATGACACCGAGAGTGAATGATCCTCTATCGACACTCAATAGTTCTCGTAAGGTTGACTGTCACTCCCGATGACCGGCTATACTAGATCTGAGACATCCAAACCTATAAGTCTGGTATCAAAGAGTGAAGCACTCATACAGGACATCTTTGGTGTCTCAAATCTAAGGACCAGATACACTACTGAGACTACAAAATCGCTGTCTGACAATAAGGCATCATCAACCATCCAGCATTTCATAAACGGATCAATCAGTGCACTCATTCTCCAATGAGCATCTTTATTGTATCCCTAGTGTCCCCACACGAGCGGCTATGAGATCAGTTGCATCCATCATATTGACGGGTATACAACACACCAGTCTGTTCGGTTATCTCGATGCCTCTCTCAAATAACCTATGATCGAGATTATTTAGGATCTGTGTTTAAAGGCGAATCAGTCTCATTATCGTGATCTCATCACGATCCGATTCTCATTGCATAGATCCAAGAACATCACAATATATATATGCATATATGCAACAAGCAATATAAAGTGATAAATGCCAAAATATAATAAGCAAAAAGATTACGTGTCAAGTCACACGTGCCATCACTCACGTGATTAGCTTGCAGGACACATATGACTAGCAAAACAAGCATGTTACGAAACCTCAGACCTTTGAACCGGCATTCAACTCGTAAAGAGGACACATCATGATGAAAGAATGGTTTAAAACTGAACAAACTGGTTGGTGTCGGCAGGGCTCATTTGGTACTTATATAGTAGGGTGACATCTCTCTAATGGCTTCTTACATTATGTGACCTGCTTTTTTAAAAATTTTGTTCTCTAAGATGGCTGAAATGGATATCATTGGGTATGACTTGTTTGTAAATTGTAAAGTTTTCATTTTTTTATTTCAAAACTTGTCGCCTCATGACTTGAGAGTCTTGAAGTCCTTATTGATAAAAGATGCCCATTCTGCAAGACTTCCTGGTATGCAGTTGAGTATCGTGGTGCTAGAACTGAGGAAGAGAAGGACCTAGAACGAGCTGTATGTATCTTACCTCTGATTGAATTTTGAGTTCATGTGCTTCATATATAAATATCTTATCCAATCCAGAAAAAAATAGATGATATGTTCTGACTGTCCTTTAAATTCTGGCAACTTTGCTGTTCACTTATAGGAAGAGCAAAAGGTCACTGAAGCAAAACATAGGATGCAACATGAATATCAAATTGTTGGGCAAGTTATACCATCAGGTGAATCTCCACTTCTCTTCAAATTCTAATTTCCCTTTACAAAGTTTGAGGTGAGAAATCTGTGGCAATTTAGTTCTGTTTCTAGGTTATTACTTTTGCTGTTGTGATATAGTATATCTGTGCCTATTGCAGGTGCACAGAATATTAGGGAAATGTCTGAACGAGGGGCCTCTCTGATGCAAGGAAATGTTGACCTGGATGGTCCTTTCCGGACTTGCAATAACAGGTCATTTGGTACTTCCCCTCATATATTGTTCTATGTCTTTCCCCTATTATTCCGAATTTTTGTAATGCCCTTATTGTTGAGATTCATTGTCACTAATTTTCTCACTGATTCTTGCCACTGTGAAAAATTGTCATGGCCTTGGGTGCATCACTAAGCGGAATTCATAAGTTCTAAATAAAACTGTGTGAATTATGCATTCTCTATAATTCAAATTAATTTGCTTTTATATGCAGGACTCATACTGGAAAATAATCTGAAAAGGAATAAATTTGATTTTGAATTTTCGTATTTAAATATTTGCTGGACCAGAAAATTACATAATTTACCCTGTAAAATCACTTTATCTGTTGAAATTGTGAAAGTGTGCAGAGTTACCTATCTGGTATATATTCTTGTCGTCACTTTTCTTTTGAACTCCATTATCAGATCTTATGAAAATATCATTTCTTGTAACCTTTTCTTATATTGCTGCACTGCAAAATTTACCGGCAACAGCCTTTGCTAATGTCCCTCTAGATATGCTCGTCATGTAAATTGAAATGATGGTTCGTTTGATCTTCATAGTTCACTGAGTGCATGTTGTTGATTTGTATTTTGCAACACTATTTCTACAATGGCGAAAATACTATGTAAGTTGATACCCTATCTTATTATCTGTAATCAGGATGTTCATGCCTCTTCTAAATAAATAATTAGTCCTCCATTGATTAAACGTCATAAACAGCCAATGTTATTTGGGGTTTGCAGGATTACATGGTCAGGATGAGGGCATTTATTTTCCAAAAAGTTCTTGCTTTATTCCCAGTGTGTTGGTGTTTCTACAAAGGGTTAGTGATTGTGAGGTTTTTATGCAGGAATGAAAATCTAAGTGTAAACCTTGAGGAAGTCATGGTCATGGAAGCTATATGGGACTCTCTTCACGTGATTGTGAGTTTGCTGTTCTTCTATGATTCTCTGACCATCCCAATCTCTTTGTTGCCTCTTTTTTTGTTTATCATACTGATTTGCCTCAGGCAGAGACTGCAGAACGTAACATTTTCCTTAGATATTTGAAGTTTAGCTTTCATCACTTCTTTACAGGATTCCAGATTACAGAAAAGTGCTGCAAATCAAATTTCTGGATCTAGCAATATGGTTGGATTTGGAAATGCGGCACATGAAATTGATGATGCAACTTGTTTACAATCATCTGGCGAAGTATCTTCAACAGATACAATGACTGTGGAAGCTGCAGTTGGTATTTCAAGATTACCTGATCAAAATCTCTTGCAGGCACAGCATCCTGAGCCAGATTGTGAAAGTCAGGCCAAGTTGAAGCCACATGGAAGTTCAGCTGAAGAATCAAATATTAGGGT
Source organism: Musa balbisiana (assembly GCA_004837865.1). Taxonomy (NCBI): domain Eukaryota; kingdom Viridiplantae; phylum Streptophyta; class Magnoliopsida; order Zingiberales; family Musaceae; genus Musa; species Musa balbisiana. The sequence continues at coordinate 29,832,322 of CM017190.1, read as the reverse complement.
ATCACTGGTTGAGTGTTTGGCTACATCTTTCGATTCAGAAGAAGAGCATACTTGATACCTGTAATCGTGTCTCTAGTTGTTTAAGCAATTGGATTTACATATCAATTTACCATGAGGAGCCTTTTTCTTGGATGATAGTACAAGTATTCATAACAGATCTTTTTCTTGGCACTCATGTCTCTGGTAGATATATAATTATACCAAACTAAACTTCACAGATATGTCCTGTATTCTAAAGCTTGATTTATACTTTTTTTCTTTCAGAATTATTAGTTATCTAAATTTTCATGTCTGCACATATCATGGTGAATAGTCATAGTCATAGATATATGTGCAAAGTATGATGCCATAAACATGGGCATAAAGCATGAGTTTCAGTATGAGGTACCCACCAGAATTGAATGTTGTATCATAGTTAATATAAAAGATTGATCGACTGTTGCTTTGAAGCTTCATGTAGAATTGTGGTGTTTTGATCCTAGGAGTTCAAGATTTCCTTTCTTAAGTCTGGGTTGACATTCTTCACTGTTTGAGCAACTGTACTGCTCTTGTTGTTTGTATGTAGAGTGCAACTGTTGGAGTAAAAGTAGCAGAGATATGGACTTCCTTGAGCTTACACTTGGAGAAGCCACAAATTGTCAGAGCTGTTATTCTTAGAAATGGCATTTGGTACATGAAGTTTTCTGGGCCATTGGTAGTGACACATCACCTACCCAAACATGTAGATCTCTGCAAGGTCTACTATATATACCATATCAATTTGAGGGACCCATCTGTATATTTGATGAGTCCCTAGTCATAGATTTGGACCATCTTTTATCTATGTTCTCTGTTCTCCTCTAATCCAAACTTAGAACCCCCCATGCAAGTAAAAAACCTTCACTCAGCACCTGTAAACTGTAGCTTGATTCAACAGCCACCATATTTCTGAGATCATATGCATTGTTTGCAAGGTTTCACAAACTAAGATTTTGCTTGTGTCTAATTAGATACTTAAATATTGACCTTTTGCCAAGAATTATTTTTGTGGCCAAAACCTGTGTGTGTACTGGAAGAGGAGTTTCTGTAGAATTTTGTTCCAAGCTGAGATTTTTTTTCTTTGAAGTGGTAAAGATGAGCAGTTCCAAGTTTTATCCAGCTATCCATCCTCAATGTGTCTGTGTTTTGATTAGTGAGTTTGATACATCATCATCAAATTATCAATTTATGTATGTTTTAAGCCATAACATTTAATCACTGCCATACTGTAACTCAATCCCCAAGAAACTTTCATGATAACTCCTCTGTTTTTATGAAAGATTTTGATAACTTGTTTAGAGTGAAATGGTCTCTGTCCCTGTTGTATTAAATTGTTGTTCTGGACAATATTTTCATCACAAGACCAACTTGCTTGTGTTAGTGCTTAGGAAGGCAACTGGAAACATTGCATGGGCACTGATGTGGAAATTTTTGGCCTTGTCTTGCTATAGGATTTCAGCTGTTATGTAAAATGTGCAAATAAGTCAGATCCTTATGAAGATATATCCTCATGCCATGTCTGTTTATTGGCACAATTCCAATGAAGTTTGGAAATCTTCTTTTTTCTGAGCCTCATTAATTTTGGCCAATAAGGCAAGAAAAAATTCCTTTTTCAATAGGATATGCAAGAAAAAGTTGATGAAAGTTATCATTTATATGGTTTGAAATTACTGGATTTAGCAACAGGAAAGCTATCCAAGTAAATGCATCTATCCATGTAATTGGAGATATATGCACATACATCCATGTAATTTTGTGGATGTGATGTTAAGCTGTTTGGTCTGATGATCCTAATTAAGCTATCAGTCATCATCACATGATAGCTACATTCATTCAGAGGTTTTGGATGGGTAAAAGCCCTGCATTTAATTTCTTTTAGTGCATTTAAAAGATGCATTTTTTTTCCCTACCAAATCACAAAATAATCGAGAATAGATCGACCAAATCGTGTAAATAATCGAGAGTAATCCCTCAAACTTAGAGGCTAATTCCTTTAATGTTTGGCCCACAACATTAAATCGGATCATAACTCCATAATAATCCATCAAATTACAGTACAACAATTGATGATCATCACCTAATGGAATGTCCTAAGATGAACACCCATGATGTTAACTTCTTACTTAAAAATCTAACTTACAAGTAAAAAAGTATGGCCTATTAATATTTTAAGATTTATAAAAGATCGAATCTCATCTTCGTCGCTTATCCTTCGTAAAAAAAAAAAAAAAGATTTATCGCATGCTGATTGGCAAGAATAATCTCAGATCAAATAAATTGAGATTTATTATTTATAAAATGAGAGATAATTAAGTGTATAAATGGGAAAGAGGAGGATAAGATACGTAGTAAATGCTTCTTGACACCACTTGTCCTTTTGGTGGTTGTATTCTTCCATCAAAGACTAAGAAACCTTAAAAAGGACTCTGGTGATTAATGCAAAGATGTAAAGCATGTCCAAGTGATCTCAGTTCACTAACGGTGATATAGACTGCTGAATCGTAAATCTCAGAGGTTGATGGATATACATACATACAGACATGTATACGACTACGACACTATGCAAGATATAGACTTCGTCTCTTGAACTCAAAAGAAACAAAAAAGCATGAAAGAATTACTGTTCTTGATGAATCCACTTCTCCCATGATATATCAACACACTCAGTTCAGATCAGGACATGATGATATATGGATCATTTCTGTTCGAATAACATATTCCTCGAAATGTTTATAGACTAAACGGTGCATATACGAATGAGCATAAAGGGAACTAATAATTCATATAGACTTTTGAGTGAATTTGCTCAAACAGCACACGGATTTTGAGTGCTTTAAAGAGGAGCTGCTGCTGCTGCTTGCTTTCCCAGACACATTTGTATGTGATGGTAACTACAAGAGCTTGATTGCAAAAGGAAAGAAAGTTCCACTTCTTAATCCCTCTCCACTCTCGCAAACCAAAGTAGCAGAAATATACAACCATATGATGAGGTTTAACATGCGCAGTTCCGGTCCTTCACATTGGGACCTTGGATCTCAAAGCATATCACAAACCACTCGTTGCAGGCATCACATTCTTCCCATGTTACTTTCTTCAGAGACCACGTTCTTGCCATTTTACAGTGTGAGCTTTGGCCTTAGCTGAGCCTTTTCTGTCAACTTTTGCTGGTGAATACCGGCCTCCCCGACGAATGAAGCTTTTCTTTCAGGCAATGTGCACTTGCTGAGAGCACTGTGGAGACAAGTAGTGAAGAAATGGTGCAAAGATGGTCAACGCAAATCAAGGATATAAGGGAGGAGAACAGAGAGAGTGATGATGATGCTTAATTACCTGAGCTTTGATGCCTCGAAAGTTGTCAGAAGCTTCTGCATTAGATCCACCTGAGCTCGAAGAGAGATGACATAGTCCAAGGCTTCATCTAACAAAGAGTACCCATCCAAGGACTCACCCCCGGGAACAAGCCTTTTGAGCGCATGTGTTCTCTTCTCCACCAGAGTCCTGGCAAGGACACTGCTCTTGACACCGTGCGGTGCGCGTAGGTTGTTCTTCCTCCTTGAGCACACTCTGAGGCTCCTCCTCACGATCTTCTTGCTTCTTGGGATCTTCCATGAGCCGTGGCATGGCTTGGTCAGTCTCTCGTACTCCGTTCCCAGGATGAGCCGGAGGAAGGACCTGTGATCGTCTTCCTTGGAGAGCTTCGTGATGAGGCCACGAGTCCATTTTCTGCTGCCTCTCGCAGAGGCCATGGCCACATCCGCCGACAGCTTGATGGCGCTCTTCCTCTCCTGTAAGCTCATGCTTTTGTACGAAACGGCAGATAGTCGGAAGCCACGAAGCAGATGCTTGAGGAAAGCTCGCTCGAACGATTTCGTGGCTTGCATGGTTGTGTTCGGAAGGGAAGAGTACAGTGTGTTGAAGGCTTGCTTTGCTTATATGGAGCGAGATGACAGAGACAGAGGGTAGGAAGGAGAGAGGTAGCTCCGCTAGAAGATTTCGTGAGTAGGTTCTTGAAAGCATTGCATGTGGCGCTAGGTCATTATGGTACTGTAAACTTTATCCCCTCCCCTCCCCTAGCCCACCCCACACTTCCTCTCTCTCTCTCTCTCTCTCTCTCTCTCTTTCACCTAGTCATGAAGGTTAGAAAAGGCCACTGGCAAGCAGATAAAACCAAGAGAAACATTGGCTGCCTCTTGAGATGAGAGTCTCCTATGCCGAGGTCTACAGTGTCCGCAAACAAGTGGCTTCTTTGACTTGGTTAGCACATGGAGAAGTCATGTGAAAGAAGAACTTGTCTTCGTGTATACTGTGGATTATTATGATTGTGCAGTGCAGGCATTAGTGTTAGGAAGCAGCCAGGCACAAGTGTCCGGATAAACAAGAAATGAATCAGGAAGAAGAGATAACATGTGGACTTCTCCATGGGGGAGAAGAGGATGGCATGGAGGCTAAGGGGGTGCATGCATGAGCAGAGAAACCAATTTGTTCCAGGGCCATGGAAAGGGAGGTCGGGAGAAGGGGTCTACCGGGAAGAGACACACCACATGCATGCACATGGTGCCGGAGGCCCACCCCCACATACGTCACCCATAGTAAACTGCAATGCGAGAAACCACATCACATGTTGGCACTCGGAAGGACCATATATGCATGCCCAAGAAGTGCCATGCTGGTCATTAGGGTTCCACTGTAGTATCTCCCCAGCAACGCATTCATGAGTCAGAGCGATCGAGCTTTTCTACTGTTTTGCCTGCTTGGATCGACACCGAGCACAAAATTAAACTCCTCCTTCTCTCTGAAACTCCACGCAAGGTTGTGCTGAAAGTGATTCGTTCGGACAACACACGCACTATCATCTGAAATAATAATGGGCTTTTGACAACACGATCGGTTCTCATTGTCATCATGCTGGACGACCGGTCGATGCATAAAAACGAAGCTTTGAGAGGTGATCTCGTCGCGCATGAACTGAACTGTTACATCAGTACTTACTTGGGGAGATCGTACGGTCCAGAAGAAAAAAAAAATTCTGTGAACCGATCCATTCCGCCTAAATCGTGTGGTTCGAATCGAGTTTGAGTCTTCTTCCACGTTAATGTCGGAGAACGACGGAGGTGAGATATGTAGCTCAAGGTTGGAAGACCGGGGTGCTGTGAAAAGTGGGATTAGCAGGATCCGGGAAACATGGTGATGGATGTGGGTGCTCGACCTTTTCTTTGTAGCTTCGGTCGGCTTTGGGAAGAAATCCCACATGGTATCCACATGGGGTCTATCGCCTTTGGAGCTCCGAATGACCCCTCCCCTGCCCTCTCGCTAAAGAAAGTCATTTCCTTTTTCTCAAGAGAAGAACGATCGTGGTCTCAAAGTATTCATGCCTCTCTCTGCCTGTCTACTCCATTCTTGTACATGTCTTCTTCTTGATTCATTTCTTTTATGTTTGCTCTGAGGGATCTGCGCACGAGTGACCGTCTCCTTGGATAGAAGAAGAAAAGGGAACAAGTTTTCTGCATTCATTCCGCATAATAAGCTTGTCAAATGCATTAACGTCATCCATTCACCATGATGATCTCCAAGGGAGAGAAAATTCCAACGTAGCAAGACAATGGAAGGGCTGCAAGTGTTGTGTTCTTCTGTGTCCTGTCGAGAGAATCAAATGGCAGGTTTTTCTGTATTTTGTTTTCTCTTTTAGAAAGAGCTCATAGTTTTAAGACCGTTCATATTTTCCTTGCCGTTCTCATTTTGCGTTTGCTTCCTCTCCTCGTGTGTGTAAATATTTACATGTCGATTTTTACTGTCTGTGCATCGATCTTCACTGAGGTACAAAGATATGACTGTTTACGTATGGAAAACACCCCCCCATAGATCACATATAAATGTGAAGAATATGAATATGATTTGGATATCTAAATTGTTCTTCGAATACAACGAATTCTATCTTGCCAAGACAAGTAACTGTTATCTTCCTCACGAGTCACTATTTTTGTGGAGGAGGAGGAGGAGGAGGAGGAGGAGGAAAGGGCAAGGCAGACAGAAGTGAGAGCTTCATGGTGATTTCTGCTGATAATAATCTTTCACGTCATTGCAGCATTGACTCTGAGGATGCACCCGAAAGTCAACAGGTTGTGAAGAATGGCTACGGAAGTAACTTTCACGGTGAGTTCTGCAAATAGTTCTCTCTCATGTTATTGTTTATTGTCAAGCAAAAGAAAGCCTCTATGGCTTATGATCTCATTCGATTTGGCACAAGAAGAGACTAGTGATGCAAGTCACGTACTGTGTTGGAACCACCCAACTTCCCTGTGCAGCCAACTTTCCCATTGTGGACACAACATGAGGTATCCACCTACACAACATGAGCTTGGTAAAAAGAATCCATGAAGGGAAGATGTTTTTGGATGGAAGAAGAACACCACACAAAGTTGGGCAACACTTTGATGATGTGAAGACTCGAAGAATAATTGATTCCACTTTTCTTCTAGAATAGTGCTCCAACTGATGTGATGGTTTTAGAACAGATATTTGCATGACCCCAAGCAAACTATCCAACTGTTAACTTCCTAAGCTTCGAATGCAACTCGAACGAATGGCCACCACATCTTATGTTAATTACGAGAAAGAAAGAAGGAAGGAAGGATCAAATCAGAGTGGTGTGAGGAAATCGAAGCTGGTGAGCCTCCAAAATCTGAAAGGATGAATGAGTCCATGGCCTCATCACCTCCACTGGTCCTTGGAAGCAATGTGGGTCAGTGGACCTTGACCTTCACAAGTATTTTTCTCTCCACTTTATGCCCTAAAGGAGGACCACATGATAAGGTACAGATACTATTATTGTACTAGTGTATGCATAGAGGGGTTGCCCTAAACCACATTGTTCTCACACATGGATGGGCTCCCCCCTGTCCCAACAAAGGCATGCATCCCCCCAGGTTTGAATCATTAGAGGGCAGGGGACCCCTTCCATTTTGCATGTCCTATAGTAGGGCACTTTAGGAAGATCTGACAGACTGATCAGTATTATGGATTCTTGGGTTAGATGGTGGATTGGGATTCGTGTTGTAGTTAGTGCTTTGTCCGATGACACCGAAGCCAAAGTGCCAATCTGTTTGATTACTCCCTCGAGTGTCTTCTTCCCCTCGAAACATGGGAAGCCTTGTCAGCTGATTTCATGCTCAAGCACTACAACCTTGGTTCATAGTTCTTGTTTCCAGGGAATCGGTATATATGCCATGGGTAACAGAGCTGTCTGTGTTCTCTGAACCTCTTTGCAAACTTCACCTTTCTTAAAATTACTGTTCTTCCCCCCTCCCCCCCCCACATGTTGCTGTGATTCATCGTGTTCCTCTCCTTCCTCGTTGCAAATCTAGCATGGCCTGATGTCCTTCGTATGCCTGAGTATCTTCTCATGTCCATGTCTCAGCTGTGCTGTGAAGAGTTTTCAAGGTCTTCTCTGTTGCGCATGATAATCTAATAATCGAAACAGAGCTTTTTTTGTACTATGACTTGGATGCCAAAAGCATAAAATACATATTATGTATTTGCGTGATGATGTCTTTGATTGCAAGTTTACAGCCCTAGAAAGCTACTTTAGCATGTCACTGTGAGGCTCCTCCGGCTATGAATTTTCTGATAAGCTAGGCCAAACTAAGCATGAGCACTGCAGCTACCATGATGCAAGGCATACAATAATATTTGGCCCTTCCATGTCCTGTTCCTTTTGAATCCAAGACGAACACCATGACCTCCTCCCTTCATCTTTCCTAGTGCAATTATCCACTGTGTCTTTGTGCCAGCAAACCTGCACAAGAGACTACAGGTCTTGGTTCTTTCCTTTGGCACAAGAGACTACAGGAACACGTGAACTGAGAACAGGACTTTGCCCACTCACTCACAGCGAGCTGCTGCTACACAAGACATGTCATGATCTGTCATGTCCCAAAATACCTCAACACTGTTCACCGAGCCTCATGTCTACACCTTCTCAGCCACTATAAATAAATAAAACTTGGTAATGATTGCGATGCAGAGAACCAGAACTGTGAATCCCCACGACTTTGAAATAGTCATGTTCATATTATTCTGACCTTGCACAGGACAAGGCTTCAACCATCTTACTTGGAAAGAGTTAGATTCAAGCAAGTCATGCATTTTGAGTTAGCTGATCATGAGAAATAGCTAGACTGGATGGATCATGTCTATCACTCAAAAAATTGGATCGATCATGATGATATGTCAAAGAAATTATAATATTACTCGAAAAATACAAAATAATGCATGCGGCAGGCATTAGGGTTGGAATGGACAAGATGCATGTGATGCGAGAGAAGAACTCAAGTGTACATCCAATAAATCCTGTGCACGTGGGCAGAGTCGTCGCTCGTGAGAGGCAGTACGATCCCCTGACACGCCCTTTGTCCAAGCATCCCATCACCAGAGAGAGAGAGAGAGAGAGAGAGAGAGAGAGAGAGACCTACACGAGCTTCGAGATCTCTTCTCTGCTTGTCGATGGCATGGTTTCTCTACCACTAACCATGATGAGCTACGCGCCCTGACGTTTTCTTCCTGTCATGTAGTAAGATTCAACCGCAATAGAAAACAGAGTTATTCTCAGTTGTGTTAAATGAAAGAGTATGCAGAAAGGAGCAGTCACGGCAGAAATGGCTCATCAAGAAAACGATAGAACAGAAGACATGCCAAGATGACTGCTCCAGGCAATTCTCATGTCAGAGACAGCTCAGAAGAACTAATAAGGTCTCATGGTAAGAATCAAAGAAATCAGCACAAGGGTTTTAGGATAATGGAAATCTAATCTTTTCTTATCCTACTCGCAAACTGACATCTACAGTTCCTTGAAAGCTTCACCAATGTGAAGAAAGATGGAACGATCATCTTCTAGCGATCAATATCTAAAATGCTCCTGTATCTTTGTAAGGTTTCAGACCTGTAAACCTAAACGAGGACCATCATGAACACCACCCACTTTTGTTCACCATTTACTGATCATTCCAAGAGAACCAGAACTGTGAATCCCCACGACTTTGAAATAGTCATGTTCATATTATTCTGACCTTGCACAGGACAAGGCTTCAACCATCTTACTTGGAAAGAGTTAGATTCAAGCAAGTCATGCATTTTGAGTTAGCTGATCATGAGAAATAGCTAGACTGGATGGATCATGTCTATCACTCAAAAATTGGATCGATCATGATGATATGTCAAAGAAATTATAATATTACTCGAAAAATACAAAATAATGCATGCGGCAGGCATTAGGGTTGGAATGGACAAGATGCATGTGATGCGAGAGAAGAACTCAAGTGTACATCCAATAAATCCTGTGCACGTGGGCAGAGTCGTCGCTCGTGAGAGGCAGTACGATCCCCTGACACGCCCTTTGTCCAAGCATCCCATCACCAGAGAGAGAGAGAGAGAGAGAGGAGAGAGAGAGAGAGAGAGGAGAGAGAGAGAGAGAGGAGAGAGAGAGAGAGAGAGAGAGGAGAGAGAGAGAGAGAGGAGAGAGAGAGAGGAGAGAGAGAGAGAGAGAGAGAGAGAGAGACCTACACGAGCTTCGAGATCTCTTCTCTGCTTGTCGATGGCATGGTTTCTCTACCACTAACCATGATGAGCTACGCGCCCTGACGTTTTCTTCCTGTCATGTAGTAAGATTCAACCGCAATAGAAAACAGAGTTATTCTCAGTTGTGTTAAATGAAAGAGTATGCAGAAAGGAGCAGTCACGGCAGAAATGGCTCATCAAGAAAACGATAGAACAGAAGACATGCCAAGATGACTGCTCCAGGCAATTCTCATGTCAGAGACAGCTCAGAAGAACTAATAAGGTCTCATGGTAAGAATCAAAGAAATCAGCACAAGGGTTTTAGGATAATGGAAATCTAATCTTTTCTTATCCTACTCGCAAACTGACATCTACAGTTCCTTGAAAGCTTCACCAATGTGAAGAAAGATGGAACGATCATCTTCTAGCGATCAATATCTAAAATGCTCCTGTATCTTTGTAAGGTTTCAGACCTGTAAACCTAAACGAGGACCATCATGAACACCACCCACTTTTGTTCACCATTTACTGATCATTCCAAGAGAACCAGAACAAAAATACAAGTACATCAGGAAGCAAAGCTCAAATGTAGGAGAACATGAGCATGATGCAGAACTTGATGGAGCCATCAGAATTCATATTCCAGTATGGGAGAACATGAGCTAACAGAAGACCTTTTCTGAAGGTACAACAAGTATGGCATGGACTATCTGAATGCAACACCTTATGATGCAAAGAATTTTAAGTGCAAGAACTGACACAATGACAAATATGTAAACCTGTTCACTGGTTTCAAATCCTACAGGCACATAAGATTGCATAATCAAAATATTGGTCATCTTGTGAAAGATAAACATCAGCAACAAAACTATGTAATCATTTTGATTGATGTGAAATAAAAGATTGAAGTATACACATGAATGTTGCTGACATACATTTCCGTATCTTTTCTTTGTGAACAGCCTTGCTATCAAATCCATGAATGTGAATATCTAACTTAATTTACCTAAATCAGTCCAAAGCAAGTATCGCCGAGGCCTGCCAAGAAATCTAGCTCGCCAAGCAGGCTCTTCGCTTTCATAAATAAAACCACTCTTAGCGTACAATTTTTGTGCTGCTTCATTGTCAACCGCAACATGAACATATAGATCAGTTATGCCTGGTGCATTAAATAGAAAGGGAATGTAGTTAACAGGACAAATAAATATTGGAGAGAGAATTTTTTAGAATTTAATCTACTGGCAAACAGAATGCATTGCCGTCTGGGCTTTAAGCTGAGAGAGTCTAGAGTCCATAACTTAAAAAAAAACATGTTCCTTTTTACCAAGCACAAATCTGCAATTGATTATTCTCCTTAATGAACATGCAAAAGTTTTATATCTATTTAGAATGACAGATCAACCACCGAATACTCAATGCAACTGAATAATATCTTAGGCACATATGTTTCTTTGGTAGGGGTATTTAAATGTTCATATTCTTAGTGCAAGCATAGTCAAAGTAGATTATGAACTTGGAACCACCAAAAAAAAATCCAGAAGTTTGATGACGCAAACTAATTCTACAATCGGATTGCATGTCCATAGCTTTCAAAAAGAAAAAAAAAATTCAAAATTGAAAGTCATTTATACCATCAGCCTAATCCCATCATTGTGATAAAATTCAAGAAACGTCCAGCTATTATGATGGCTTAGGATGGCTGGTCATTTTAAACCATTCATGTATTTGCTGACAGCCATCAGGAAGGTTGGGAGAGGGACTATGGAATTCCTCATTTCTGCAAGTAACATCTGTCATGTTATATCTGGGCTATTCCAAACTGGATTATATTGGTAGCGCAAAGGTCCAAATTTCCGGATGCTGAGAAATAGTTTTCATGGTAGTCATGGTCCTTTGCCTACTTCTAGAGTTGATGTCCATTGAAACCATGATATGAAATCAAACTAGGTATATTTCAACCATATAAGTTGGTGGTTTCTGACCAGTAAGAACTTTCCCTTTCTTTGTTGGTCTTCCGGACTCATATTGCATTCTTTGTATCACAATAACATGCCAACTGCAATATACCACATTGAATGGATCAATATGATTGCTCAGTAGCTCCCTACGAACTCCAAGTTCCATTTGTATCAAGAATATAGACCTATGGATTGTGTACGCTTATTAATTTACAGGACACCACATATTCAAATAAATCTAATGGGATAAATCCTCTCTGAACCTTTTCGGGATAATAATCCATCTTTTATATATCTTCTCTGATCAGACTAGAGACTAGTCCTAATCTCCAAGAGGTTTAGGCTTTGTCTACTATGTCTACACAAAACAAACTGTTATGTCCAGGCTAAATGTAAGTTAAAATGGTGCAATGAAAATCAAATATTTATATGAAAAGATATACACATAGTAGAGACAATCACCCCAAGAGTGAGCAACTGTTTTAGATTCTCCAATTAATGCATAGCCCAAGCCATTTCTTTGCAACTCCTTGGCAACGCATACATTACTTAAATATGCCCTTGTGAGGTCGGCTCCAAGCCCCTGCAAAGTTGCTTCTTCATGAATGCCTAATACCAAGTTTTCTTTACTAGGACAAAAATGAAGGCAATACATTCACTAGTAATCTAACAGACAGTAAATCTCTAAATCTAGATACATTCTAAGAGAAGCATGTACAAATCTATAAGTAACTCAGCTGTCAAAAATGTAATAAATATCTGACAACACAAATACAATGAGGTACAAATGATGTTAAACATTTGACACAATCTCATATTCTAAATTAGAATATGTAGCATGGAAGATATATTTATACCATAGGTAATAACAAAATGGAACCACAAGTAGATGAAATTCCAAACTATACGAACTAGTTCTAACATGTTTTACGGCTAATCTGGTAATGGTAGTTGATGTCATTGACCAGATAACTACAACCAAAGAAAAAAAAAGTTAAAGAAATGGCACACAACTTCAAAGCATGGTTCATCTGTTTTTCAAGCTCATCTCGGAACTATAAAATGGTCTACCACTCACTTTTAGATCTCAGCATCTAAAACTTACAGATTTGGTTGACAAAATTGTGGTCTGGTCAAATGCTAACCTTTATAAATCGTTCAAACTTCTAGTATGTTAAATATGTGTTGTTCCACGAAGAAATCTTCTTTTATCAACTCCCACATAAACATCTTATTCACTACCAAATATTTCAATCTCGCTAAACCTTGTTCATACTGGGTGGTATTTAGCTACATGGCTAAACTGGCATGTGGACTAGTTAATTTTAGCAGAAAATTATCTCTCAGCTGAACTTGTGGATTAGCACCGTAGCACCCCCGGTTAAGTCCCACATTAGAAATAGCTTAAGACTTAGAATGACTTATATGTGTCTAATGGATTAATTTCAGCTTAAGCATGTTGAGCTAGTGCTTTAGGCTGAACGAAGTTAACAAGCCAATTATCCCATCAGACCAGATCGTGACAATTAATATCAGAGCTAACATAATACTGGGCATGATGAGAGGCTCCAAAAGGAAAGGACTACCCGTGGAAGGATGCCCTCTACCCACGGATGGGACCAAAGGACACATCAAGCAGTGGAGTCATCCCTAGGCTATACCTCATATACACCATTCAATGGTCTGACTCTGGGCTATGTTGGGTCAGGACGTTAAGCCCTTAAGCAGGAGACATTGTAACACCTGGTTTAATCCCACATCACATCAGAAGTAGACTAAGACTTAAATGACTTATATGGGTTTGATGAGTGTACTATTATTAACTTCAGCTTAAGTATATTAAGTTAGTGATTTAGGCTCAACGAAGTTAACATACATGCTATCCCATTAGACCAGATCGTGATAGGTTTTAGTCGGAACTAACCCAATCTGAACAGTTTTGTGTTTGGTCAAATAAAAAACATTTATAAAATGCTAAAGCATGAACTAAGGTTTAGGGACTCTGTGATCATCACAAGAAGTGAAGAGCGGATGATAAGCAGACAACAGTGGCCAGATGAAAAATAGAATAGGGCAAAAAAGAACTTGTTGGTTGCCATAATAAAATGGCATTACTATCAAACTGCATTTTATCAGATTTCAGTACTGTGCATCAAAAATTCCCAACAAATTGATACTCTTTGATGTTATGTCAAAATCCGACAGCTACAGAAAAAGAAAATATCATAATTATGACATTTAGATTTGAAATTACCTCAACAATAAGGTGAGCCAATCGACAATTTTTATACAAATCAGTGATTTAAAAAGTGTTAGGTGCCAAAAGGCGCTAAGGTCCAAAAACGCCCGAGGCGCTAGGTGCTCGCCTAGGTGTTTGCCCGAGCGAAGCGAGAGACGCTAAAATATAAAAATTAATAATAATAAAAATTAACAGTATTAAAATCAAAATAATATATTATTAATCTAATAAATACAAATACTATTATTAGTATACTGTTAACAGTATACAATATACTATTAACAGTATACAAAAGGAGAAGAAGGAAGAGTGTAAGGGGGTGCTGACTGAGAAAAGAGGAAGCGGTAGCGGCAATGACAGCAGCAGCGGGAGTGTAAGGAGGTAGCGGTAGCAGGAGTGTAAGGAGGTAGCGGCAGCGGGAGCGGGAGTGTAAAGAAGCAGCGGGAGCGACGAGCGGCGAGCAGCGGGAGTGGCAACGGCAACGAGCAGGGTTAGGGTTGGGCAACGACAGATGATATCGGTTTTAGTTGGTTCGATTGAACCAACTAACCACCGGAGACCGAACCAGACCTAAAATCCTGGTTCGGTCGCCTGGTTTAACCCAGGTGCTCGCCCGAAGCGCCCAGCGCCTGGGCTTGCTCTTTGAAGCGCGTCGCCTGGAAGTGAAACGAGGCGCTCGGACTTGTCTCGCCTCGCCCGCGTGCCTAGGCGAGCGCCCGAGCACCTTTTTAAATCACTGATACAAATATAAACTCATTGTTATAATAATCATTGCAATATAAAACTCTATATAAAGTATACCTCAGGTCGCTTTCCTGTCAATTCATCAGGCATTTGAAGGCACCAATTGATATCTAAGGTTCCAACAACTACTCGGTCTCCTTTCTTTTTCGAAAACTGCATATGCAACAGAAAATGGCATCTTCATCATTGGAGATAGTTATTTATAAATTTGGAAAAACAAACAAAACAAAAGGTTTTAGAAGTTGCAATTAGCATCATAATAAAGTTTCTTGAAGGAAAGCAACGTCATAAAGTTAGTTCCCAGCAACGTCATTATCTGGCTAGAAATTAATATCCATGAAGAAACCTTCACACCTTACATACAGAGCAGAGTTCATCTATGGAGCCTCCATATGCTGATATTGGCAGAGTAGCATTGATGCAAGAAGCTTTTCTAAATCCCATGGTTTTCCCAGCAATGCGATCTTTCAGACCTTCGAATTCCCTTTTGGCCACATATGCCTTATAATCCTAACAAAACTTGACAAGGAACAAATACCATCAATATGATACAAGAGACACCACAAGCGAGCATTTAACTTCAATTTCTGGAAATAAGAACCAAAACTCATCTTATTCTTATATTTTCCAATCCAAATAGACAATTACAAATGGACTATGACCATCAATCAATTTATCAGATTGCCTCTTTTTTTTCTTCTGAAAATGAAAGTTTGGAAGTCATGATTCTTTATAAGAAATTAAGAATCTTTATGAACAAGGAAGTCTGTGAGGAGTCGCTGGAAAGAACAAGCCTTCACCGTTATACATTCATTTTGTTTTCCCTTGATTACCACCATAGAGAAATCAATTTAAGGAAAGAAAGAATCCAGATAACTTAAAACAACCAACACTTTTGGACAAAGTGGAGCTCATGACCAGCCATTCTCACCTCGATACCGTAGGACTCGTTGAAATTGTAGAAGGTGCGAACCCGGAGGCGGATGGAGGCCCAGAGCTCGTCATCCGACATGGCTTCCCCCACGGAGAGGAAACTCCTGTCAAAGGCCGGCCTTTCTTGCTCGCAAAGGTGGGATGCGGCGGTTCGGACGTCGCTGCGAGGGAAGCCACGTCGCTTCCGAACGTATCGAGCGTCCGACGACAAGAACAGGGATTTGGCCGGCGCTTCTCTTCGGAGGGTAGAAGAGATACGAGCGCTAGGGTTCAGCGAGCACCTTAGGCTCGGGAGGAGGAAGGAGAGGAGCGGGCCGGTGGGGCGTCGTGCCGACGGGGGAGCGGCGGCCGAGGAGAGCAGCGCCATCGTCGCCGACTCCTCTCTCCTTTTGTCTTTCTGCCATGGTTTCTTGGCCTGTTTTCCTTTTGCTCGGTGGATGTTGTACAATTACCCGCGGAACCGATTTAGTTAACGCGTCCGTTTTCTTGAGTGTTGCGAGCACCGAGCGAGTGGGTCGGAACGGCTTGGCAGAGCTTAGGATGTTCTTGCGGAGTATCATACCGGGAAAAAAATCTTACACAGTCGTGTGGTCGTTGGTGGTTGGTGGTTGGCAATTTGTTTTCTTTAATTACATATTTATTTTATACATGCACTTATTGTTTATATTTAATTGACCTCAAATAAGTGAGACATTGCAACTCATTGAATATCCCAAATTGTCCTATCCTTGGTATGAATAAATCGTACTATCCATGATTTTTTGTGTTTAATTTAAGTAATTAATGGTTATTTGAGCTTGTTATTGTTTGTATGGCTTGGATAAATAAAGTATAATTTGATGAAGTGAGCACTCCAAGCAAATATAGATTAAGATATTTTGAGAAGAGAGAAGGGGACTACATGGTTTCTTTGCTTTCTTCTCCTTTTTGGCTTTCTATGCTTTGCTTGACTCTTTACATATGGTATCCATCTCCTATCTCTTGCTTGGCATCCCCAAATCCAACTATTCACAAGAAAGGGGCTCAACTATGTTCTATGAAATGGTCTGGCAAATGCCTTGAAACTTTGTATCAACAATGCAATAAGTTCTCATTCATGACTCCACATTGACAACAAACCTTCACCCACCTCCTCCTAGCAAAATATAAACACAATGTGCAACAGACACATTTCAGATAGCAATCATGTTATTCTCTATCTACATCACTAACCAGCAAGAAGAAATCACATGCCACAAGCTGATACAGAGATAAAGAACAAAACAAAAAGTCCAGCTCAATCGAAAAAAGAGAGCTCTTCAAATGCTCTAACAGATATCTACAATGTTGGTTGGAAGCAAAGAGCTTGGCTGCGAATTGCCTGAATCCCAACAGCATCAGATTACAGGAATTGCTGAAAACCAAGTGATCGAAATGAAGAAGAGCGGTGCTTGATTTGCTTGTACTGGAAATCAGGCTTGGTTATCTGCTTAGCCTTTGAGGTGGCAGGGTTCGACCTGGTCGTTGAGTGTGTCGTGGACAGAGATCTAGATAGACTTGCTCTCACCAGGTCCTTTGTCATGTTAGTGGTGCCCGGTAGCTTGACGAATGAAACTATAGCGCGTCGGCAGAGAGGACATGCTACTGATCCAGGAGGACCATGCACTGTAGCAGATGTGTTATTCGTTGAGCAAAGATACAATGCACAGGTGGTGCAGAATTCATGGTGACAACCTGCAGAATGAGAAGAATATTTTTTAAAAGTAATTTGCTATATCTACACGTGCACTGATCGGTAAAGCCGAGAAAAAAATATCAAAAAAAATAATGACAGAGGAGAACTAGATGCTCTGTGATAAGATAGAGCAACTTTAAGATGCTCTTTAAGTTGAGAGAAAACAAGAAGTTATTGACAAAATGCTTTATCTCACCCCAGGTTTCAAAATTATATACCTTGTGCTGCTACAGTGCATTTTGATTCCAAACAAATAGCACACGGATCAACACAAGTGGGTTCATGTTTTGTCTTTCTCCAGCCACATTCCCTATGAAATATAAAACAATTGGAAACTAAATGATTATGTAAATAGTTCAACTTTGGGAAAATTTTAACTGTCAGGCGCACTCCGAGTTAATTTCATCATCAAGTAGTTCTGAAGAAAATAATAATATTGCAATACACGCATCAAGTAAATAAAAAAAAGATCATGTAATACAAAAGAAGGTAAGAGAAGTTTTATGCCAACTTACCGAGCAATTTTAACAATGCTCATTAATGGCAAAGCGAGGTACTTTGAAGGAAGAACAGCAATCTGGCCTTCTGGTTCCTTTCTTAGGATACTCTCCAGCCAGTTTTTATGCCATGAACGAGCCACCATCAACGGGGTCCAACTTTTACACACACAAGGAAAGCATCCAAACCAAAAAAGAAAGTATATTAAAACCTCTACTTGCATACAGAAAATTTCAAGTATGCTAATGCATTTTACCCTCTACATTTCTGTTTAGCCTGAAGTTTTGCCTTACAAACATAATAATCGAAAGCACCGAATGAATGAAGTGCTAGAACTTTAGGTGATTAAAGTTGAAATATACAATCCGATAGCCTAGAACTTCTGGCAGTTCATGACTCATGATCTTAGATTGCCCCTAAATTAGAAACAAATACTATAATTCAGAAGGCCCAGATGAGGCCTTATGAAATATTTAGAATTAACATTGGCAATCAACTTTCTAAACAACTGCAAATTTACAGTGATGTTTACATTATTCCAAAAGATACGCATTGCTCAACAGTTTATCTAGTTAGTTAGCCATATGGAACACATCTCAAATTCTAGATGTCTAGTAATGTGCAACACATACCCATTTGCATTTTCAGCAGTCAAGCTAGCTCCTCTTGCAATAAGTACCTACATGTCCATATTTCCTGAATTAGATTTATAGTTAGTGTTATGGTAAATGAATAATTGAGTGGAAACATTTAAGTCCTAGTAGACATACCTGACAACATACTGCATTTCCACCACAAGCAGCATAATGAAGGGGTGTGCTACCAGCTCCTGTCAGATTGAAAGAACATCTTAAGAAGATGCATGAAAGAGAAGAATTTTTGTTATTAGCCTCAAATAATTAAATTTTCATCATTTGAGAAAAAACAACAAAACGATTTATAGTTTTTCATACGATGTATGAAATGGCCATAACTAATACTATCACGATGGCTTTTAGGTAGTCTGTAAAGCTTTAAGCGCTTATCCCTGCCACACATCTTTCTCGCTCATGCAATTCCATTTGAAATGCTAAACAATCGGCAAAAGTCTTCCCTTTTAAAAGATCAACCAAACATTCTCACTTTTGGATACCAGAAATTGGTACCTCGCAACAAATGTACTTAGGCTACAAGCACGTTTGATCAAGGGCAAAGGAGCTTTGAATCATCATAAGAGCGTGAAACAAACTTTGCTTGATGTAAGACTTACTATGATCCTACAAAAAAGGAAGACTAATATTATAACCTAAATGAAATTAGTAGAAGAATGAACTCACTGCGTACAAACTCTGGAAAATCTTACACAGAGCATAATAGATTTCTCTCCCCTAATTTTACTGTCCGCCAAAATATTTTTATATCGTCTCGAACTTCAAATCTACATTACTGATACCACCAAAACCAATAGGAGCGAACAGGCTACTCTAGCTCCTCAATCTCAACTTGTTTACCTAAGGAAATGTAGCACGAGAGGAGGATGAAGGAAACAACACACTATACCAAAACCTGTAAGAGTTTGATTCACCAATGCAACAGATATAAATACAACTTATGACAACCTTCCTCTAGTGGTATCAGCATCACTTCTTATGTTGTCCACAGGCATCCACAATGTTTGAGACTTCATTATGTCAAACCGGAACTAAGGTAAACCATTATGTTCACATCAGATAGTCCATTAGCGATGTAATTGAGAACCGAGCTTGAACAAGCCTAAGTCATGCTCGGGCTTGGGTTTGAATTAATTTGGAGCCTAAAATACCGATCAAACTTGGTTGTCACATAATTAATTAGTTGTACCCAGAACTGTAATTTCACATCAACCTAGAAATAAAACAAAATGCAAACAAGAAAAAAGGAACTTAATAATGAAGAGTTGAACCACCTATTAGATCAATTGTAGCTCCATCATTGACCGTGACCTCCGAAACACAAGCACCCAAGTCCAGGAGTAACTGCACACTCTCTGCATGCCCATTTAGTGCTGCCAAATGAAGCGCAGTGATGCCTCCATCTGCCCTCCTATTAACTATCTTACATAAATCACTAAAGGAACACAAGGAAGAAGAAGGAAGCTATTATATTTTTGATAGTTACCAAAAGACAAAAAATACGAAGACATGAGAATTCAACATACACCTCATCAAAGTCCACAAGAGAATCTTCCGAGGCCAATCTTCCCCTCATAGTATTCCAAAACTGTGGTGAGCTGGGAACACAATCAGCAAGAAGAAGGCGAATGCAGCGATTGTGACCATTAAGAGCGGCAAAGTGGAGAGCTGTTCCACCACTTAGAAAATCCTTTTTGTGTATCTAAAAACCAGGCTAATTTTAGTCAAGAGATGCAATTCGAATGGAATGCCTTACGAGAAGGTTATTCTTGTAGAATAATCTTACATTGGCTTTGAAAAGAATTAGAATCTGTACAACTTCCCAGTGCCCATGTAGACAAGCAAGCATCAAAGGTGTCTGTCAATGCATCAGAGTGCATTAATGCAACACTATAAACTTTTATCAAACAATTATACCAGTAAGCTAACTTCTCTAAGAAAAATATAAGCAAGCATGTCAGATCTTAGTATTTTCTTTCTACACCATTGAAGACAAATCTCACCTGCCCACTATAATTCCGGAGGTTGATATTAGCACCAGTTTCGACAAGAACAGAGACGATCTGAAGGTGGAATCACAAGATGAGCCCCTTGACATGTCGAACTAGATTTAACGAGGTTACCAGTCATAGAACAAAGAAGGAAAAGATGGATCACCTCGTGGTGGCCATGTGATGAAGAGAAATGGAGAGGGGAATTCTTCACACCAAATGTCGAATACCTAGCAAGGCGAGGGTTGTATTCTACGAGAGCCTTGGCCTCCTCAAGATCTCCTTCTCTTGCCGCCGATAGCAGCCGCTCTCCGGAAGTCGAACACCCAAAGGAATTGCCGATAACGCTTAAGAATCCCATGCTAATGTCTCGAAATCAGTCCAAGAAAGATAGAATATCCCTACTTCGAATCAAACACAATGGAAGTTGCCTATGCTACAGATCCCATACTGTAAGAGGATCACAAAACTGCTGGCTTTTCCCTCGGGAAACGTTCGGTTTTGCCACAAAAAAAAATCTCCTTCTAGGAACCAGAGGAGTGAGGATTGCTCCCAAAACCAAGAAATGAGAGAGGTTGAAACTGCAAATTCGAGAACTGGGAAAGGGAATGAATCGTATACCGCTTCTCAAACAACTCCATTGCCGCAACAAAGACAACAAGAGGAAGCAAACATCCAACAGGGTTCAGAAACAAAGGTCCAAGAAGGGAGAATCCCGAGAACCGTAAAAAGACGCCTTTTTTATTATTAATCTCTCGCCCAGGAGACAAGAACGCAGATCGGGATTCGCGTCATTCATCACAATCATCAACATCACCTCCCCGGAACAGCTGATCGATCCGTGACCAGATGAGGATTAGCTGTAAAGAGGCGACTTCTCTGGTGCCAACAACAGGAGGCGCTAAAGAAACACGAATGATTGGGCAAGAAGACAAGGCCACACATCTGATCCGAGAGAGACAACTGCAGAACAGCAGAGAAGAAGAAGAAAAAGCTGATCTTTTTTTTATGGTTTTACGCGATGAAACGAGACGAAAGGGCTGAAATGGTTTCGACGGCAACGAAATAAGATGTGAAGGATCAAAAAGACCGGAAAAGGATCGGTGTTTGCATGAAAAAGACACAGGAAGATGGAGAAAAAAGCACACTTTCCCCCTCTTTTTTGCTGTATATTTTTGTGCCGAGAGCTTCCACGAGAAAGGCGAGCATGTCTCCATGATTGGGACAGCGACTCCGAGCTGTGGGCAGCGGAGGAAGCTTTTTCTTTAATCTTCAGTCAAAGGCCACGTTCTCATCGGGGACGTTACATGCGTTACATCCATCCGGTGAGCTTACCGAGCGCCAAATATGGATCTATCCAGCCCGTTCGAAATAATTATTTTGCTACCAATCTGTGCGGTACCCACGGTTTTATTGTCACATCCGGTGTTCGGACTCCGCATGTGATTGAGGACCCACACAGGGTTATCAGTTTCGAACACGAATTTTAATTAATAAATATATTAAAATATTGCAAAATAATTCAAAATTAAGTATAATATTAGAAAATATTTCTGATAATAATATTAAATAATATGAAATATAGATGATGGCAAAACTTCAATCATGCAAAATTATAACCAATATTATATACATGCATTTTTATCTGACTAAAAAGATATTAATATTTAAATATAATTACATCAACCCAAATCTAAATAGATTGTTCGATAATGATGAGAGCGTCTATTTAATGTATATTTCAGTTCGGTGAGACGAGGCGAGTTCAAAAAGACTTAAGAGTAATACCTACATAGCTCTGACCTTTAAGCTATCTCCGTGGCTTACCTTCCATCTGGTCGATCATGGCGTTTCGCCAGTTCTGCAAACTTGCAGAGAACGGAGTCTATCATCATCCTCGAGGATTTGTTGTCCACACAGCTGATATCCTCATTCTAAATCCTTGTTTCGGTGCACGTTTAGCATCCACATCGAACGGTTCCAATCACAGGATTGATCATGCTCTGTACTGTGCTGTTAGAGGGATGACTTTTTAGTCCCACATTGATAAATTTCAGATTTTCCAAGTATACTTAATGGGTTCACTTCGCTCACTTGACGTGTTCGTAGAAAGGAGAGACGGTTGGCATCTCCCCTGACAGGGACGGGAACGACCTTCGGGTCTACCTGTTAACACATACGGTTAAGGCTACCCGCCTCGGCGGATCTTTACCCAATTTTTTTCTGCGTCGGACGCCTTACACTAACCCTTCATGTGCCGGTGCTTGAACGGTTCGCCGCAACGAGGCTGCCGTCTTTTAGCCGTCGCCACGACTTCACAGAACCGAGTCCGACATGACCGCCGTTCTTCGTTTTAGTTCTTCTCACATCAATTTCCCGCAGTGAACGGTCAAGGCGTTGACCCCTTCCACCTGCAATCTCTCGTCGCGTATACATCACACCTTGCTGCGTGGAAGAGGCTGATGAGGCACGAAACGATGGCTCTGCTCGCCGGAAACAATGGAAACACGTCTACGATCTCCAGGACGCTTCTGGTGCTCGTTATCTGCAACCTCTTCCTTCTTCTCTCGAAGATCGAAGCGTCGCCGGGCAAAGCGAAGCAGTTCGAGCCCCTCAGCTTCGTCGGCTCAAGGCTGTCGGCGATGGCGATGGCCTACTTGTCGACAGCCACGTACGCGGGGAAGCACCACCACTCCCACTCCCCCGGCGAGCTCCTCTCCGGCATGCTGTCGACATGGCGGAGGCCGGCGATCACTCTGGCGTACGTCGAGCTCTTCGCCACGGCCTCTGCTTCCCTGCTCATGGCGCTCAGGGCCTTTGCGGGGGCCGCCGGGGAAGCTGCGCCGGAAGCGCTGGTGATTTCTGGCTCCCTGGCTCTGCTGTCGTGCCTCGGGCCGGTCGTCTTTGCGCACTCGGAGATCGCTTGTAGGCTGAGCCTGGTGGTTGCAGTGGCGGAGGAGGATTTCGAAGGGATGAGTGCACTTGCAAGAGCAGAGGAGCTCGTCAAGGAGAAGAAGGTACATGGGTTTGTTCTGACAGCAGCGTTAGGACTTGCAGAACAAGCAGCGCTGACGGTGTTTGGGTGCAACGGTGACGGTGGTTGGGGTATTGGGACTCTGCTATTTGCTGGTCCAGTTCTCCTCATGGTCAAGTTTGTCACCTACTTTTTGTACACCATGTTCTATTTTGAGTGCAAGAAAGGACATGCAAAAGAGAAGAGATCGATCTAAAGGCTTGGCCTTGTAACTTCATCTTCTATCTTCCTCCAAGAAAGAACAATGAGCTGGTGCAAGTTGTTAGTCTCCAATTCAAAAATCTGCTAAAAGTCAACTCTATCGCTTTCACCTCTTTGATGCTCAGAAAAATTCAATTTTGGAAGCAGTGGAACAAGTCAGATCTTCTCTTCTTCCTCATCTGCCCTCTTTGACCCCATTGATATCCCCTACATCAAAGCACAGACCTTAAAAGGCCTTCCTTCAACACTTGCACAATGCAAACTGAGACATGGTGATGTGAGCTGCTTTCCTGCAACGATGGCGAAACCCTGTAAGTTCCTTGGGACCTCCACAATTCTGTGGGAGGCCCTCAGAATCCCCTTCCGAAACCCGAACCTCATCCTTCCCATCCTCATCCTAACCCTCGTGTCTTCTTCCTCCTCCCTCCTCTTCTTGGGGGAGAGCCTCTCCATGTTATTTTTCTCAAGACCCATCTGCAGCCGAGTCACGGATCTCTTTAGCCTCCTTGCGTATGTCGAAGGGCTTAGCATTCCGCAGTGGATCTTGCTGACCCTTCTCTTCATCGTCATCTCTTTGCTAACGACTGCAACCATCCATGCGACTGCCATGGCATACACCGGGAAGCACCCAGCAACACCAAGCGATGTCATCCTGAAGACGAGACAAACATGGAAAGGGTCTCTTGTGACCCAAATCTGCATCACCATTCTGCATCTGTGCTTCGTCCTGTCGACAGACCCCGTACTTGTTGGTCTGGCAATCATCTCAAATGATTCAAAGCTGCTGACTCTGTTGCTCATCGTCGTATCCCTCCTGGCAGTTTTTTATTACCTGTACGTAGCTATAGTTTTGCTGCTATGTCTCGTGGTATCGGCAATAGAGGACGAGTGCTATGGAACAGAGGCGATGGGCAGGGCATTGGAGCTCTTCAGCAGGAGCAGGAAGCAAGGAGTGGTGATCGCTGTGCTCGTGGTCGTTGTCAGCAGTGTTGCCAGTTTGGTGTCCGAGGTAGTCTATTCTGCTCAGTCTGATGGAAGCCAGTTGTTGATTGGCAAGCAAAGATGTGGTGTTGAATTTGTTGATCTTAGCCACAAGTACAGTTCTCTACTATGAGTGCAAGAAGTGCAAAGGAGAGGAGAAGTCCATGGAGATGGATGGGTATATTGTAGATGCTAGTTTGCTGACTGATGCTTATGTTGATGTAGTAGAATTGCCATGAATGTGTTGTTTGTTGTATACATTGAGTCAAATGTAAATGATATTGTTGCCAAAGTCACTGCATTTGTGTATTGACATTATACACCAAAACCAATGTATTTGGGTATTATGAACATATTATACATCAAAGCATACATCACAACATAAGCAGCAAGAGTGTCTCTTAATATGCGGCTGGACAGAGTATATAACATCAAATGCCTGGTCAGGAATAGAGCCACTAGCTTGTAGGAATACAGGGCCGAAAAATTTTATATCAATGAAATACTTGGTTGATAAGCTATAACTCAGTATTCTTTAACCCAAAAAATTACTTGATGCCCACAAATCCACAAACATTCCTTTTCAGACAAAGCAGGAATGCCAATGATGTCATATATTTGTTTTGACACAGCATCCAAATCATGTATTTCAACCCGCGGAATTCCAGAAGAATAAGGTCATTTTGCACAGACAGATTAACCTCTAAATATAAGAGGGCACGGGGCAGCGACAAGAATCAACTAGCCGCTACCTGATCCTCTTCAGAAATTTCACCTTCTCGAAGTCTGGAGTGGCATACCCCTTTTCGATCTCCCAAGCAAGATGAGACATGGAATTGAATGATGACTTGGCTCCCTTTTCATCTGAAACTTCTCTAGGGAAAGGAATTCTGGCTGCAAATACTGCTTCCTCTGAATAAATAAATAAGTCGAACCCTAGTCGGTCGACCCATATCAACTTCGTGTCTGCCACCTGCCAACATGGTGAAATCACAGGTGTAAAGATGTATATTTTTAGGGTAGCTGTATAATTTTTCACAGTCAGTGCCAACTTCAGGAAAACTGATCCACTTGAATATCAAGTTGAGGTACTTAAACCAAAATAACAAGCTCAAATGTGCATACTTCATGGCACCAATGGAGCCAATATCTTACAGGCATACTGAGGCTCACACCCCTGTAACATGTCACACAGTCAATGCCAGAGGGCATTGTCACCCTGCCAGCACATAATCTGCCTCTTGTGCAACTATGGAATAAATCAGCTCATCATGCAACAAGGCATGCTTCGGCAATTCAAGAAGGTAAGCACGATAAATCAGCATGCCAGCAAACAGACCTAACGCACATTTGATACTTAATTTAACCTAATTACTTAAATATAATGTGCAGTTCACAACTGAATTTTCCTTGGCCTTTCATTTTTCAGATGTTGAACAGAGAATATATTGGGAACATACACAGCTGACATAAAGTAGGTTAACTACCAAAAGTGACCATTGCAACCCTCAACTGGGCTGATGGTGCTTCCTAACTTGCAAGACATAAGAGGTAAAAAGTAGATAATCTTCCAAGAGGAAATAGCGCAATGATATTGCTAGCTGTAGCTCAGCAACAATTTTCACACACAAACACACAAAAAAGGGAAAAAATATATATTATTGCCATTGCTAGTTGTGTTACAACTTCACAATGATCATAGATTGGAACACAAATCGTGCATATCAATCATAAAATATGAAAGTAAATTTATCAGCCCATCTTTATGGAAACAGACCAATGCAAACAGATACTAGCATACTCGTTCACTCAATTCAAAATATACAGATTATCTGATTTAGAAACTTTTGTTGGTTCTCTATTACATTGCAATTACACTAATATTTAACTGAAAAAGCTTGCTCATGAAATGACTGGTGGAGTGACAATCAAACTGCCTAACTAGCTTTGACTATAAAAGTAAGAAAAACAGTTGTAAGACTTTTACATCCAAGCCAAAAGACTAAACAAAGGATAAAGACAAAAAATTGGAGAAACTTTGGCATCTAAAAATTCACACCTGAAACCCTGGCTCCACATAAACATTGCACAACCCTCGGACGTCTTCAACATGTTTGGAATTCATCTCATCAACAATCTTTTCAGCAAAATTTCGTAGAGGATCAGGTTCCGCATTCGAGTATTCTGAGGAGGTCACCAATATGCCATCCTGGAAAGATGATATATAAAACAGGTGCTAGGAATTAAAGAATGTAGATGATCAACGATGTCAATTAGCTGGAAAGCAGACTCAAGAACATCAAGGACTTAGTGGCCAACAGACAACCAATTAGGCATCGACATTTACAGAGAACACATGAGAATCTGGTAAAGATACCAAAGATTTACATCCAAAAAAGTGAAAGTAATGACATGTTTGTATATACTAATCTCGAACCTTTTTCTGAATATACTCATGCACGTAATCTAAACCAAGAATTTCTCCATTGAAACAGTTTAAAGTGCATCACACCCAACTTTATGGAACAAAACAATGAAGAAGAATAAGATACCCGAGCAGACACTAATACACATCTTAGAATCAGTGGGCAAGATGCCCAAGGCAACATAATTTTCATCATTGGGACTTAGTCATGAGATGTTACCACAATAATTTCCATGCTGGTTCAAGAAAATTACCAAAAGGACAGCAGTCATACCTCCTTAAAATCTTCAATTTGAAGCACCTTCTCTACAGAAATTAGATAAATAAGATCTTCCCCCACCTCTTCTGCATATTTCTTCTCCCATTTTGCACGAAGCCTCTGTACAATGCCATTCAATTATCTAGACAAATAAGTTTCATGGAACTCAACAGAGGGGGAAGGAAAAATGGCACAAGCAAACTTAAAAAACAAGTCAGCAAACAAGAATGCATGACGATTAGCACAAGATTAACCATCTTACTCCTATGATCACAGGGAGAGTAAACATAGATTACCTTCAGAAGAAACGCATCATCGGGTTTGCTCAGGCTCCCAAGTAACGTGCATTGTGGAGTGCGTGACCCGGTTTGCTCAAACTGCTCCCAGAAAATGGCACAACATATGCATCAGAAACTCCATAGTGTCTATAGCACTACACTTTACACATTAAACTATTAAAACCTAACTCGACCCAAAAACAAAACAAAAGGACTAACTTTTCTCTCCAATAGAGCACATTAGGGCTAGTGTGCCCTAAAGTAACCGAATCACTCATATCACAAGTCATAGCATAACAAGTGAATCCAAGTGTTAATAGGAAGCCCATAAAAATTGAAACTTGAAGAAAGATAAGATTTGGGAGCTCGAGACACTACACAGGCGCACGTACGCACATAGGCACAAGGAAACAAATTACTGAATTATAAGCCACTCGAAAGCCAATAAAGATCCGAACTTGAACCTGAACATGGAAGCTGGATAGGCCATCAATTGTGAAGAGCCTCTCGGGCTGGTTTAAGCAAACGGCAGGGGCGCCCTGAGCATCAACGACGAAGCGGGCGCCGATGGCTAGGGGCCAGCCGTCGGTGGACAGCGAGGAGAAGGTGCCAGAGGAGGAGAGCTCCATGATGGTTCTGGAAACCTCTGCGGGGGACGGCTTCGCCCGGGTGTTCTCCCCGGCCTTGGGAGGCGCCTCGGTCGAAAAGGAGACAAGAGAGCATCTGGGGAGGTGGGGAGAGGAAGAGGAGGGGCGGGAGGAGATCCGGAGGGGTGGGATCTGGTGGGGAGAGGAGAGAATAGGCTTCTTTGGGAGGGAGAGAGAGGGAAGAGGCAAGGGAATGGCGGGGGAGAGCAGGGCGTGGGGAAGCAGCGGCATGCTGCCGAGGGAGAGAGGAGGGCGAAGAGGATTGGGGAGGAGGTGAATCGTTGGTGAGGTTGTTGGTCCCAATTGGAGTCGATGAGAGGGGAAAAGGAAGACGATATGGTGGACCCTGACTCCGCTGAAAACCGAGTTGGTTCGCCTGTCGATCGCCGAGTCAACTCGGTGTCCCTGTGACTCGTGCCAATTGCGATCAAACCCGTGGGTCAAACAGCATCAGCTCGGACACGACTCGTTGGAGATGCTCCTCACCCAACGCGATCTAGTCTCAACTCGGACGATCGGTTTGGCCCTTGTGGTGTTCTACTAAAAAAAGGAGCATGAAGATTAATTGGACTCGTTCCATCACACCAAAGCAAGCAGAAGAATGAGAAAAACATGTGCATGAGATTAATTCAGATAATTAATCGGGTTAAAGAAAAAGTAGGACGAAATTGACGGGTAATCAACTTGCTATCATTCCAAATCAATCGAGCTTGTAAAAAAAAATAATATTTTATTAACACATTTTTCTAAATCAATAATCAATTTCAACACCACTCACGTGTAAAGGAAATCTTTTTCCCGTTTCGACAGAAGGAAAAGAAATCATCAAATTCTTCGCAACATAAATATACTTACACTAAATGAGAACTGTATTTAGAATTTGAGATCATAACATCAAACTTCTATAAATTAGGCAAAAACCTTCAATCAAGCAATAACCTGCTATAATCATCCTCCGATATCTTATACCAGGCGTAACTCCGAGGAAAAGAAACATTACCCCAGAAACTTTTCTTACTTGATTTGTGTCACCTGATTTGGAGAGGCGACATCACCAGAGAAAACTTCTGCGGCGATTATGTAAACCTAAATTGCAAGGTTCAATCCCAAAGGCATCTCTCAATATCGTGAAATCAATTCATATGCGACAACACCAACACACGTCCAGATCGACAGCGTGGGTGAAGCTAACAGATGCATATTATCAAGAATAAATGGGTGGAATACTTTTCACTAATTCCGTTGAATAAACTGACGTAAGCATAGGATTAATCAGAGTCAGACGAGTCAGCTGTTTCGGCTTGGCGGACACTTCTCTTGGTTTTGTTGGATTTGGTTGGATAAGATGATGCTTCACCCTCGAAGGAGATAACTTGCGACTTGGCTAATCGTTCCTCCAGCTCTTCTGTACTGAAGTCATCAGTGCCTCCAAGCTCATCAAAACCAACCTGAAGCCCATTTCGAGGGGAACACATGTAAAAATAGTGGATTTTCAATGGTATTCAGTAATGGAAGTAGAAAATTATGCACCATTTACCACATAATCCTCAACTTTGGCATTCTTTACAAGAGCAAGAGTAGGTAGTACGATGATCCTGAGCTTCTCAGTCAAGAAGGGACTTTTCTCAGCATGAATTTTCAGAAAGCGTGTCTCTATATGTTGCTTTGCAAGAATACTCAGATGCTTGTCCATCACCTGCAAACGTACACAACAGCCAACTTGCTTTTATACTAAAAAAGGTATGTCCCGAAGTAATGAAGATACAGTATCACTCGTTCAAAGTGAAAATCTGACAAACAGATTAAACAGAAAATCTCAAGCCTGGACTCATTGAATAAATTAGTTATCACATACCAAGTTCATCTTTCATGTAACCACACCCCAGGTGGACCAAGCAAAGAGTAGGACCTAATTGATGCCTTCTTGTAATCTCCCAAATAAATTAAATTCAGAATGAATCCAAATAAGAATAAGAAAAAGATATATCTCATAATATATTTCCTTTTTCAATGATTTTTTATGATAAGATAATTTTAAAAAGGGAGTTTGAGTCCTAATCAAACTATATTAAATAGGAAATAACCGAAATTAAATAATTAATTATTAAATCTGATTATATTTTGATCAGATTCTTAACCCTAGCAAAACTCTCTCCCCTCTCCTATACAAGGATGAGGAAAGCCCTCCCTGTTCATCACAATGAAACGAGGTCCTAGCGGAGAGGCACATGACAATCGTCGAAAAGGCAGGTTCTCTGACTCTTCCTATATAAATACTATTATGTAAATTTCAAATTTTTATATTTAGACGCTATAAAATCTATTTTTGATCTATTAGAAAATTCCTGTAAGATATTTAGTATTATTGATTAGATCAAAATACATGAAAATCATGAGCAAATAATCATAATTTTTTTTTGATAAATATCTAATTTTATTTTGCTCTCCATGGCTTTTTCTAATACATAAAGTTTATCCAAAATTTTCATGAATTTTCTAATTCGGAATTATTAATTTATTAATATTTTTAAATGAAAATAATTTCAGAATCCTATTAAATTATATTTTTGTTTGAATTAAATTATTCTGTGTGATTAGAACTTTAATTTGTTCTAGAAATTTTGAACAATTATAATGGTTATTAGGGATTTCTAAAAGCTTATGTTAAAGGAAAACAAAGTCAAACTAAATCGAAATTGAAATAGTTCTAACTCAGGTCTGACTCGAGTCAGATTGACCATCCGACCCGATCAAGCCTACCCAGATTGCCATATGCTACCTAACCCAATCTGAGCATGGACCCGATCCAAACTGTAGCTCGATCCAACACGACCTCGAGCCTACGACACTTGTATGGCTCAGGTCCAACAGGTCGACTTGTGCAGGGTCAACAAAGCTTGATCGGTCAATGGCTTGGCAGTCGACACAGTGCCGATGTTGCAGCCGAACCTGGTGCCTTTTCCCCTTATGGTGCATGTGCTGAGCATGTGAGCCCCTTCTGAGCTAGTCTAGAATCAGCCAAACATGGTACTGAGCAACCCAACCTATTTGCAGCCCTGTGCTAGTATGGATTCAGGTTTGGGTTGGCCCAATAATCCGATTTTTAATAAGTTTTATGAGTTCAGGCTCAATTGATCCATAAATTAAATTTGAACCAAATCAATTTGACCAATTTTGACCTGTTCAAGATGATACCGAACTGATTTAAACCAATTCAAACTTGTTTGACCCAAATTGAACCTAACCAAGTCCAAGTTAGATTGGTTTAGGGTGATTCTAGATCAATCCATTAGGACTTTAGGTTGGTTCAATTAGGTTCTAGCTGAATTAAGTCTTGTTCAAATCAATTGGACTGACTCAATCAAAGTTTAAACCAATTAAGGATTAATTAGGGTATGATTCCTAATACTAATATTATTTAATAATTTTTGAATTGATAAATAATTAATGTTAGTGGTACGAGAAGAGGTAGAGGAAGACCTAAAGAGTCTTTAATAGAAACTGTAAATAAAAATTTAAATACTCTAAACTTAACTAAATATATGATTTTTTACAGATCTCAATGACAGCAAAAGAACCACGTAATCGACCCAAATAACTGGGACTTGCGATTTTGTTGTTATTGTTGTTGTTGTATATAGTCACATTGTTCCATGTGTACGTTGCAGGTGTCCTAAACCAAGTATATTGAAGAATGTTGGTCGTACTCTTACATATCTTCTTTCAAAAATAATGCTAAATGAAGAAGCATGATCCTGATGCATTCAATCTTAGAATATTCACCCATGTAATTGTAATTGTTTGGATCTGGAATCTTAAATCTACTGGATACTGCAATCCTTCTCCCTCTATAACACAGTTGGCAAAGATTTAAATCATATGAATTTCTTCTGTTAGTTAGCATCAGAAATTCTCATTGGTTTCAAGCTTAAGAAGATGCATGCAACAGAACCAATGCTGCATCAAGTTCTGTCATTCTCCCCTCAAAATTTCTACCTATGAGTTGCATTGGTGCATCTAGCCATCTTTAAAGTCAAAAGTAGAAGGAAGAAGCTACAAGGAGTACAAATTCATGACAGATCATAAAACTAACTAATCAAAAGGTGCTGCATTTGGGTGGTGCTATTAAAAATAATACAAGAAACAAATTGACCATTGGGTACTAGTTTTGAGCAATGGAATTAAAGAATATGAGTTCCACAAGGGAACTCAGAAGTAGATGCCATCTTTAAAGATAATAGGCAAATGCAAATTTTGGATAGCTGTCCAGTTTATAGGATGAAAAACATACAATGTGAAGGAAACACACATGCTGTGTGCCTTGTTATGAAATTGGTGAGCCCAACCTAAAGGACTAGACAACAAACATAAAATTACTGTTTTCTTTGGATATTTTAAGGTGTCCATTAACAGGTTTAATGGCAAGAATGCATTCAAGGTATGTTACTATATAATAAAACTAAGTACCATATTATCCCTCATCATCAAACTTGACCAAGTCTAAAGAAATCTAAGAGTTCAAGTATCACAATAAGTAGATAGACATATATATATATAAAACATATATCCACTTAAGAAAGATCAGTACCCCATGAAACCTGTTTTAGTATTGGATGGACATGTTGCTAGTGAGATCTCATTTGAGCTTATACAGCACCGAAAAGATCTGCGAATCTATAAAATCTTCATATTAACCAGCAAAAGGCAACTTTAGGCACAATACTTTCTACACTATTAATGCAGATTCAAACATTTATTTCCTACCAAACCTGAACAATCAAACAAATCCCTTCCTACCAAATTACAAACCATAATCATTTTCTCCAGCGGCCCTCCGCATTGTGATTGTAAGAAGAAAAATGGCTTGTATGTTAAACTAGAATTATGGGGATAGAGAAAAATACCTTGCAAGGCCAATTCTCGCGGTAGAAATGGCAGACAACACGATCGCTGGCCTTGACAGCGGCGAAGAATTCCTTCTCGGGGATTTCAGTGTACTCACCGTGGCCCAGGGAGAGCCAGCGGCTCCGCTTCTCGGCCATCTTCTTCAGCTGCTGCAACCTGCGCTCCCGCAGGGCGTCGAGGTCGTCGAGGTCGAGCCGATCGAGTGCAGCAATTTCGTCATCGATCTTGTCCTCGACGGCCCTGGCCACGGTCAGCACTTGCTGCTCGAGGATCTGAAAGAACCCTAGAAAATAATCACGACTCCTCTCCAAAATAACCAAAAAGACCAACAAAAGAGAACTGGCGTTTCAGATGTATCGATAACCTGCTTCGCGTGACTTTCCTCCATGAAAGAATCCAATTCTATCCCTAGCTCTCGAGATCGAGGATCGTAGGAGGGGATGGTTGAAGGGTCTCTCTCTCTCTCTCTCTCTCGTATATTGGCAGGTCCTCCAATTTTTCTTTTACTTTATTTTTTCTTTATAGAAAATGTTTCTGACAGACGCGCCAATACAAATCGTGATCACTAACACTACTTTTGATGCAATCCAAATTATCGATGAATTACGGGAGCGAATCGTGACTGTTGATTATTTGACGAACCTTAAGCACACATCTTGAGTGGCCACTTATCATCTTTATCGAGATCTATCATGACCGTTCATCTAATCATAGCACACATTATAATGTGATCCTCACCGTTCACAGTGACGAAAAAGCCCACCTTCCAGGGCCACACGAACGGTTCTTAAATGACCGCGGCAGCCTCCAGAGATTTGTATGGGCTCATCGTATTATAAAACTCCAGTAGCTGATTGAACAAAGAAATGATGCCAAGAGAGAGGATGATATAAATACTGTAAATTACAATTTCCAACAATGATCAAAATTCTGAAAGAGCAGATGGAAGTGTGCACAACATGCACGCACTGCTAAAACCAAAAAAGAAATGCTCTCAAGAGAGAGAGATATATCATACTGTGTAATACTTTTAATCATAAACAAAATTCTACAAAGATCATATCAATTGTTCACACATGCACTCACTGTTAAAACTATGGGCAGCTAAGAGCAGCAGACAAATGCTTGGATTGATGTAATGGATAGTTTTATTCCCCTTAGACAACAGATGAATAAATCAAGATGTACAGTAGGAAGTAATGACACTGTCATGGCATCATAGAGGCAACTGAGGTTCCAAGAAATTGTAAGGAAACCCAGAGGCCCACCTCCACTTCTTTCCTCAGTGGAAGTGTGAGGCCATGCAAATCTAGTCCAAGGGAGATGGGACTGATGTTGTCTTGGTTAGGCAAATCCAGTAGTGTCTGCTTCTTGGTTAGAACAAATTCTCCTAGATCTTTGGTCAATCAACCTCTCCCCAAATGCAGAATCAAATCACTGAACATTATCACTACCA
This sequence comes from Musa balbisiana, assembly GCA_004837865.1. NCBI lineage: Eukaryota > Viridiplantae > Streptophyta > Magnoliopsida > Zingiberales > Musaceae > Musa > Musa balbisiana. The sequence continues at coordinate 29,797,842 of CM017190.1, read as the reverse complement.
TTTTCTTCATTATAGAGCCTGTTATGCTCAACTAGGCACGCTGAGGATGGCTGTAGCTTCTCACCTGGTGCAAGATAGCTGTTGCTCCTAAATATCAATGGCACTGGTCGTCTGTCCTTGCAAACTGTCATTCCTCGTTCCTATCTTGACTAACAGATGCAGAATCAGGGAATTTGTCATTGTCGATTTGCATGAAGCTAGCTCCATTGCAGCAGGGAGCTGCTGATCTGAACTCTATGCTCTCATCTGCAGAACTACAAGCATATTCAGCAGAACCATTGCAATCGACTCTGCATTGATGCTCAGATTTCTTAGGTTCTCTCATCTTCATGTCTGAAGATTTTGCATAAGACTTCTGCAGGAAGCCACGAGTTACAAAGGGCATATCACCTGGACTAATATATTCACCATTCTCAGTGGACTCTGCCTGTCCAATGTTACAATGACCATTGGAGTGACCATTCTGCTTGTTGACATCAACAATTGGGTGTTTATGATTTTGCTTTTCTTCTGTACTATCCAAAGTCTTCTTTCTTGCAGGCTTATCAAGGAAACCACGGGAAAACACTGCCTTAGATTTTCCACTCGATCTATTTTGCTGACTTGACAACAAAGCCATGCTTCCTTCACTATCAACTGAGGCTCCATCCAGACGGTTAACTTCAAGAGATGAATCAAATTGGCTGTATGTTTCCACTGGACGATCTGATTCAGCAAATGAATAATCTGAAGGTTCTGAAACTACACACTCAGTAGTAATGGGAGTAGTGGAACATGGCTCAATAATCATATCATCATTAATCTGCACAGTGGATGGTTCTCTAGTTGGCTCACCATCTTCTCCGATATGGCTTGCATCATAACTGGCATATGGTTTTTGACATTTTTCAACATCAACTTTATTTTCAGAATTTTCTGGATGATTATCTAATTGCATGCTCTCCCCACTAGAGTAGTCAGGCAAAGAAGAGAAAAGACCAATACTCTCTTTTTCAAGACTCTTTGCAGTTGCTGAACTTGATGATGAATTACAGAAATCTAGATCTCCTAAACTTTTATGGACACTTGCTGGTTTTTCAACTAGAGGTGTATTCAAGACCATGACATCCACTTCTGTGACCTTGGCAGGATTGACATCATCTGTTAATTTTCTCTTGTTCCTTGTGTCTCTAAACATGGAAAGTTCAGGAGGACTTGATTGGTTATCTATGTCAGACCCCCAGCAGGAAACACTGATCGGGCTTGATACCTTGGGAGCTGACTCAACTAATTGCTTTGTATTCTGAGATTGCACATGCTTAACAAAAGGCTCCTTGCGTGCACTTGTCCTAAAAATAAGAATTATGTGAGAATTATTCATAATAATTTTATGAATTGATGAAGATAAAACTACTAATCAGATAAATCAAAGCAAGTTTGGACCAAAAAAAATCATCATGACAAGTGAGTTTAACAGATAAACCAACATAAATTTCACCTTTTTACGAAATATGTTTATTTAATTGCTTAGACATATCCTATTGCATGATCTCAGCACCATCTCTAGGCAACATGCAAGAAAAACATCATGTTCCTGTATGTAAGAAATCACAGCAACATCTCTAGGCAAATGCACCAACAAATTGTTGGGTGATATACTAACTGAAATTATAATATAATATAATTAAATTTAACAAACTATACAATGCAAGAATAGTTCAACAAACCTTGTTTATATATTCTCACCTATTACTACACTAGAATTCTTAAACACCACATTTTTACTCTGATTGAGTATCAAAGAAAAACAAATAAAACTTTTACCTGCTGTATAAGAGCATATAAGCGCCTTCAGAAAGTACATCCTCCACTTCAACATTCGTCACCTGGAATATGATATTAGTAAAGCCAAAGAATCAAATAACCTAAAACTGAATAAAAATATATGAAATTACCTTGCAGTCATCAATCTTGTACCATCTTCCTTGGTAATCTTTAGTGTAACAAATATAGTGGCCAAAGAATGAAGCATTTAGCATGTCCACATGAACAACAACAGCATAGAGTGTATATAGGTCAGTTCCATCACTACTGCCACTCATATAGGGAGTAAGATTCAAGTTCTCAGGAAAAGTAACTCTCTTATTCAGTTTACCAAATCTGCCACTCTGTACAATTATAAAAAAGGAGGTTCAGTGTCACTAGCACCCATAAAGTGAAACAAGATGCACAATGTCCAAAGATAATATAACTTTAAAATTAAAAAAAATGACCTGGAATCTCTTCAGAGCAATTGTAAGGATATTTGGAGCTTGATGAACTGTAAGGCGTTTACATGCTTTAACATAATCGTTGCATCTGTATACAAGAAAATTAGTTTAATTATAACAAATAATAATCAGTTCTGAGTTTATTAACGAGAGTTTACACCTAATAAGTTGGAAAGGTATCAAATAAAATTCTTGCAACAAAGTCTATTTCTACAGAATGCTTGTAGCTGTAGTTTTAGAGGACTATATAGGAATGGTAGATGCCGCTCTTTTAGACAACAAAAACACTATATAGAAATGCTAGATCACAAACTATGTTCATAAGTTCCATTTATATTTGATTTGGGAAAAAGTCGCAAAAGTATGGATGAAAAGATGATTTGGCCCTCAATGATTTAGGCATAAAGGTACTTGCGTTGTAGGTACTGCAAATTCTCTCATGCACTTATTGGGACTATCTTATGATGTTCTATGTTAAGCACAAAGCCTTTTAAAACTCTCTACAAAGATCAAAAGAATTATGGTTATTGACATAGTAGAGTGTCAATGCTTTACAGGATAGGCATCCAATCCTGACTCTATTCATACAAACAATCAGAAGAAAAAAAAGGTCACATTAAATTATCATGACTATATGTTGATATTTTCTATATGTAGTGGTGCTCCTTTCTTCTCAGATTCATAAATGCTAAGTGGTTAGTCAGATAATTGCATTCAGAAATCTTGTGCTTTTGACAAGTTGATAGACCGGGCAATCTTCTGCAATCTATAACCATAACAAATGAGTTCAAATTCTAAAATGCAATCTACAATTCAAGAAGCAGTTAACAATATTCTTCTGAAGAACAAAATAAACAATAATAAACAGAAAAACAAGTTTAAACCAACAGATAGAAGACACTAACAGAGCTGTCACCCCACAAACAAGGAAAGGGAAAGAGATATATGCACATAGTGATGACCAATGGCATACCCTACCCTACATCAGTTATTCATGTCACAAATGCCATTCGTTAACATAGAAAGCATACATATGATAAGCAACCACAGTTCAAACTTAAACCCATTAAGAAATGTAACTTCAACAGCTAGAGGGTTCAGATATTTGAAAATAGTGAGATGTAATCTCAATATATGGATGAATAATCATCCGAAGGCAAAGTTCTTACGCAGATTGTATAAAAGATATACTATAAAATAACAAATCATACTACTTATGAGCAAATCAGAAATGCTTACCCATCACATTTATACTTGTTCTCCCCATCAAGCCACTCCTCCATGGTAAATTGATCTAAGCACTCCTCCAAAGATTCAGCATCACCAAGAATTTCAACAGTCAAATCCATCATATTCTCATAACGATTTGAAATAGTATTGCATTGTGTACAAGTAACCTGACGTTAAACATTTAAGCTTAAGAACTAATTTTTGTCAGTGTATGAATAATGTATTAAAACAAGAACTGGCATTAAACATTTAAGCTTAAGAACTAATTTTTCGTTCAACCAGTATACAAAAAAAGAGTAAATTTAATTATATATCAGCAAGCAGTTGAAAATGAAACATTACAATGTATAGGCAAATAATATAGGCAACACCATATGATGGATCAATTTGGTATCAAAGAATAGCTTAGGCTACTAGGTGAGCTAATTAATATGAAATTGTTACATTCTATGAGTACACTGTTACATATAAAAAGGGCGAACTTGCAAAAGGCACCCATCAATGCAGGATCCATGCACTACAGATAAAGAAGTTGTTTCTGTAACTCCGACCCTGGTCGGCGAGGTTGGAAAGAATCAATCTTACCATTGTACCAAAGACAGCCCTCAAGTATTATGTTACATATGTTGTCAAATGTTAGCATATGTAGTTCAGAGAATTACCACTATGATATGCTTAACTTTTGTAGGATGAACATTAACAAACAGAATACTTATAAGAAAATTATTTTATTTTGCAAAATGAGCACCAGCTCATGCATAAAACACAATGAAAAATTTTTACATATGGGGATCGAGTGATAATGTAGCTACATATCTTCCTTGATATATTTTGACCTTATGCTATATTTTCATAAATGTGATTATGTGAATATGTAAATTTTACATAGATATGGTGCACTAAACAAGTGTTGGGATAGACATCATGACACTCTCTAGGCTTGTTTCAACCAATGAGATGGTATACCGGCTGCTTGTTTTAACAATAGCATAACCATGTGCACCCAACCCTTGACATGAATATCATTTCAACACTTCAACGTAAAGAACTTCAATCCAATATTATGAAAAAATGATTGATAAAAACCAACTGAACAAGGATGAAGACAAGAAAAAGAAAGGCTTGAATGATTGATTTAAGAATATTATACACCATGTAGCTTAAAAAAATCTGAAGCTAAAATTTTATTAGACAAATTCATTGTTGCAATTTCATCAGGTAATGTGAAATTATCTAACATTTGGAAAGAAATTCAAATTCCAGTAATATGCAAGCAAATTACAGCAATAACATTACAGATTATTCAGCATCCGACCTGAGATTGAAGATGACCACCAAAAATATGTTGAATAAGGGTCGTGTCTTGGGTGCTGGGATCAAGAGCCTTTTCACCTCCAAACTCATCAAGGCAAACAGATTGCATTGTGTCAATTGCAAACCTAGAATAGCATGATCAAGTCAATTAAGACTTCTTAACCACATAGTTAGCACTACAGGCACGGGCCATCAGAACAAAATAGTAGGTAAACTAAGGTCCTGGAGCATTTTCAAGATAAAGCAAGGTGAAGCACCTCATAAATTCATGAGCATCCTCCTGTCTTCCATAGCCAAGGTTTCCACCAATGTTAGGCAACCGAGAAAGGATATTGATAGGTGAAAAAGGATGCCGACTTTCACTAGCTCTCTTAATGTGTAATTGAAGCTCACATAGAAAGCACCAATCATTCTGCTTTCTGACACCTAAAAAATAAGATGTGGTAAACATAAGCAATTGAATCACAGAGTCATCAAAGCCTGCTCAGAGCCAGCCACTTACATTCTCTAACCTGCTCAGAGCCAGCCACTTACATTCTCTAATGTGGCCTCTCTCTAATAAATAGGCAACAAGCGGCCGTGTACATGCCAGACATTGTAAAACCACATTAGCAAAGCAACTGCACAAGAAGAAGTAAACAAAATGATTATGATGGTTATCAAATATCCTAATTGTTAGATGTCAATAAGTAGAAACATCAATACCATCAAGCAAAAAAGAACCAGAAATATTATTGACCTGTTCCCACAATTCACAAGTCCACAAGGTGGAAATCCTGGGTTATCCCAGTTGAAAAGCTTCACAAATTCATTGTACGGGAAAAGAATCTGAAGAAAGCACTCACTGTTAATACAAAGTAACCAATACCAGCAACAAGGTGAATCTATAAGGCTCAGTAGAAAAAAAATCACCTTCTTCGGTTCTTGTAGGGTATTACAGATTCCACGGGCAGGGACCAAAGAAATAGAACCAAACCCAGACGATTTTCTTCTTCTGCAAGAACTGCTACCTGGTGAAACAATGTCCTTATCTGGCTCTGATGACTTCAATTGTTTGCATTCAAACTTATGATCTGCTCTCCAATGCTTTGACTGGCATGCTTGTGAACTGAATACAAACAAATATATTTTTCTCGTAAGCTTGTTAAATTATGCATTAAAAAATTACATGATAAATACAACAGTGGGAAAAGGAAAGATAAGGTACTGCAAATGACAACATCAGACTATGTATAAACATTACTAGAAAAGCAAATGATAAGATATGTGTTACAACATCCATGTTGTATTAGAAACAAAATCTTGACTTCGCAGTAGTTGGTTTATAAAATTTATTTTACAGATAAGTGTCATAGAGCCTGCATAACACATAATAATTTTGTAAATGGAGCAAAGAACCCAAACTTATTGAAAAATTTTGAAGACTTAAGAAGATGCATAAGCAAAGTAAGCTGCAAGTAGAACTACACATGAAAAATGCAACCAAAGAACAGCCAGGAAAGAAACCTGGAATCAGTTCGAAACTTTAAACATTGAGGATTGTGTCATGGCCCCATATAACTGTGTAAGAGCCCGATATAACTCATATTGTGTCCCAAACTTTGCAGTCTTCACCTTTTGAATTACTACCTGAATTCATTCCGTAATAGAGGCTTACCAAGTGGCATTCTAGGAAATTTAACATAGGTCATTTGAGGACACCTCCAGAAGATGCAGGGCTACCTCAACTAAGCTAGCACAAAAATGCTTTCTCCCACAGAGCCCAAACACTCAGCGACAGGAATCCCATGAAATATTAGGGAAAAAAAGGAGCAATCAGAATGAATTGGCAATGACTTGCTGCTCAATTTTTTTTCCCTCCTATCAAACTGCTAAATAAGTGTGAAGTTTGTTTTCATATGAAATCATATGGACAGTCACTCTAAATGAGCCTTTCATTCCTTCTAAAACCCTTATGAGAACCAAGCATGAGCACTAATCAATCTATGAACTTAGAAGAACAAAATTTGGTTCTTTGAACCTTAACATCAGAGGACTGAGACTGGAAGTATCTTAACTAAAAGGACAATAATTCTTCTACTGAAAGTAGTTACAAAATTAATACTCAACTTCAGAAGGTACAGGAGGACTAAATTAGCTTAACACCTGCACAAGTAAATAGTGAATCATCAGGTAAAATGGGAAGACTTGACACTAGTCTATGTCACAACATAATTTAAGTCAACTACAAACTCGCTCTGACCCATTAGTCACACCAAAAATTTGTTAAAAGAGGCATGGCACCAAAAATATATTAAAAATATATATATTAAACACACTACTAGCTTGTTTACATCCATAGTGTTATTTTCAGACTTAAACAAATGAAACTTCCATAGACATATCTTCAAAATAAAACTACATACTTAAGAGTGGTATGCATTTCTCTCTTTATTATTTGGTTGAGATTAAAGATTGAAACTCTTAAGACTTGGACCGTGATGACCCAAATAATCGGAATGTTATAAAATTAAACCTCGGTATGTTTTAATGTGAATAACTGATCTTGATAAGACCTTCCGTAAGGATCAAAATCACTAAATGAAGATTGCAGTGATTAGGAAAAGGGATCAGTCTAAGGACCGGCATCTTAGCAAAGAAATCAAGAAGTTATTTGACGTTTTTCATGAATCATGAAACAACCGATTATTTATCTTTAAACTAAAATGACAAAAAATCATAACGAAAATAGATAATTGTACAGATCATCCGAACCAAATAGATCAATTTTTTTGGGACGAGAAGGCCAAATCGACGTCAAAACCAACGCGAAAAAGAATCAGCAAGCCACCTACCAATACCGCACCCTCTTGCATCCCGAGCACTTCTTGCTCCCCGGTTTCCCACAAGTAGCGCAAGCGCCGGCGGCGGGAGCCGCGCCTTCACCGCCCGCCTCGCCGCTGCCGATCGACATCGAACGCCGCGGCTCGTACCCGGAGGAGCCGGCCTCGAAGCTGGCGTCGACCACAAAGTACCTGGATGCGGCCCGCTTCACGACGAGGAGCGCCCCGGAGAGGGTCAACAGCAGGGCGAACGCGAATTGCAGCACGGCCGAGAGATCCAGCGCGGGGAGGGCGGCGCCGAGCATCTACGACCTAGGGTTTCCGCAATGATCAGAAGCGCTCCATGGATCATCAACCTCCGATGGCCCTCAAGCGACCGATCGAATTCCTAATTATTCTCGCACTCCAACCCCGTCGTTCAAATCAATTATAGGAATCGGAAATTTGAGGACGTGATGGGATCGGAAGGCGTTAGCGATCGAGCCTTGACAAGGGTTTCCTTATGGGGTTTCTCGCTTTCCGTCGCCTTCCAAAGTAAGCTTCGCTTCGAGGGCACCGGAAAGACGAAGAGATGAGAGAAAGGGGTGGGTTGGTATTTATAATTATCATTAGCCTAAATATTCTTTTTTAGGCAATATATTGGTTTTAGTGGCCCATGATTTCCAACTGTGTGTAGCTTAACCCATACTATGGCCCATGTTAGTCACTCTCTATCGTCGTCATTTATAATATAAGAAAAGGATATTAATATGGATTTTCTTATATTTTGCACAAGAAAAGTGGAGATTATCAAATTAAATTTAAATTTAATAGGATTGAAATTTTTTTTTATTATTATCAATACAATAAAAAATCATAAATATATATAAAAAATTATTTGTTATCTAAAAGAAAATATAGAATAATTCTATATACTTTTTATATATGAAGGTATATATGTGGTAAAAAATTTAATTTTTTTCTCACACATAGACAATGAATGTTGAATTCAACTTTTTAAATTTGTATTTGATTGTTGATTTGAATATTTTACTTCATAACAAAAATATCCAAAAAGAGATATGGTATTTTTTTGTAATTTATATAGATATTATTTTTTTTTGTAATGAAAATATCAAATGTACATACTAAATTTTAGTTATATATTAATTTTGTTTTCCAAAGGATAAGCTTCTATGTTTAGGAATATCCTTCTCAAAAATGTACATGAATCAAAATTTATGATATTCATCATTTACTTTGTTTGGTTGAGGCAATTCAATTCAATTCAATTATATATCAATAATCCAAAATCCATAATATATATATATATATAATTATATATTTATTAACTATAGAACAATACCTGATATATTACTATTAAAAATTTTCAAAAGTGAAGTATTGATTCCAAAAGAAATTTATTAACAATATTAGTTATTAATTCCACAAATGAGATATTATATTATTTTGTTTGGGTTAAAATTATAAATGGATATCTAATTAACTTATTAATTAAGATTTTTTTACATAACTGGAAATTTGATTAAGATTTTCTAAATATGCCTCTAACAGCACCAGAGACTAATTTTATTCCATTAAATAATGAATTAATTAAAAAAAGAAAGGAACAAAGAGAAGGTGGTCCTTATTGCAATTAATCGTAAGATTGACATTTTGCAATCTAAATAATTAGGTTTGGACTATAAAGATTTTTTTTATTTATATCAATTAATAAGGTCAATTTTGTCGATCTCACTTAGTCAACTTGACTCAAATTGGACTGCATTTTGAAAATTTTCACGAGAATAGAAAAATCCCTAAGCATTAAAAAGTCAAATGAGGAAGGAATTTTCCTAAGAAACTTTTGTCTCATTTCAATTTGAGGCAGAAAATATCTATACCTGCTTCCAACAAAAGAATAAGTGGGAGTTTGTCTAGCAAAACTCCTTGATGGTTAAGTAATACGTGTCGTTTAATTTGTTTCCAACAATTACATGAGGAGACTATTTTATATAACATCATTCTTATGATTGTTGATTTTTTTAAAAAAAATATAATATTTATTTTAAATTACTTTTAATATAAAAATAATAGGTTAATATTCATTCTAGACCTATTAAGTCTTTATGGTTTATTTATGTTTAAATTAATTTTTATATTTTAAAAAAAATATAGCATATAAGTTTTTCCTATCACGTTTGAGTTAATAGATGTCAGAGTCTACTTACGTGACATGTTGACTTATAATTAATTATTAATATAATGATATATATAATTTAAGATTAAGATGTATTTTAATCCCTATAGTTTTGACTATAGATCTCTTAAGTTCTTATGGTTTATTCGTGCATAAAATAACTTTTATATTTAAAAAAACGTAACAAATAAGTTTCTCCCATCAAGTCTAAGTTAACAGACGTCAAAGTCGATTGACTTATAATAAATTATTTTAATATAATAATATATAATTTAAATTAAAAAAAACTAAGACCTTCATCAATTGCAGAAGGAGGTGTCATCGTGGATGCAACCACCAGCAATAACACTAAACTACAATTGCCTAGTAAGGCATCGTATGCACATAACCTCTCCCGTGTTGACAATGAGCTCTTAAGTCCTACCTCAAGTGAATGTACTTTGACTAATTCGACGCTAGGCACATAGTAGTCTCCTGATCCCTCATTATATTAATAGTTTATTGTGAGTCAACATACGACGTAAACAAAGTCTAATATCTATTAACTCATACTTGATGTGAGAGGCTAATATACTTTTTTTTTTAATGTAAGGGTTATTTTAAATACGAGTAGATCATAAGAGCTTAAAAAATCTATGATCAAAATCACAAGACCTAAAATAGATATTCACCCTAAATTACATGTATCATTATATTAATATTTTTTTATGAATAAGTATATCACGTAAAGTAGACTTTAATATCTGTTAATTCAAACTTGACGGGATAAACTTATATGTTATATTATCAAAAATATAATGATTATTTTATATGCGAGTAAACTTAAAAGGGGTCAATTACCAAACTGGTTAAAATGAATCTTAACCCGAAATAATAATTCGAACCAAATCCTCAAATCATAATCGCTATAACTAGCTCTATATAATTCAGTTTCGATCTTCAAATTTTAAAAGCTGGAATTATTTATAGGTAAGGAATAGTCCATGTCCAATAAAAATTTGTTGCCTATTGGACCAATCAAATTGCCTTCCCTAAACACATGAAAAGCTTGTAAGTTTAAAAACGACCAAACCAAAAATCAATGCTAGTAATTATGTCGACGGCAGCATAGGGAGATTTAGTCTCTCTCTTCAAAATTTGGATGCAGCGAGTAGGTCTATTTCTACATTAATTCTCAGCACTCTCATAATCGATCGTCGCCGTAAGCTTCGTGCATAAATTTATACACAAGACACTTATTAATGATCCAACCAAAATATTCCATTATGTATTTTATTTTTTTAAATAAAATTAAATTACTCTAAGAAGTATTAATATAACTCTAATCATGCTCATCCGAGCATAATAGTGCAATACAGATCAGAAGGTAATTAATTTACAGTTTACAATTGATCTAATCTAGATTATTTTGTGTAAGGTACATTTTATTCCTTTGTTTATATACATGAGAAAATTTTACCCTCATGATTTTTTTATACATAATAATAATAAATTTCAAAAAACATTGATAATATATCATGAAGGATCCTCCTCTGCTTCAATATCTTAATCATAATCTTATTGTTTGATGTTCATTGTTACAACTTATCTAATTTTCTCATAAATAACCACAAGTTTATTTTCTTATGAATGCGAAGTTTTTATGGAAGCTAAACCCATGTAATTTTATCTCATGTGGTGATGCCACAACTCCATCTTTATCTTAATCGTGAAATCAATAATGAAAATTATTATTGATATGACATATTATGGTATCACTCCAATGATAACAATCAACAATCACACCAGTGCTAATACGGAGCCTTAGGATTGATATAGTGCATTGCATCAATGTGACACCTCAAACTCGGATGGGACGATCGCTTATTCCTGCACTGTCCGAGGTTGTACGAGACGCTGTCGTATAGCACAGAGTTGCTTCGAAAAGCTCATAATGACATCGTGCAATGCATATTCGAATAGGTCGATCGACGCTTGCATAGGAGGTACAAGTTGACGGCTCAAGGAGTTAGTCGATATTAACAAATCACGTATGATCGACTCTCGTTCATGGGTATAAAAGCTGATCGCTTATCCGGCATAAGAGGGAGGACCTCGAATACTTAAACTTCACTTAACCTTACTCAATACTGACTTATGCTTCAGAGAGATCGAGTCGAGAAATTCATCTACCGACTTCGACCTATGTGCAGAAACTTGAAAAGAAAAAAGCAACAACTAGGTGAAGGAGGAAGAGCAACTCCTTGCTCTATTTCAGATTAATTCTGGAGACAAAATCCGAACTAAACTTGACACCAACCACCTCCGAGCATCCATGCGAGCAACCTTACACACTTGGGATTGGACTATATCGTACTGATTCATTATCCATATAAGGTTTAACTATTCTTTAAAGAAAATAAAAATATTCATTGAATATTCAAATTATCAGGGACTTAAAAAAATCAAAATATGTCGAAATGGGTCTACTGGATTTATGAACGATTTTTTTCCCCCAAAAAAGTGAATCGGACAATAATATTCGTTTAATATTTAAATAATAGGAGATGTACATTATGTTGAAATGTAGATTAGAGCTTACGTGTACCGGATTGGGCCGTCATGATGCGCCAGATAATAAGCCACCACGAGAACAAGCCCACGAGAGAGAGAGAGAGAGATGGAGGCGAGCTGACGTGCATCACCGACTCCACTGCCTCAACGAGCCCTACCGTTCGGAGGCCGTTCACCGGGACAAGGTCCACTTCGCCGTCTCCTATCCGGTCGCGGCAATCCCGAGAAGCTTCGTGAGTCCTGCACCGTCTCCTCCCTCAATCCCTCCCACCCTCCCTCTGATCCCGTTCGATCCCTAGGCAGATTTTCTATTCCCTGATTTGTCTAACATCATGTCTGCTTGGCTTCAGTATGACGACTTTCCTGATTGTTTATCGTTTATGGTTTTTTTTTAAAAGAAAGGTCCTGCATTGCCCGCAATTTGTTTGTTGAGATGATTCAAAGGCTATTTAGTAGTAGAACTTAGCGCTTGATCCTTTGCTAAGCTTTCCTCTTGAAATACTTGGTGAATGGTGATCAGGCTTGCTGCAGTAGGTGGGTGGTTGTGGTTTCGATCTGTTCATCACGGATTAGAAGTGTAGTTAGTTATGGACTCAGCTTTTTCTGTTGTTATAATCTTATTGTGTTGAATTAGACTGTGGAGTCGATGTGGGTCGCAACTTTATAGAGCGTGCTGATGGAGATGTGGATATATAAACACCTTCTTTCAAGTATTTAGTGGCTTATGAGAGTACTTTGCTCTTCTTTTTTGAATGAATTGGGAAATTTTAATAGGGGTTTCCAGAAACCAAGCTGTTGAACTCATTCATTGTGCTATACGGATATTTAATTTTATGATGCAATGAAGAATACTTCAGGTTAGGCAACAATAACTCGAAATAAATTTTTTGACCCCGAAATCATGAGAGATTAGTTTATTAATTACTTGTCCAATATAATTACACTTGAAATGCTTCACAGTTTCTCGATGACACAAGCAACATGGCACGAGTGTGACACTGCATTTTCACAAGGAACTAAGGTAAAAAAGGTTATAATTGAACATAGTTTTTGTAGATTTCTGGGCTGCAATCGTTAAGATTGGTTGAGAAAGAGGTAAGGATATTGTCTATGGGGTATTCAGCTACTGAAAGGGTAAGGTCTTGTATGCTTGAATTCAATGGGGATAAAACTGTCTGCAGCATGGAAAAACTCTTTTGGCCGATAGATTTTCCATCTTTCTCACTTCGATTATGTTTGTACATGCCTAATTATTCTTTTGTGATCACTAATTCTCCTCATCTTTCATGGCATAAACCTGTTCAGCGGCAGCTTGCACTTACATAAAAAAGTCATCTTATTTCAGCCTCCAACTCCAGTTTTTCAATGTGATGCAATAAAGAAACCCAAACACCACAAAGTTCATTCCCTTCTACTGCAGGCACTAGGTACAGAAATAGTATGCTTATTTTGACCTGTTTGAGCTATATCAGACATAGTCAGGATTTTGTGTATTTCCCATCCGACTGACAAGAATTACATATGTAACTCCCCAGTCGCTATCACTTTTATCTCTTTCAGAATCACACTGGCTTGAAGTCCTCAGTTGTGGGACTAATCATATGAAGATCACCTAGTAGCCCATTACAAAGACTTATTTTAATGTTTAGCTTCCAGGGACATTCTGATGATCCTTCAATGACCAAACTCTTAGAATGTATTATATTAGAATATTTATTCAAATATTTCAAGTATATATTGTCTCTGTGTAAGAAGAGGAGTTTCTTCACCTGCCTCTTATTCCAAATAAGTTGCTGGTTAATCCAAAATTTCTGAAATTCATGATTTTAAAGTCTATGTTTTGCTCAAGAGACAAATTGGCCAAGTGTATTTGGAAAAGTTGTCTACTAGCTTCAAGTGATAACGTCTTCCCAAAAATCCTCCTTAGCACCATTTTGCCAAACACTGACTATCGTATGTTTTATATGTGAAGAAACATGGAAGACTTGTCTTGCTGATCAAAGGATAAACTGCAACTTCAGTTTCCCATCTGGTAAATTCCATATAACTGAATCCTTTGTACTGAATGCAGAGATGAATGTATGTTACTAACTTGCTCACTTTGACATTGCTGTTATCGATATTTCTCTGTATACCTTTATAACTTTGAAGAATAACATAATCTAGTGATAAATACTCACAGACAATTCATCCATAAGTAAATATTGCAGCACGCTACTTACAGAACCTGTGGTTCCATGATTTATTGTTGGTTCAGAAAATATTAAGTTGTAGCAATATCCTGTTTACATAAGACAACATGTGATAAATGGCACTAATCATATGAAACGTAATAACTATAACATTTTTCGCATGAGTAGCAAGCAAACAGGGACAACCGAAGATCTGAATTTGATGTTGAAATCATACATCATCAAAACTTTAGTTCCCTGTATGCTCCAGGTGACAGTGACACACATGAACAAGTCAAATCCTTAGTGATAATTCCATAAGTAGACAAATATAGCTTTATGTGATAATCAAACCTGCAGTGACTTGCATTCAAATTCTTCAGGTGAATCGGAATGCATAGCTGATGACCAAACTAACAAATTAGCATAGATAAAGCTGTGAAAACATATATTTGGAAACACATGATTTAAGAATTACGACTAATCAGGGTTTGCTTCACCAATTATAAGCCATCAGGTTTCTGTAATTCGACCAAACCACTCATGCTTTATGACTGTTTTTTTTGGTGAGACATCCACTTAGCTCACAGTCTTATGCTTCTGTCAAACACCCTTTAAGAATCTTTTTTTGGTCTGGTCACATCACTGCTCTTGTTTTACTCATGATGGAGCTGGCAATTATTTCCCTTACAACAGAACCATTTGGAGTGTATTATCCACCATAATGATATCTTCATGAGACAATATGTGCATATGTGAATCTTATAATTTAATGTTGTTCTTGCAAAATAGCATATTTCCAGCTGCATATGTTATTATTTGCTGACAGAGACATTAATGTCTTGTTCAATGAGAAAATGACTTCCACCAATCTCTAATACTGTGATGCAATTGTCCAGCTTGCTCATTGCATTTGGACCATATCACCTATGATTACATAACATTTAGATTATCTTTATCTTTAATAGCTCAAACACTAGCTGCATTCATGCTCTCTAGTAAGCATTGGAAAATACAACGACTAAAAGCCACGAGTGCATCTCTCACCTTGTTTCTTCATGCACATGAGCATCTGTGACAGAAGCATACAGAATGAGTTCCTGGGCCTTGCATGATGATGTTGTTTCCTCACCTGCTTAGTCTTCACGTCATGATGAGACCAATATGAGATGCTTCGTGTGCTATGTATCTGTTATGTGAAATATTTCATGATGGATCACGTATGGGGGGAGTCTATCTAATTCATCAGTTGTTCTCTCCATAGTGAAAGAAAAAGAGACATGACTTGGATCATTAGCAAGGATCCTTTTCTTTTATTTTCCTCCTGCTTTAATTTACTTTCAATGGGCACAATGATCAGATAGGTAATTCTGATGTGCCTTGCGATCTTGGCTTGTGACGACAGATTCCATCAGCATCAGAGCCCTCCTTATCCGCCACTCAAGTGGCATTTGGTGGGTTGGGAAGAACACGAATGCATACTCCGCATGGTTACGCAATCAGAAAGCATTCATCTTTTTTGAAATAGAGGTAGCACTCGCTTTACATAATGAAGATTATCAAGTTATATTTTATATGTTTATCCCTTGTTGACTTACATCAGCTTGCCGCTTTCCGCTTTGTATAGCTTTGCCACTGTTTACTTGAACTGCCTATGATGCATGGCTTGATGGTGGTTTGAGATGGCCAGAAACTACGTGGATCCATCCTGTGCTCTTCTTTCAGGCGGCGGACCTGATCCCGACCCTGTTAATGTAAGTGCATCGTGGTGAGCTTACCTCTCTAATTATCTGTTGATTTCTTCCATATATTTCATCCATATATATATATTTGCTATGCATGATATGTTTCTTCATCATCAAGAAAGTTCAGCTGGTGTTTCCATCTCCATAAAACTAAACCTAGTCAAGCTTATTTTGGACACAAGTTAACTGTAGACATGCTCCATTTCAAGTCCTCCTCCTTACAAATTAGGTCTGAACATAGAAATTAATTCATGTCTTTCTTTTCCTTCTTCATAACAATATTCCAGGGTTAAGGTTAAGCATGAACATGCTAAATGAATATGACTGGAATTGGTAATCAGTATTATTTTGGAACCACCCATCCGTTTGTCGCCGAACCATTGGAACACCAAAAAAGAAACCATGGGCTTGCTCTTGGCCAAACTTGGAGTTAGGGACTCCATCTGTTTGTATCGTCTCATGCACGGCCAATACATGATGCCTTTCTGGAAAGATGCATCGAACTTTAGTGCCACTGAGACAATATAATATTTTCTGGGTAAAATTACTTGTATATCCCTCCGAAGCTAATTATTTGAATATTATATATTCTTTAAATCCTAAAAACTTGCATATACACATACATATATGTCATTTAAGTTTATCATTTGGTTGAAATTCTATTTTACATTTAAGACTCATTATGATGTTGAAAAAATATATGTAACGTACATAGAGGATATATATGCATGACATGTATAACATTAGTTTGAGTTAAAGAAACATATACAAAATACCCGAATGTTTTCGATAGCATAACGAGCCCTAAATGGAAGGAGGATATGCGAAGCCCGTATTGGAAATAGGCGATCATACAGTTCCCACTGCATCCCTTTCAGATCAAAGCACACCAAACAAAATTGACACAGGTGAGGCCACCACCTTGTTGTCTACTAGTGCGGGTCTCATCGGGGCTTGAATGAGATGTATCAGGATGCCTAATATGAACAGAGGTGGGGCCTCTATTGATAAAGCACACAATTAATAGCACCCGAATTGATGTTTACGCATCTAAAAGCATCGGTGCCTCGAAAGCGAGGTACGTGAATAGGGAGTATTTATCCTTTAATTGTATCTTTGAGCTGTAGTGCAGGAAGGTTGAATGAACTATGATTGTTTGTTTTCCTAAGAGAACACGGAGATAAGAAGAGAAATAGAATCATTCTTCAACAAAAGATAATTTCTTTGACTGCTCTGACTATTTGTTGAGCTGAAACTGAATACGATTCAGTGTTGAAGGGATGATGATGATAGCTGATTGAGTACTCATTTAAATTTGACTGACTAATTCTTATCTTCAATCCAAACCTGACTCGTTCAAAACTCACGTAAATTAAGTGTTGCATGGAACTCTTTTTTTTTGGGGGGGGGGGGGGGGTATGAAATTAGACGGCAAAATTCACCGACATATTAGGTTTACATGAAATATGCTCGAGTAGATAAAAAAAAAAAAAAAGGGTGTCCATATCAAGAGTACGTACGGACAGTACAGCCAACGTGTTTGGAGTAAATATAATTCTCGAATATTTTATTCATATTAGTTTAAAATAATTTCACTCATGACATCCCCGGAACTATAGATATATCCGCTTTCCTTCAGATACACCTCCCCACTAAAGTAAAGTGCAGGCCATCATTCTCTCTCTCTCTCTCTCTCTCTCTCTCTTAATGAGGTCCGGAGGCGAGTTTAACACAAGCGGTGGCGCCACGGCCGCCAAGTCGCCGTCCCCCGCCTCGTCGGGACCGCCGCACGCGTCGTGGCAGTCGCCTGTTCCCTACCTCTTCTGCGCGCTGGCGGTGATGCTGGGTCTCATCGGCTTCGCCTTCCTCATCCTTGCCTGCTCCTACTGGAAGCTCGCCAGCTACCTCGAATCTGGCAACGACCGCGGCGGCAGTGACCGCGATATGGACGGTCCAGCAAGCGGTGGCGACGCTGCCAAGCCCCCGCCGCTCTGCGAGGAGAGCGTCGTCGTCATCATGGCCGGCGACTGCAAGCCCACCTTCCTCGCGACCCCGGTCGCCAGCCGCGCCGCTACCTCCTCGGACGAAGGCGACGACACCCGCGAAGCCGCGACGGAATGGAAGAACAAAGACAGTACCCAACGCCAAGGTGTCGGAAATAGTAGTGAGGAGCAAGGCGTAAACCAACAGTAAAAAGTCCTTCTTTTTGTTCCTTCCTTAGATTGATCTGTAAGTAACTTTGGTTCTTCAGATTCAGAGATTTTGAGCTGAATTGAAGGTTTGTCCTTTGAATTATTTATTTTCTGCATTAAAATTACCAACTCAATCATTTCTTGGAATTTTTAATGGTAAGTACGATGGTAATTATTGGACAAAGACTTGTTAAGAAGGTTCCCATTATATTAATCCTTTACAGAAATTGCAATGGGGTTGGTTAAAGCTGCCTACAGATCAAACTATTGCTATGGTTGAAAAGAAGAAGGGGATGATGGCTGCCAGTGTAAGCTATCGAATCAAACTTCCACACAAGTGTATTATGGCAACCAGCTCGGTCATCATTTATGCCAACCTTTAGAAGGCAATCCAATCAATGTTGTTGTTGATACTGACAGATAAATCTCTTCCTTTCATCTATTCCCCCCATCATCTACAGAAGTATTCTCGTTTACATCATGTGTTGATCACTAATTCAAAAATCTTGGTCATGGAATTGAGATTTTGGGAGGATTCCTATGAAATTGATTGAAGCATGAGAGTCCTCGTGCTCACTTAAAGACCGGAGACTACTCTACCTTGTAGTGATGGTATTCATTAACTGATACATCAGCGGTGGCATTGTTGGGAATCATACCTGCGGTCAACCAACACACACGAATAGAAATCCTCCAAGCAAAAATATTGAATCATTTCAGTGAAGAGGGTGAAGTAATCTTCCATGATTTTATTGATATATTATTCTATATCGATATATTATTGTAATCTTTCATGATTTTTCTTTCTTAATATGTATCAAACTATTTTGTTTATGTAATGTGGTTAAAAAAATAATTAAATTTGATTTCATGTGGATAAGTTAGAATTTTTGTCAATTAATTATATTATTAATTGATTTATTTTTTAATGAGTAATATGATTTTTTTAAAAATATAAAATTTATTTTTATATATGAATAATAAATACTATATTTCTATTTTGATATATGAAAGTAAAATAATTAAATTAAAAATAAAAATATTATTTAATTTTCTCCTCCTTTATTCCTATATGAGCATTGACAAGAGATTTCTCGAAGAAAGATAGATTATTTTTTTATTAATTTTATTAATAATTTAAAAAATTTAATATTAAAATTATTATAATATATGATACATAATAATATTTTAATTTTAAAATTTAATGATTAATAAATCATAGATATTCAATTATGATGTAATGTTAATAATAGTTATAATTTATTTAATTAGATATATTTATGTTTTAAAAAATTATATGTGAATTTTTATTATTTAATTAGTTTTAAACTTCGAATCATATATTTATATTTGTTATTTCATAAAAAAGAATGGATTTAGAGTTAACTATTATTTTATAATATTTTTAAAAAAATATTAAAATCTAATTTAATAAGATGGATCAAATTAAGGTCTAACATATGAGAAGAAGGATATCCAAGATGAATGAAATATATTTTGAACATAGTCTGATTATATGGGTGTGAGACTATGCAGAAGACATTTATAGGAAGGCAAAAGAGCAAAAGGCATAGAAGTTTAAAAGGTTCGAGGGGATAGAACTTATGATTATTTGGGATTGAACAGTTAATCCATTAACCATCAGACATACTTAATGGATAACAACTAAACCTGTGGTACGTATGTGAGCATGAAAACTACTTGAATGCATAATGGTTGGACAAGTAGCACATATGTGAACATGGGAACTACTTGGATGGATAGTAGCTAGATTATCTACGAAAATTTGTTCTATCAGGTATTAATTTATGATTGTAATCATGTATTAATTTTCTTTCTTAACATGTATCAAACTACCTTATTTGTGTAATGTGGTTTAAAAATTATTAAATTTGATTTCCTATGGATAAGTTATAATTTTTGTCAATTAATTATCTTATTAATTGATTTATTCCTAATGAGCAATATTTTTTTAAAAAAATAATATAAAACTTATTTTTGTTTGTGAATAAATAAATAATATATTTCTATTTTTATCTATGAAAGCAAAATAATTAAATTAAAAAGAGATTTTATTAATTTTTATAGAAGAAAGATAGATACTTTTATTATTTTAATAAGATTTTAAAATATTTTAATATTAAAATTATTATAATGTATATGAACATAATAATATTAATTTTAAAATTTTATGATTAATAAATCATAATTATTGAATGTGATGTTAGAATAATTAGTTAATTTAATGTTTATTATAGTTATAATTTATTTAATTAGACATATTTATGTTTTAAGAAATTATATGTGAATTTTTAGTATTTAATTAGTTTTAAACTTAGAATCATAAATTTATATTGGTTATTTCATGAAAAAGGATAGATCTAGAGTTAACTATTATTTATATTATTTAAAATATTTTTAAAAATATTAAGAACTAATTTAATAAGAGAGATCAAATTGAGGTCTAACACATTAGAAGAAGGATATCCAAGAACCGAATGGAACATATCTTGAACATAGTCTAATTATATGGGTGGGAGACTATGTAGAAGACATTTATAGGAAGGCAAAATAGTGAAAGGCGTAGAAGTTTAGAAGGTTCAAGTGGATAAGAACTCAGGATTATTTGGGATTGAACAGTTAATCCATCATATATTAGCTACTTAACGATAACAATCAAACATGAGGTATGTATGTGAGCATAAGAACTACTTGAACACATAACGGTTGGACAAGTAGCACGTATGTGAACATGGGAACTACTTGGATGGATAGTAGCTAGATTATCTACGAAAATTTGTTCTATCAGGTATTAATTTATGATTGTAATCATGTATTAATTTTCTTTCTTAACATGTATCAAACTACCTTATTTGTGTAATGTGGTTTAAAAATTATTAAATTTGATTTCCTATGGATAAGTTATAATTTTTGTCAATTAATTATCTTATTAATTGATTTATTTCCTAATGAGCAATATTTTTTTAAAAAAATAATATAAAACTTATTTTTGTTTGTGAATAAATAAATACTATATTTCTATTTTTATCTATGAAAGCAAAATAATTAAATTAAAAAGAGATTTTATTAATTTTTATAGAAGAAAGATAGATTATTTTTTTATTAATTTTTATTAATAATTTAAAAAATTTAATATTAAAATTATTATAATGTATATGATACATAATAATATTAATTTTAAAATTTTATGATTAATAA